>SJXQ01001933.1:53023-381179 GCA_006408695.1 Aepyceros melampus
CGATGAAGAGTGGCTACTTGGAGGCACCAGGACCATGAGATCATTCGAGGGTGAATACCATCCCTGCCAGAAGGCCCAGCCTAGCCTGTCCTGTGGAGAAGGCAATGGCACCCCACTCCAGTACTCTTGCTGGGAGACTCCCAGGGACGGGGGAGCCTGGTGAGCTGCTGTCTATGGGGTTGCACAGAGTCAGACATGACTGAAGCGACTTCGCAGCAGCAGCAGCAGCCTGTCCTGCCCTCCTCTCTCACCTCCTGTTGTACCCAGCCACACTGGCTCCTCTCGGTCTCCCACACTTGCCATTTCTTTACCCCCGCTCCCGCACCCCCACCACCAGCCAAGAGGCCAGCAGATTCTATGTCCTTAGGTTGGCTAATTCCATCCCTCCCCTCTTTGCCCAGTTAACAGTCACTCCTCCTTGGAACCCTGGCCCCTCATCAGGGACCCTCCCAGCCACCCCTCCCCACCCCATCATGTGCTCTCACAGTTCACACTCCTTCCCTCCGTACAGCTCATCACAGTTGACAGTTATCTGTGTGACTACTGACCATGGTCCACCTGCCCCGTGGACATCAGAGCCTTGGGTATAGGGTTGGAACTCACTGTGGACCCTTCAGAGTCTGCTGGTAGGTATCCGGGAGTTTTTGAATGGATGAAGGAATGGTTGCCAGTTGGCTCTGGCAAGCTGAAGTGTTGAGTTTGTTCAAGGCAGATGGAGTCCTCACTGAGAGTGTCTTAAATACTAGGCTGAAGTGTTTGCATCTAACTAGTGGGCCCAGAGGTCTCCCAAAGACCCCTCAACAGGGCTCTGCTGAGAACACTGATGTCTGAGGATGCTGGACTGGGCAGAGGAAGGAGGACTGAGCAGCGCCTGGAGACTAATGAGGAGACGAGCAGGACTCCTGGGGCCAGAGGGCTGGACCCTGGGAAGTGGCAGAGGAAAAGCAGCTCTGATTAGCTTTTTGGCGACTCTTGGTTCCCTCGCATTCCTTTTGTTCCTTCCTGAGAGGGGCGACCAGGCAGTGCCGGGTGTGATGCTCTGAGATGTGGAGGGAGGGGTGGGAGAGGGAGGCGGCGGTAGGCGCTGTGATGGTGCAGGCACTCTGCAACCCCGTCATCCTCCTGTTCTCTGACCCCTTGGCCTGAAGGAGCTCAAGCTCCCACCTCGAGGCAGAGCCAGGGGAGTCTGCTCAGAGGGAACTGCCAGGGAAGCGGGCCAGGCGAGCAGCAGGGAGAGGCGCACAGGACGGAAGGCAGATTACCTGTCACTTCACATTAGCCACACGGGCAACTTTCCTGAACCACCCGGAGAGGGGCGAATTAATCACAGAGTTGAGGACAAGCCAACAGCACAGACAGCACCGGGACGGGACGGAAGGAGGCTCTCTCCCGCTTCCAGTCCTAAGCGGAGAGGAACGCCTCCCCGAGGGTCAGATTGCTTACCGGTGAGGTACATCTCCTCCCCCTCGGTGAACATCTGGTGGCAGCGCACACATCTGGCGCAGGTGGGGTGGTAGTGCTTCCCTCCCGCCTGCGGGAATAAAAGATAAAAGAGGAGGTCAGCGCCGTGGCCACCGTCCAGCAGGGCAGGTCGAGTCTGAACGCTTCCTGACTCACTAGTGTCAACGGCATCTTCACGGCCCTGAGGCTGGCTGGGATCTACCCAAGGGAGTCCCCCAGAACAATCTAAACATTTGCCAGAAGCTTGGTGATTCCATATCCCGGGCATCTGAAAGCTTTCAGCGGACCTGCCTGGACACCATCACATCTATTCCAGCAACAGAAGGGCCATTTGGAGGCCTCTGCTCCTATTGCCTTACTCCTGATGAGAAAACAGTCTTACTTTGAGGACATCTCAGCATTTCCCCAACAATGGGCCTTTACTGCCAGTGGTTCAAGACATGTTTTAAAGGGATCCTCAGGTTTAATAACACTGAATTCATGGGGGAAAAAAAAAGAGAGAGAGAGAGAGAAATTTCCTTTTCAATCCTCTATCTATTCTTTTGATTTTTTTTCAAGGAGAAAATATAAGTTTGGTCCAGAGGATACATCTATCCAAACCTTACTAACCTACCTTTTAGGGCATGAGAACAGTAAGAGTCTTGAAGCCTCCACTAGAACACCATCTTTTAGTTACTGGCAACACAGCAAGTGACCCTGGTTTTCCTGTTATGTTACGCAAGTTTTCTTATTTGCAAGAGAGCCAACTTGAAGATAAGATAAAGCATTAGGTAAGAATGAATACATGAGGCTCATAGGCATGGCAAAAATGGTGAGAAGGCACAGGACAGACACATTTTGGGGCTCACTGGACAAATGAGACCCACAAAGTCAGGACCTGTGGGGAAGTCTCTGACCCCCAGGCCAGTCCCATAACTACTGTGCTTGGGAGCCTCTGCCCCAGTCTGGTGTTGATGAGCCCCCTTCCTTATTCCCACTTTGTTTCCCTACGCATTGTTTCAAGTAAAAATGGAAATAATCTGAAGCTGAGAACTCCTTTCTAGGTGGAAGTAAGCGCCTCAGAGAAGGTCGTGACTCAAGGTCCCACTGGAAGCCAGTAGCCAAGTGGGAGCTGCTCCCCGGAGGGCAGACAGTCCTGACATCACAGCCTAACTGAGGGCCCTTCCCTGGTGGCTTGAGAACTGCTGTATGGAGGAGCTTCAGGCAGCAATGGGGTTGGAAGGTGGGGCTCATTTTGAAGGCGTATGTTTCAGGTTAGGGCAAAGTTTTTAGGGAGATATGTTGTTGCTGTTGTGCAGTTGCTAAGTCGTGTCTGACTCTTTGCAACCCCATGGACTGCAGCCTGCCAGGCCTCCCAGTCCCTCACCATCTTCTGGAGTTCACTCAAGTTCATGTCCACTGAGGCAGTGATGCCATCCAACCAACTCATCCTCTGTTTTGGGGGGATATGCTTCGGGGAAATTTATGGATACTAGGGTATTGTTAAAGGACCCCTCCTCAGCCATCACTTAGTCTGATGCTAATAGGTTCCTTCCAATTCAAAAATTGTAGGGACTTCTGGCCATTATTGGTTAAAGCTTCGCCTTCCAGTGTAAGGGAGGGGGTGGGGTGGGTTTGAGTTCCATGCCTTGTCAGGGAGCTAAGATTTCACAGCCAAAAAGCCAAAATATAAAAGTATAAGCAATACTGTAACAAATTCAATAAAGACTTTAAAAATGGCCCACACCAAAAAAATCTTAAAAATATTGTATTATAATTGCATAATGCTGAAGGCTTATCCCCAAATCTTGTGTGTGTGTTGGGTGGCGGGTAGCTGGGCATGGGTTTATCTATTTGGGAGATACTTGATTTATTCTAAAAATTAAGCAAATGTATGGAAAGGGCAGGCTTTTTAAAAAAGAAAAAAAAATCCCAAATCCCTTTTTTTTTTTTTTTGGAGTGTTGGTTGTTGACATGGCTCCCACTAATGAGAGAAGGTCCTTATTGTCACCAAAGCAAACTGTGTTCAAACTCTGGAAGGACCTGCTATTTTCCCAAGCTGAGATGTCGTGGGACTGATTCTACCACACCATGACAGGGATAATTGTTTTAATTAGTAGTCTCTTCCTACTTTGTGTCTCTTTATCATTTCAATTATAGATCTGTTTCTAGAATGGCAACAGTGGGTTGGCAAAACTGAAGCTGGCATCTTCCTAAATGTCACACCCCAGCACCCTGCTCTAGCCGAAAGAGGCTCTGTGCACATCTCAGAAACCCTGCCAAGGATGGCACAGAAGCCACCTGAGGAAGCGGGAGGGAGGCCACATAGCCGCTGGTGCCAGCACAAGGGGAACCAGTCAGGGGGATGAGATGAGACATTCTGTTAACAAGCCGAAGTCCAGAACACAGTGTTCAGGACAAAGAATCAGTAGCTGGAAAATGAGCCCCCTTGGCGAGGACTGAGAACCACAAGCAATGTGAGGCAGGCAGCATAGACCCCCGGGGCTGTGATTCTCCCCAGCAAGGACACAGACCAGCAAGAAAGGAGTGTGGGCGGCACTCAGCATGCTGAGTTCTGTCACTGAGGAAGGGATTGTGGGGTGGCCTGGGGTGGGAAGGGGACGTGGAATTTAATTAAGTGCCTACTGTGTCCCAGAAACATAGCAGGGCCCATAGCAGGAGGCTGTTGCTTTGGTCTGGCCAACAGCCTTCCTCCTTCCTCCAGAAACAGCATCAAGCTTTTCCTGGGTGGGAATAACTACCCGTTCCCCATGTCAAACCATGTGGTTATTCCAACGCTATGGTCACAATGACTGGTTTGGAGACGGGCCTGAGGTTCTCCAGTGAGAGCCAGTCCCAGGATGCTTGCTGAGCTATTAGGAAAGAGAAAGCTCTCCTTCCACTGGAAATGCTGGCTGACAGGATGGAAGCCTAGAGTGACTGGTGTCCGATTTCCCCATCATACAGGAGAGAGAATAAAGCCAACCCAGAAGAAAGTTGAGCCACGAGGGCAAGATATTCAAACCCATTTGTCTGAGTGCTGGATCCAGCTGTGCCTGAAGCAAGGACTACTCCTGGGTTTTTCACTATGGGAGCTGATAAGTTTCCTTTTTGGTCCTTGGTAGTTTCTGAGTACAGTTTCTATACTTGCAACCAAGAGAGTCCTGACTAGCTATAAAGGAAAACACACTCCTGTGTTTGTCCCTTACTCTCAGACTACTACCACACTCATAATAGTTCTGATACCATGTGTGGGTGTTTTTCCTCTCCCACACCAAGCAATTCTGTGACACCAGCTGAGTGTCCTGTAATTTAATTGATTCTGATGCTCTACCTGGACAGAGTATGAGACCCCACAGGTTAAGGGCTCAAGCCTGTCTCTCCCACGTCACTGTTCCCCCAACTCCAATTTAGATAACAGTCGTTAAGTCCCAGGTTGTCACGTATTACTGACTGACCAGCATTAAACTGGGGTTCCCATGACCCCCATCTAGGGTTTATTAATTTGCTGGAATGGCTCACAGAACTCAAGAAACAGTTATGTTTACTGGTTTGTTATAGAATGATAGAGATGAAATTCAGACAGAAGAGGTTCAAGGTATATGGGGAGGGGCATGGGGCATCCATGACCTCTTGCTGTGTATCACTCTCCCAGAACCTTGGGTGTTTACCCCCTGGACACTCTCTGAACCCTGTACTTGCGGGATATTCACAGAGGCTTCCTTGCATCGACAGGATCCATCATTAACTCAAGTTCTAGGCCCTCTCCCCTTCCCAGAGGATGGGAGTCGGGGCTGAAAGTTTCAAGCTTCTAATCATAGCTTGATCTTTCTGGTGACCAGCCCCCGCCCATGAGTCGCCTCATTAGAACAAAAGATGCTCCCGGCGCTCAGAAATTTCTGAAGGGTTTAGGATTTCTATGTTCAGGAACTGAGGTCAAAAACCAAATGTTAGAACAAAATATGCTCCTAATGTTCTTATCACTTAGGAAATTACAAGAGTTTTAGGAGCTCTGTGTCAGGAACCAGGGGCAGAAACTATTATATATATTTTCCATGATTTCACACTGGCATATCTACTAGGAGTTAAATAACAGTAGTATTCTCTCTCCATTGACAGATAAAGACTCTAAGACTCAAAGAAACTGACTTGCTTGGTTTCATGGCTAGAAGAGATAAAACTCGAATTCAAGTCTGTTTAACTCCAACTGTGTATTTTCTCGACATCCCACTGTGTCAATGGTCCTGGAGAACTAAGAGCTGTGGGCATTGGTGTGGAATACAGGAGGCTGGAGTCCTAGGTATCAGCTCTGCCTTTACCAGAAATACAGCATATGACTTGGGATAGAACCACATGTCTCAGGGCTCACTTTTCTCATCTGTAAAGCAAGGAGGGTGAACTAGTTGACTGTTAAAAGTCTCTTCCAGATCTAAGGGGAAAAAAAAAACCAATACATCCAAGATGCTAATGGAGCCTTATACAAATGGAATAAATGGAAACCCAGTCACAAGAGCTGCCCAAGAAGAGGGGGCTCCAACAATACTGAATGACAGTAACACTTTGGGGAAAGACAGGTGCTGACATGATTTCAGAGCAGCCTGGAAATGCTGGGACAAATTCCCGTCTGAGGCTCTGGTCCTGCGTATAACTGAAGTCTCTCCCTTCTGGAAAGAAAAGTCTGCTTTTATGATTTCTAATGACATATGCCAATGACATATGGATGTGTCTGGTGGTGAAAATAAAGTCTGATGCTGTAAAGAAAAACACTGCATAGGAATGTTAGATTCCATGATCAAGGTACATTGGAAGTGGCCAAACAGGAGGTGGCAAGAGTGAACATCGACATTTTAGCAATCAGTGAACTAAAATGGACTGCAGTGGGCGAATTTAATCCAGATGACCACTGAATCTACTACTGCGGGCAAGAATCCTTTAAAAGGATTGGAGCAGCCCTCACAGTCAATGAAAGAGTCTGAAATGCAGCACTTGGGTACACTCTCAAAAATGACAGAATCCTCTCTGTTTGTTTCCAAGGCAAACCATTCAGTATTACAGTAATCCAAGTCTATGCTCCAACCACTAATGCCAAAGAAGCTGAAGTCAAGCAGTTCTATGACGACCTACAAGACCTTCTAGAACTAACACCAAAAAAAGATGTCCTTTTCACCTTAGGGGACTGGAAGGCAAAAGTAGGTAGTTAAGAGATACCTAGAGTAACAGGTAAGTTTGGCCTTGGAGTACAAAATAAAGCAGGGCAAAGGCTAACAGAGTTTTGCTAAGAGAATACACTGGTCATATGCAAACAGCCTCTTCCAACAACACAAGAGATAACTCTACACATAGATATTACCAGATGGTCAATACCAAAATCAGACTGTTTATATTGTTCGCAGCCAAAGATGGAGACACTCTATACAGGCAGCAAAAAACAAGACCAGGAGCTGACTGTAGCTCAGATCATGAACTTCTTATTGCAAATTTCAGACTGAAATTGAAGAAAATAGGGAAAACCACTAGGCCATTCAACTATGACCTGAATCAAATCCCTTATGATTATATAGTAGAACTGACAATAGATTCAAGGGGTGAGATCTGATGGACTGGCTGAAGCACTATGGATGGAGGTTTGTAACATTGTACGGAAGGGTGTAATCAAAACCAGCCCCAAGAAAAAGAAATGCAAAAACGCAAAATAGTTGTCTGAGGAGGCCTTACAATAGCTGAGAAAGGAAGAGAAACAAAAGGCAAAGGAGAAAAGGAAAGATATACTCATCTGAATACAGAGTTCCAAAGAATAGCAAGGAGAGATAAGAAAGCCTTCCTAAGTGAACAATGCAAAGAAATAGAGGAAAACAACAGAATGGGAAAGACTAGAGATCTCTTCAAGAAAATTAGAGATACCAAGGCAACATTCCATGCAAAGATGGGCTTGATAAAGGACAGAAATGGTATGGACCTAACAGAAGCAGAAGATACTAAGAAGAAGTGGCAAGAATACACAGGAAAACTATACAAAAAAGATCTTCATGACTCAGATAACCACAATGGTGTGATCATTCACCTAGAGGCAGACATCCTGGAGTACAAAGTCAAGTGGGCCTTAGGAAGCATCACTACAAACAAAGCTAGTGGAGGTAACGGAATTCCAGTTGAACTATTTCAAATCCTAAAAGATGATGCTGTTAAAGATGCTAGGAAAGACTGAGGCAGGAGGAGAAGGGGACGACAGAGGATGAGATGTATGGATGGCATCACTGACTCAGTGGACATGAGTTTGAACCATCCTTTACCATCTCCCAGCTGGTAAAGGACAGGGGAGCCTGGCATGCTGCAGTCCATGGGGTCACAGAGTTGGATACAACTGAAAGTCTGAATGACAACAACAGGCCACGGACCCCCACTACTTGTGGGTGCCCCTGCCCCAAATTCTGCAGACCTGACAAGTGGTTCTCCTGAACGTGACCGTGTCCCACACACCACAGCTTTTTCTTAGCCTGCATATCACTGACTGCTCTTGCAGAATCTGCCCAGCACTCTGATTTACTTTCCATCTTTTCTGGAGTTCTGTCCTCTCACCACCCCTCCCCAATTTCACCTAGGCCTGCCTCCCTTAGCGCTCCTCCTCTTTTTCTGACTTCTCAGTCTCCTTCTGCACTCCTGCAAGCTGCCACTCCCCTTGTTATCTTCAGCCCTCCTCTCTCTCTAAGAAATCCTGATGACTCCCAGGGTGCTGACTATTTTCAGAGACTGTTCCCACCAGGCCTGAGCTTTGTCCCTGACCTCTGGTCCACATTCTCATTGTCCTCTTGAAAATTTCCTGGAATTTCAACCACACTCCTTCCCAAAGGGAATTCATGTGTTTCTGCTCAGATCAGTCTTTCCCTGCCATCTGCACTTCTGCAATAGCAATACCAAACTTCCTCTCACCTGGGCTTGACACTTGGGTTCAACCTTTGGCCTCTTCTCCCCTGATGGCTGCATCTAAAGTGGCCCCATGGTTGCAAAGCTACTGGAATTCAACTTCCATAATGTAGACAGGCTGGTTAACCCTGCCACTGGCACTATACCTCCCGAGGTCTTCTTGAGGGTCTCCCGCGTCCAGTTTCTTTCCTTTAAATTTAGGCTGTGGACATCATGTTATTCTCCCTAAGGTGCAGCTCGAAGCAGATCACTTCTGCTTGGCCTTTCCCCAACCCTCTGCTGTCCTGTGAATTACAGACACCTAGCCCTGGTATCAGGCCTCAGAAATCTGGGCCCAAATCCTTCATGTACTTCTGTTTCATGCTTTTTCTCCACATTGCACTCTTACTGCTCCTTAGAAATGCCTGATGGCTTATCCACTCTGCATTTATCTTATTTTCTGATTCCCTATAGTCTCTTAATGGAAATCTTACAATGTTGCTCTTTGGTTTAAAATTCTCCAATGAATTTCCACTGCACTTGGTATAAAACATAAACTCCTAAACAGGCCTACAAAGCTTGATATGATATGCCCTTTATGATCTACTCCATCTTCCTCTAGCTCTGATTTATAGAACTCAGCCACACCGGCCTTTCTCTGTTCCCTGAAAGGGTCAAGCTCATTCCTCCTCTAGTCCTTCACAGGGCAGCTTCTTTCTTACCCTCAGGGCTCAGCTACAGTGCCTCTCCTCAGAGTCCTTTCCTGGCTGCTATACTTTCTCCTGAGCTGAGGCTGTAGGATCCTTCTCAACACACTGCTGACTCCAGGCAACCTTGGTCTCCCGGCCAGATTTGTCAGAAGAATGATTCTGTTCATAAGCCCTGACCCAGTCTGTTGTCCCTCGGCCACTGTCAGATGAGAAAATGTGGGCCCAGAAACGCAAAGATACTCACCCCAAAATTTGAGCATGAGTAAGCAACTGAGTCAATATTAGCACCCAATTATTTGTACTCTTAGGCTACTGTTTTTTCATTTTTTGAGATCTGAACAAAATATGCACTTTAGTTAATAATACTGTATCACATGTTAATTTCCTGTTTTTTTAACCAACAATATTTCTTTATATTCTCAGAACTGGATTAGGAGTTTCAAGCCTCATTCAAGTTATTTTAATCACTAAGATAATAAATTTTCTAGACTTTTAGCTGTGATCCTAGATGCCAAAATACATGAAACTATATCAAAATTTTGAGTGAATATAAATTAGAAAGCTTTTGTATACATATATGTAAATAGAATGTATAATATAGTGTATGTATTTCAGAAATCTTTAGAATTTTTGCCTAGCAAAATAATTTATGACATTTTGATTCTACTTGTTTGACTTGGTATGAATAGAATGCTAGGCCACTGTTTTTCATTTGCACCAAACTCTTTCCTGCTTCTGACTCCTCAAGGTGGGTGTTCCCAAGGCATAGGAAGACAGCTGCCTGGGCCCAGAGTGTTGGATGGAAGGCCAGGAAGGCCAGCGAATGGGGGCTCAGGGAGGGGCTCAGCAAGGGTGCTGCAGGTTGTCTGTCACTGGCAGAGCGAGCTGTGCATCCGAAGCAGAGGAAAGTTGTTGCCATGGTGATGGACCAGCCAAAGAAGGGCTTAGGGAGCAGGCTGCTAGACAAGCTGGTTCATAAATCAGCACATTACCGAATGGTTAAAAAAAATAAAGGCTCTATCCTTCAGGCAGGGCAAAGAAGAAAATAATTATCACTCCCCAGTAATCTATCTGGGTCTGAATCCAGAGAAACAACTGATATTTCCAACACGACATTTTTTTGAACAAGGAGTAATTTCGTCCAGCTTCTTCTCATTTGGGGGGTATCTACAGAGCAAGGTTATCTGCTCAAGGTCATGTAGCAAGCTAAGCTGAGGCAGAGAAAACAGGGGAGGTAGAGGCTGAGGAAAAAGGGGTGTGGGGTGACTTTCCCCTTCTCCAGGGATGACTGCGGGGTCACAGGCCACCTGCTCAATCATCTTCACAGTTACTTGTACCCACTCACCTCCAAGACCCTGCCGCTGATGTATCGGTCACAAGTCTCGCACTTAATGCCAAACTGGGAGTGGTAGTCAGACTCGCAGTACGGAACGCCATCCCTGCAGAGGAAGTCCAGACAGGAAGAGGAAATTAGGGGGGTCCGCGGGGGTGTCACGTGGAACTTCCCAGACCCAAAGATAACTGTGACTGGACCAAGATTAGAAGCACTCAGGTAGCTGCTCAAAGTGCAAAAACTGCCCAGACACCCCTCAGATCTACAGGATCAGACAGTCCCTGGGGTGAGAGGGCTGGGGATCTGCTTCTTGACAAACTCCCCACGCATGCCTGGAAAGTACTGTTTGCTGCTGGCTGCGAGGGTCCCTCACTCTTCTTCCTTGCTTTCTCCTCAGATTTTCCAGACCTACTCTCTTCCTTTTACCCTAAAGGACTCTTTTCAATGGTCATTTAAAAAAATAAAGCTCCCATTTAGAATCGGTAATATCTGCTCTTGGCACACTGCAAGGCACAGGGGAAAAGTCTGTACCCTCCTCAGTCTCTCTCAGTTTCCCTTCCAGGAGGTCATCAATGTGACCAATTTTTTGCATATTCCTAAGGGTTCCTTTTCTAACAAAACAGTGGTACAAAAAGAATCATATGACTGTGCTCCTGAATCAGTAGAAAACAGGAACCCTTGCCCTCTCCAGTCATCTCCTAAGTGCTCCATTCTTGCCCAGTGCTTATAACTTACTAGGCAGTGATGAGATTATTGTTATTCTTACACTATCCCCTACTACAGTAGACATTGATATTTACTGCTCGGTATGTGTTGGGCTCTCTGATGGTATTTTACACAGGCTATTTCATTTCATACTTGCGCAGTCCTATGAGGCTGGAATTAGGTGTCTTCCCATTGTGTGGATGAGAAAACCCAACTCAGATGATCTAGTGCTGGTTCAAATCCACACGGTCTGGTTTCTCAGCAGGCTGTCATGAGAATTAACGGATGTGGCTCCAGGGTGTCCCAGGGCTCAGCACAGCACCTGTCCCAGGGGGATCCCCATGATGGCTGACAGGAGTCCCCAAAGGACGTCTGGGTTCAGCTTTCAAGGGCCAATGTGGAGATGACTGGGGGCATCAAAGCGCTCAGCCCAGCTCAGGCCCCACCTAGCTCTAAGGCCCAGATCTGATGCCATCTCTCTGAGGTGCCAATGGCATCTGTATGGGACAGAGATCACTCACACGCAGAGAGGCCTTAGACCAGGCACATCCATGCTGCTGCCCTGCGGGTACTGCTGCGATCCCCCCTGGGCAGCAGGGCCGTCAGTGCTTCCCGAAGGAGACAACACTGAGGACTGGTGCTCAGCAAAGTCACGAGGTGACACTGTTGTTTGTGGGTCCATGAGACAAGCCTCCCTCACCCTCAACCCATTCACACTCTGGGGGGTGGGAGGGTAACCCTGCAGGGGGATAAGGTCATTTGTCAGGAGGTGGGTGCAATGAGCCAGCAAAATTTGGGTATAAATGCCAACACCTCCTAATTTGGGCCCAGGGAATCTGCATCTTCACAAGCTCCCCATGCATGCCTGGGAAGCACTGTCTGCTGCTGGGTGAGGCCTTTGGGAATTTGACATATGTGATTCTAAAAAGAGGCAGAGTGTAAAAATTAATATTTACTGGGTATTGATTAGGTACAAAGCACAGATCTCTGAACTATGAGAGTTCTTTTTAGCCCTGTTTCTATAAATGAAACTGAGACTCGGAGAAGTTGAGTCTCTTGCTGAAGTCAAGTGGGCTGGGCTTCTAACATGGGCATCCATATCAGAACCGGCGCTGCTAAGCACCTTCCACTCTGCTGGCAGATGGATGAAGAGCCCAGAGCCCAGCTGCAGAGGCCTAAGCATGATGGGTAATCTGGGTTGGACCTACTCATAAGGAGCTCTGAGCAAACCCTTACTCCCCTAGAGAATTTGGACTTGAACTCACAGACTCAAGGACTCCTGGCTGGCATCTCACCAAGGGAACACCTTACTTGGCGGGCACAGAGGTACATGCCAAACTCCCACTAACATGCGTTCAAAGTGCTTGGGCTGTGACCTCAGCTCACCTCTGCAGCCTTGGACTTCACCTGTGCACACGCCTGAGTTCCAGCAAACAAGATGGATGTGGCCAGCAACTCCCTGCCCTTGCCCAGGCTGGGCATTCTGGCTACAAGCTTTCCTTCTTTGCATTTTCAAATCTTATACCCCTTTTCAAGGTCCAGCCCAAATATTACCATCTTCCATAAAGCTCTCACATATTCCAGATACCACTTCTGCTAGTTAGAAGTGAACAGTCATAGCCACAGCCTGTGGCTTAGACCTCTGACACAGACAAGGGTTGTTTGACTAGTACCTACTTCCCTTTTTGACAGCAGCAGCACCTTGCCTGAGTTCTGGGAACCACCCCTTCCCACTCACAGTTACAAAGGGCTGCTCTCTGACTCAAGGGTTTAGATCCTTCTGGCCAGTGATTGGTCAGGGATGGGCATGTGACCCAAGGGGGGGGCCAAATCAGAGGCAGCTGTGGGACTTTTGCTGGAGTTCTTGGGAAAGAGGCCTCTCTCTCTCTTTGCCAGGTTTATGAAGCTGCTAGAAACAAAGCTTGGAGTTGTTGGTAATCATCTTTGCTACCAATTGGGGAGGTCCTGCTTGAGAATGAATCAGACACAGAGGAAAGCAGAGCTGAGAGAGATAAGAAAGACTGGGGAGAGGGTGGGGCTTCTGAAGGGCTAATGACAGCTTTGAAGGTGAAGGTGAAGTCGCTCAGTCGTGTCCGACTCTTTGCGACCCCGTGGACTGTAACCTACTAGGCTTCTCTGTCCATGGGATTCTCCAGGCAAGAATACTGGAGTGGATTGCCATTTCCTTCTCCAGGGGATCTCCCGACCCAGGGATCGAACCTGGGTCTCCCGCACTGCAGGCAGACGCTTTAACCTCTGAGCCACCAGGGACAGCTTTAAGCCTCTGGATTCAGCCATGCCAGAAGCCAGAATGCCACTGGCCTTCCCATTTTCGGGTCAATAAACTCCCATTTTTGCATTCAAGGGAGTTTGAGTTGGGTTTTCTGTCACTTCTGATTGGAAAGGTCTTAAAGAACAGAACTCTTGAGCTTTGAATCACATGTACCCTGGAGTCATCATTTTTTTATGCATATAGCCTGTCTCTCTTATTTCTTGACAGCAGAACCATGCATACTACAACTCTAATGCTCACTACATCCTAGCATCAGGTCAGAGAGCGATACTAGAAAACGTCTGGATCATAGTGTTAAAAGTTCTGAGGGCTAGCGGCCCTAATTGTTTTTTTAGGTGCTTGAGTATGTAAATATGGTCATAAGGGCCTGGCACAAGGGGCCTTGTCTAGTGTTCTGTGTCGGGGCTAGGCTGTCTCTCCTGACAACTGTGTGTCCATCATCTCTTATCTCATTTCATTCAACAACTGTATTATCGACTTTAGGTCTGGCATTGTGCTACAGGCTGCAGTGAATTAAACAAAGTCCCACTCTGGTGAGGACAGACACTATATATAATCACCGTGGCAATAACTTCCTGAGACTCAGTTTCTACAGCTTTTCAAATAGGGGTTAACACCTTATGGGGGTAGTCATGGGGCTTAATGTGATAATCTGTACAGAGCAGTTAGTACATTCCTTGTCCATACTAAAAGCTCAGTAAATGATAGCTATTATTATTATCCTTATTAAAAAGGTAACGTGGTTAAATATACAATCGCAAATGGTGTTGACCTACCCAAAGGAAACCAATAGGGCCGATGAGGGCCACTGGGAGGGCCAATGTGGAGGGCCTGTAAGAGGTGGTATGAAGCCAGTTCTGAGGGGAGGGTATGGGACCTGAGACCAGAGGAAGGGGAGGAGCAACATGCTCAGAACAGAGAAGGGCATCTAGAACAGAGGAAGCACTGAGTGAGGGCCCAAGGTGAGTGGGGTGCCGTTTGCGGCCGGAGTGTGGCAGCCGGACAGAAATGGAGGGAGATGCTGCTGGTGACTCAGGCCAAGGGCCATGTGGGGCCAGGCCTGGGGCATGCAGAGGTCAGGCAGGCAGGGCAGGGGAGAGACCTACTTGCTGATGTACTCCCCAGTGAGGATGACGCTGCAGGTCTGGCATTTGAAGCAGCTGACGTGCCACTGCTTGTCCAGTGCCAGGAGGGACTGGCCATGCTTGATCTCCTCCTTGCACCCAGCACAGTCTGCAAAGACAAGAGGACCCGATGAGCAAAGCACCTCGGGCTCCGGGACCCTTGCTGTCGTCTTGCGCCCGAGTCTAGGCAACCCCTCCTGAATGCTGGCTTTTCTGTAACTGCTCCACCTAGGTACTGGCACCAGTTGAGACTACGTCAGGTAAGTGAAAGGCCAAAGGCACCCTGGCCTCTTGACAAGGGGTCTTGGTGTGAGGGAGAAAGAAAGATCTCATAGGGTTCCTCCAGAAAGTTCCTTGCTGGTCATCCTGACCATGGTTCATCCAGAGCGGACCCTGAACTGCTCCTAGCCTGTTCTCAAGTTGCTAACAAAGCTCATGCAACTCTCCGTGACCTGGAGACCTGCAGCATCAGTGTCACCTGGGAAATTGCAAATGTGTAGAAATGTGAGCCCCATTCAGATCAACTGAATTTTTATTTTTAACTATTTTATTTTTATTGAAATACACTTGATTTACAACGTTGTATTCATTTCAGGTAACAGCAAAGTGATTCAGTTACACACACACACACACACACACTTATGTAATATATTTTTTGTCAGGTTCTTTTCTATTATAGGTTGTTACAGGGACTAAATATAGTTCCCTGTGCTATACATTAGGTCTTGTTGCTAATCTATTTTACATGTAGTAGAGTGTATCTTTTAATCTCCAAACCCTAATGTATTTTTCTTTTTCTCCTTTGTTAACCCTAAGTTTTTCTATGCCATGAGTCTGTTTCTGTTTTGTAAATCATTTGTATTGTTTTTTTAGGTTCCACATATAAGTGGTATCATATGATATTTGTCTTTCTGTGACTTATTTCACTTACTGTGATAATCTCCAGGTCCATTCTTGCTGCTGCAAGTAGCATTATTTCATTCTTTTTTATGGCTGAGTAATATTCCATTGTATATATACACCACATCTTCTTTATCCATTATCTGTTGATGGACATTTAGGTTGCTTGCATGTCTTGGCTACTGTGAATAGTGCTGCAATGAACACTGGGGGGCATGTATCTTTTTAAATTAGAGTTTTCTCCAGGTAAATGCCCAGGTGTGGAATTCCGGGATCATATGATAACTCTATCTTTAGTTTTTTTGAGGAACCTCCATATTTATCTTCATAGTGGCTCTATCAATTTACATTCCCAGTAAAGTGAAGGAGAGTTCCCTTTTCTCCATAGCCTCTCTGGCACTTGTCCTTTGCAGATGTTTTCATGACAGCCATCTTGACTGATGTGAAGTGATACCTCATTATAGTTTTGATTTGCATTTCTCTAAAATGCAAAAAATTTGAGCAACTTTTCATGTGCCTGTTGGCCATTTATATGTTTTCTTTGGAGAAATTTCTATTTAGTTCATTTACCCATTTTTTTGACTGGGTTATTTTTTTCATATTGAGCTGCATGAGCTGTTTTATATATTTTGGAAATCGAGCCCTTGTCACTGAATTTTATCACGATCTCCAAGCACAGCAGAGTTTGAGAATCCCTGCTCCAAGCTTAGGTTCTACTTTTTCTCACCTTTAGGCTCATATGCTCAATGGTTTGTGATTTGTGTGCTTTTGGTTAAACCTATTCTCTTGCCTAGCACCATGCTCAGCACACAGTAAAAACTTAGAGTAGATGTTCTGAGTGAGCAGCCCTCCTAGCACCCAGGCAAAGGATATAACTTACCATGCACACCTCCTCCCTTATGTGACTACAAACCAAACATCTGCCTCCCCAAGCACTGAGGATTAAAGAGCTGATGAGATTGTTCCAGAGCAGAAAGGCACCCTTGCTCTCCGTTTCCATCACCCTGCACCATGCACTGAGGCCAACAGAATATAGCGGGGGCCAGAGGCTGCCTGTTGCTCAACAATGTCTAGGGAGGGGCAGGAAATGGAGGCAGGGTCCGAGGTACTTGGGAGATGCTGGGAATTCAGGCTTAGCTGACCGGATGTCCCACTCTGGAGGAGGAAAGGGTCAAGGGGCAATGTTTACCAGAGCACAGGCGGCCTTCTTGGCACCAAAGGCAAATGTACACTTGGGAGCAGTAGAGGAGGAGAGAGAGACACAGCAAGTTGGGAGAGGTTGGCTGAAGTGCTCTCATCCAGCTGGAAGCCAGTCCTGGAGAAGAAATGAGGCGTCTGTGTCTCTAGGAAGGGGGTGTGTCCAGCAAGCTGTGGAACGTCTAGGCCCTGATGAAGTGTGTGTACGAGTCAGCTCCCACAGTCCATGCTTCTTGGCTACACAACACCTTTTTAATGTCTCTTAGCACAAGCTGAGGGCAAGAAAGTTTCCCACTGCAAAATGCTTCAAGTCCCAGGTCTTCAAACGGGGGCTGGTAGAACACATTTAGGATTTCTTTTTCCTTTTTTTTTTTCTCCTGGAATAAGTCAACTTCCACTCCACCCCAATCATCACAGTCTTCAGAATGTCACTGTTTAGAGGTCAGTACCCCCTCTTCTTTTATAGATAGATGGCCTCTGAAGTGACTTGTCCATGCTCTGTATAGGAAAACCCGAGGGCTCAGGCATCTGGTCCAGCTTTCTAGGCCACAGGTGCTGAATTTGTGTCTCTGTGGGCTTTCTTGATAGGGCTAAATGATTCCACAGAGGCTCAGAGTTCACATCAAAGTCCCACCCAGTACAGTAATCCTCAGCATTCTCAACAGGTGGGCTGCTGCTGCTGCTAAGTCGCTTCAGTCGTGTCCGACTCTGAGCGACCCCATAGACGGCAGCCCACCAGGCTCCCCCGTCCCTGGAATTCTCCAGGCAAGAACACGGAGTGGGTTGCCATTTCCTTCTTCCTCTAAATCACTGCCTCCTGGGGTGAGCAGCTCACCCCCTCTTGCCTCTGGACAGGTAAGACTGTCATGATGGCCTTTTTTATATGAAGCTGAGGCCTGAATTCTTGTGACATCCCCTATTTTAAGCAACCAAGGATTATCTACCTCTTATCCTAAATATGTTTCTTCAAATCTTTTATGATAACTACAGTTTCTCTCTTCTTTATCTTCCGCACTTCACTTTTCCTTGCTTGACATGGTCTCAGCGAATTCACTTGTGAATTCCATGGAGATAGAGAAGTTACTGGCTAACACCACCACTGTCTATTTTTTCAAACCTTACTCAAAGAGTTGCATCCTTTTGTGGCCACAAAAGAGATGAGTTCCATCTCTTTAAGTTGTAGTGACACATCTGATATGAATTGGCATCTTGAATTAAAATTTAGGAGATGGTACAGTATAGTGGTTAGAGGTTGAGCTGAGAGGTTAGAGTGAGTGGAGAGAGGCTGGCCAAGGGGAGAATCCCAGCTCCCCAGCTGACTAGTTGTACAACTGTTCAGGTCCACCTTCCTCATCCGAACATGACTGGTGTGAAGATGAACTGAAGCCAGGCCTGGAAGGACTTTGCACAGTGCTGGGCATGTATGTACCCAATAAGTGGTTATTATCATTATTATTCCACATTCTCATGGTTTTTAACTCATACTCTGTGCATTATCCAGTCTGATATGAGGTCAGAAGCAGCATCTCTGATGTAGGGAAGGCCTGCTAATTCCTGAGAATTCTGGCACACCTATTCCATTTTTTCCCCCCATATTATATTGTTCATCCTCCACTCAACTGGCTTCGGATGAAGGATCTTTACCAGGATCTTCCCCCCCTCTTCTTCCAACTCTTACTTATGACCAACATTGGAGCTTCAGGCACTGTATCCGGGAGCCCATGGACCTGGTGTAATAAGCAAGGTCAGGACACACCCTGTCCCAAGCTGGATTCTGCACAGCCAGCTGTCCACTCCTTCCTCATACGTTCTTCCTTATTCCAAAATTACCACCTTCAGCTGGCAATAAGCATGATGCACCTGCTCCTCCTAAATCCCTCCGCTTACTGGAATCTCTGAAGACCCCAGACAGTTATTTTTAGCTTTTTCTGACTGTGTCATTCATTATAGCAAAAATAGGTGGGTGTGTGAGTCATAGCAAGCTCCCTACCTTGTTTTAGGCGACTAATCCAGAAAGACAGGACCCTTCCTATTAGCAAGTCATGTCTCTGGTATAGGGTGTTAAGGGAATAGGCTCCAAAGCCAGACTTGCCTAGGCTCACACTCTGGTTCCATTACCATTATCTGAGTGACCTGTGACACTCTTAGAGTATCTGGTTTCTTATCTAAAAATCATTGCTCTTGTCTCCCTCATAGAGTTGTGGTAATGATTAAATGAGATGTTTAGAAAACTTAGTGCAGTACTGACGATAGTAATGGCCAGTCAATGTTAGCAGTCGTGATGGCAGTAGGTTTGGTGGTGATGGTACTACTGCTGCTGATTCTTTGCAGTGAGGTCTGTGCAGTGCCCGGCACTAGGAACAGTCCATGTCAGCAAAGGTGACGTGTTGGTGCTGGTGCTGGTGGCGGTAATGGTATTCAGTATGACGCTGGTGACTGTGGGGATGGCAGTGCTGGTGGTGCGAGTGGTACTTACGGTGGTGATGGCAATGGTGTTGGTGGAGGTGGTGGTGTTGCTTCCGCCTCTGATTCTTCTCAGCGAGGTCTCTGCAGTGCCTGGCACTAGGGGTAGTCATTCAGTGTTAGCAGTGGTGATGGTATGCTGGTGATCATGATGGTGGTGACGGCAATGGTGTTGGTGGAGGTGGTGGTGTTCCTTCTGCCCCTGATTCTTCTCAGCGAGGTCTGTGAAGAAACAGTTCTGACTGTGATAAGTAACATGATTCCCATCTCTTGACAGTTCCCAAGTATTCTTCTTGATCTCTTCTGAGTAGATACAGATGCTGCTTTTCCACAGTATCTTGACATTCCAGGAATGAAATTCACACTCCTCTGGCTCAAACATACAGCAAGTCTTTCGTCCTTCATTTTCCTTTTCCAAGCTATGTTCATCATCTTAGCAGTCTTTTGAATCTTGTTTTAGTTTCCTCCATCCTTGGGGGACTCAGAAGCCCTTTCAACCTGCCTGTGAGTCAGGAGACTACTCTGTGTTTGCAGCATGGACAGTGGCCACCTTTGGGGAAAGAACATTTCTCTGAAACATATGCCCCGTAGATCCACACACTGATGTCTCGACTTCGTGAGTAGCAAGATGAGCCACGATCCTAGGCATTCCCCTGGGGCCTGCCCACATGCTCACTGTTCTTCTGTGCTGACTCTTCCTTCCCTTCTTCCACCTCCTGATCTGAAGAATTATGGTGGAGACATGTAGCAGCCTCTCCTCGTGGACAAGCTCCCAGGCAGGCCTCCCACACGCAGCTGAGGAAATCTCCCACGTGCCTGAGATCCCCAAGGCACACAGTAACACACAACACAAGCTGAGTGAAGTAACAGCAGCCTAAGGAGTTTGTTCTCAGTTCTCCTCGGGCATGTTTTCCAGATTAGACCGCCGAGCCAACAAAACCCCTCACTTTATATTTAGAGAGCAGTTTATACACTATGACGTGTGTTAGTCTGATTGCTGAATACGGATACATTTGCTTTCCACCAAGTTGGGTAAACTGAGCCACAGGGAGGCTGCATGACAGGTATGCATCACACAGGAGGAACACAGCCTCCTGACTCCAGCTGGCTTCTCTCTATGGCCTCACACGTGGTCTCACTGGTGTCCGGGTACCTGAGCAGCATCAGCCATGGTCCTGTGGTCCTGCATCCCAGCATTCCAGACTTTCCGTCATTCTGGATGATGCTTTCAAGCAGTTATGAAGGATAACAACAGTGAATGCACTCAGCCTTAGCCACCTCGAGATGGAAACCTGCTCAGAGCAGCAAATTTTTCTTGATCCCCACCAAAGACACTGAAGGAAGGTCTGGGAACAGGTCTGAATCAACTGAAAGCAGGAAGGATGATGCAGGGAGCCCCCCAACAGGCTCCCTTGCTATTGGAGCCTCTGGGAGCTGAGTCCTGCTGACTTGGGGGAGGTGGTTCTGTGCTCACCCTCCTCGAGTGGACACAGCCCCAGCATGCTGACTCTGCTGGTGCCGTGGCTGACAGCCCCCACGTGGCGCAGTGCTGCAGCACAGGACGCTAATGGGCTTTCATTGATTCTGCCGACAAGGCCAGTGAGAGTGTCATGTAACATGAAAGAATGCTGGAGCCTAACCTGGCTTATGAGACCCTGGGTGTGTGTGTGGGCACATGCAGTGAGGGGTCTGAGAAGGGCGTTTTGCAACAGTGATTTAGATATCTTACAGCTAGATAAGCTGGAATGGAATGGACATTCCACAAATCAGAATGACTCTTCTAAGGTACACCTCCGATCCTCAGCTCCCCTTCACGCCCCAATCTGTGTTTTAGTGATAGAACATGACCTTTATGAGTAGTTCTCAGTTTTAGGAGCAGCGAATGAATCATTCAGGAAGCTTCTTACAATCATATATTTCTAGGTCCCATTCCTACAAGTCCAAAGTGGGCCTAGAAATCTGTATTTTTGCCAGTTTTGCAGTGAAGCTAATGCTGCAGGCCACAGGACACACCCTAAGAGATACTAAGCACAGCCCTTGTGGCTTTCTCCCATATTCCATCTTTTGCTAAGATATGTCTGCATATAGTTTTTTAGTGGAATTTGTACGAATTGAGAGCCACTGGTGGAAAACACCTGATGGGCTTTGTTGGGGTGCTCCAGGCAGCATGGACCAGAGGGGAGATAAGGAGGCCCATTCATCCCAGGAGAACCACCCAAGCGGCTGAAACATGGCCCAGGCCATCCCTGTTTACTGTTGGGCAGTCTGTTTTCTCTGCATTTGTATGTCGGGAAGCTCATGAGTCTGGGCTGTCTCTGCCAACTGGGTCATACTTCAGGAGTCCTCCAGAGTGGGAACTGCCCCCACTTCCCTCCAGGCTGTAGAAGGGAAGTGGTTAATAAACTGGGACGGGGAGCCCTGGGAGATGTGCTTGCAGACGGGGAGGCACCCGGCAGGGAGGACTCACGGCTTGGTCCGCGGATCTTGATGGGCTTACTGCTGGTCATGGACTGGGAGCACGTCTGACACAAGCATTCCTTCCCACTGAAGGTCACCTTGTCTCCAATGGGGAAAGGCTTCCTGTGAGGAGGAAGAAGAAGAAATTCAACACCTCCTCTCCAGAGGGCTCTGTGTCTATAGGTGACTTGACGACATGTGCTTGAAGATCTCTGGTAGCACATACAGCGTACCAGCTACATTCACGGGCTGTTCTCGGGGCAGAGCTAAACCACTCAATCAGCATCAGGACTGGAAGGAGATCCAGCTGGGCCATTTACATGATTTTTAAACATTGGGCAAATCACAACACTTATTTGAGCTTACATTTCTCTTCTATACAACAATGGTGGTGGTGGCTTAGCCACAAAGTCGTGTCCGACTCTTGTGACCCCATGGACTATAGCCTCGCAGGCTCCTCTGTCAATGGAATTCTCCAGGCAAGAATACTGGAGTGGGTTTCCATTTCCTTCTATACAATAAAGAGGCTAAAAACTTGTCCCAGGGGTGCTTCCTCCTGTAAGGATGTCTTCCCAACTTGACCTATCCCTGTATTTCAGGAAGAACTCAATTCAATTTGCCAAAATGTTTTCCTTTTGCTTCCCAGAATCTTAGACATCCATAGAGAACCTCTTATTCTGCTCACCTGCCTTTGAACAGTTGGGAGTTCCACAGCTCAGGAATCTCAAGCTTGTCCTGTCCTGCCTCCCTAACTAAATATAAACTGTTTAGAACCCTCAGCACAGCCAATCCCATCATGCAGCAGCTCTTGCTCATGTAGTCTAGAATGGCTGTTAACCTGGGTTCTCAGCACACGGCCCTAAGCCTGCAGTGGTTCTATGGCCCTTACATTAGCGACATGAACAATGGCGGGAGTGCTGGGGAGGGGGGAGCTGTGCTCCTGTCACCGCCCAGGCACTCACTACAGTAAAAGGACATGGGTCATGACCTTGCGAAGACACCTCATCTCCATGGGGCTTCATCAAACCTCCACGTTATGCTATATGGACCCTACTGTGCAAACTTCCAATGGTTCTGGCATTCTAGGACCTAAGGCCCAGGTTTTAAGGGCTGGATGGAAGAATGAATGCCACTGGATGATATTTTCTTAGGTACTGTGTCATTAGTCTCAATCAAAAACCCCAAGTAGAGTTCATGTACACTTGTGGCTGATTCATGTCAATGTATAGCAAAACGAATACAGTATTGTAAAGCAAAACAAACTAAAAAAGAAAAAAAAGAAAAGAAAAGAAAAAAAAACAACAACCCCAAGTGGTTAATTACTCTAACTGGTAACAAACAGGTGGTTATTTTATGAGAAGAATAATTAATCTATAGATTACTTTCCCTATTAAAAAGTACATACATATACTCCAATAGTGCTTTACTTATGACTTAGAGCAGTCCATTAAATGTTAAAATATTGGTGGACAGGGTTGAGGTTTTCTTTATTTTTTGTCTCCTTAATATGGTATTTGGTATAAAGTGGGTCCTTAAGGTACATCTGCTAAGTTAACAAGTGATGAGGATGCTTGGGGTGGGGAGGAGGCAGATGGTGAGCTTTCCAACAACTATCAAAGGTCTTGAGAATGGAGAGAGTAACATGGAAACATATACACTACCATACATAAAATAGATAGCCAATGGGAATTTGCTGTATGACTCAGGGAACTCAAACCAGGGCTCTGTAACAACCTAGAGGGATGGGATGGGGTGGGAGGTGTGAAGGAGGCTCAAGAGTGGGGGGACATAGGTATACCTGTGGCTGATACATGTTGATGTATGGCAGAAACCAACACAATATTGTAAAGTATTATCCTTCAATTAAAATAAATTGTAAAGTCTTGAGAAGGTGGATGATGAAGATTATGATAAAGAAAAGAATAATAAAATCAGACACAATTTGGTACCAGTCACTAAACAGTCTCTGCAAGTACCGTTTCATTTATTTCCTGAAAACCTAATGAAGTTGGACTGGTTTTGATGCCCATTTTACCATTGAAGCTGAGGCTTACAGAGGTGGGGTCACCTGCTAGGGTTGTGGAGGAAGGCTATAAATAGACATCCCAGGACCACATGTGGCTGAGGATGTGAGTGCCTGAGCCAGACCCGTGGATTCCACACTGAGTCTTGAGAGGCCATGGCACTCAGTGGTTCCTTTGGGGCCTTTTGATGGGAAATAGGAGACTTGAGTGTAGGGGCTCAGATCTTTACTCTGCCTTCATCTTGGGACAAACTAGTGTTTTGTATTAGACAACATTTAACAGACAGGATTCAGCTGCTAAATGTTCAAAACCATTTGCTTGTCAAGTCCTTCCACTCCTGAGATTCCAAGAATGAGAGTGTTCACCCGGAGATCTGCCTGGGAAGGGCCATTTCTCCCCTTCCCCAGGGACCTAGGGAGAGGGTCCCAGCCCTTGCTGGCCACCCACTCACTTGCACAAGCTGCACACGAAGCACTTGGGGTGGTAGGTGCGGCCCAGCGCGGAGATGACCTCGCCCGTGATGAAGTCCCGGCAGCTGTCGCAGCGGGTGCCATAGAGTTGCTGGTAGTCCTGGGTGCAGATATACTCTTGGTTCTTAAAGAAGAAGCCCGACTGGGCTAGGCCACAGCCACACACTTGAGGAAACAAGGAGGGAAATAAAGGCAGGTGAGTTCAAGGAAGGGTCTGTGAGCAGGAGGTTCTTGCTGGGGATGAGGCTAGAGGATGACTCGGTTATAGACGACCAGAGAATGGTGACACATGGGAACTCACGGGCCTCTGGGGCCAGTGCTTCTTAAAGGATTGTCTGAAGATGACTTGCATCAGAATCACCTGGCAAACTTTTGGAGATGCAGCTGCCGGGACCTGAATCAGACTCTCTGGGGTTGCAGAGCCTAGGCACCTGCATTTCTAGCACAACTCCCTGGCTGACCCTGATGTGCATTGCTGCTGCTGCTAAGTCACTTCAGTCATGTCCGACCCTGTGGACCCCATAGACGGCAGCCCACCAGGCTCCCTCATCCCTGGGATTCTCCAGGCAAGAACACTGGAGTGGGTTGTACACTGACACCAGCCATGTTGTACAATCCTCTTAAAATATAGGCCATGCAGCTCACACAATGCAACACAGCTAGTGATACCATGATTTAATAAAAGAATCATTCAGTTAAAAATTTCTTCTGCATTTCCTATGGGCACGAGTCTGCTGCTGCTGCTGCTGCTAAGTCACTTCAGTTGTGTCCAACTCTGTGCGACCCCATAGACAGCAGCCCACTAGGCTCCTCTGTCCCTAGGATTCTCCAGGCAAGAACACTGGAGTGGGTTGCCATTTCCTTCTCCAGTGCATGAAACTGAAAAGTGAAAGTGAAGTCGCTCAGTCGTGTCCAACTCTTATTGACCCCATGGACTGGAGCCTACCAGGCTCCTCTGTCCATGGGATTTCTCAGGCAAGAGTGCTGTGCCAGATGAAGACAACTTAGAATGTCAATGGGATATATGATTTGAAGACTATAATCTGTCCGCATCATACTTTATAAAGTCTTTTGGGATATCCTGGTGGACAAGATGAAGTAATGTAGGACGGATAATAGAAGAGCACGTGGACATAATTATAGGTGTCTGAACAACTGAATCATGGGGGACCCCCTCCCCCAAAGGACTTAAAAATGTGGGAAATAAGATTTCTGAGAGTTATGAAATCAACACATAATGGGAAGAGCAAAAAGAGGCTAAGTTTCCTTCAAGATATTGAATGACTCTCAGGGCCACCAGAACTGCTGAGTATATTGATCCGGTTAAAACAAGGATGAGTCAGCCAGGAAGGGACCAGTCAGCAACAAAAGAAAGCAGCTGGAGAGCTCTTTCAAATCCCCCTTGTTCAGAGTTTGCATTCTCCAAGTGACTGACAATTTGACTTTCTACATAGGTTGCCTTTGGGAAGAAGCAGCTGGTCAGGGCAATGTGAACTGATACAACAGAGAGTTACAGCTCTTGTTTATGGTAATAAACGGCACTTAGCTTTAATACATCGGTTTCCCAAAAATGTAGTTAGCTTGACTCAAGCTTTATCAAGTGTGATCCGTGGTGGGGATCCTTGCACAAGCCTGTAAGTGCAAGGACCTGGCCTGGTCTGGGTGACATCACCCCAGTAAATACCCTTTCATCTTTAACAGGCAAAGTTGTTTTCCAAAAGCAGCTTGGTTAAAGGTAGGAGGGACTTCCAGGTGAATGTCAAAAGTATTTCACAAGTGTTTATTTACTCTGCAGGCCAGAGGTAGGATTAAAGGGCCAAGGTGAGGGAGCAGGGCAGCTTCAAAGTGAATTCACATGTCACGGCACCAGGGAAAACAGTCTAGGTCAGTGACAGACTCTACCCTGGAAGTCTGACCACCTGGTTTCTGGTCTTGTCACTGCCACTAACTCTCTGGGTGACAATAATGACCTTGGCCGTCTGTAATCTGGGGCCTCTGTTCACTGCTATGCAAAAAGCAGAAACTGGACAAGAAATGACCCGAGATTTTCTTCTGATATTGACATCCTGTGAGTCTAGAAGGAGGAGAGCTTTCTTCAGGGCTGACTATGTGCCTAAACATTTAAAACTCTGTATGAGGTAGAGCTGGAGGTCCATAGAGACCAGCCCTGTAGGGCTGATGAGTGGAGGAGGTGGTGGTGGAGGTAGCAAGTGGGGAAGGGTCCATCTTTCATCAGGCTTCATCTTTCATCAGCATTCATGAAAACTCATCACATCAAACAATGCCTGGTCTGGAGGGCAGGCAAGGCCAGAGAACAGGCTGTTCTGGAGTGTGCAGGTGGCAGATTGATCGATGGCTGTGGAATTAGTTAGGTCATGGCCTACGACCTCACTGGAAAGAGCTCCTGTTTTTTCCCTTCTTTTCTCTCCTTCGTGTCCCTGGCCAACTCTACTCCCAGAGCCACCTCTCCCAGTGGAGAAAACCAGGAGGCCATACAAAAACTCGGAACAATCAGTTCCTTCATTTCCCCCAAGGAGCTGAAGGAGGAAGTTTTTGGTAAAAGGATGTAAGAGTTGATAAGAATCCCAGGGTTCCTGGAAATACAGTGGGGAACACGAGGAGGAAGGTAGGCTGGACTAGCTTGACAGATGTGTTTGAGCCTGAGCAGAGGTCTTCATTCAAACAACAGGAAAGGCCACGGGAAGGGTCTGCAGTATGGAAGTGACATGGAATTAATATATCCAGGGCAGTCATTTTGTGAATCAAAAAAGTAAAGTCTTATAATTGAAAGAAAGATCATACAGTCTGACAATGGGACAGAATATGGGAACTCAGAACTGCTTCAAGAAAATAAAGAATGAAAGCTCACTATAAATATAATGCCTAGAAGAGGCTTTACACTCAGCCTTACTGTGTTTCAGTGGAAAATGTACTATTGTGAGGGTCACTGGACCTTCCTCCGTATTTCTATTCTAGCACTCAGGTGCTGTGTGACTTTGAAAAAGTGACTTCACCTCTCTGGAGTTCAGTTGCCTCATTTGTAAAATGAGGGAGCCATGTGGTAACTGAGGACACATTCAGGTCTAAGGGTCTAGGATTCTGTCATATAATTCTGTTGATTTTCAACTTTTCAAATGAGACAGTTTTATGGTCTTTCAAAGTGTTAGAAGGTCCCCTGAGGGGGATTTCATTATTTTAAACATTTAAATTGTGAAATATGCATACAGAAAATGTAATAAATATACTACACTGTATACTGTACACTGTAAAGAAGAAACATAAAATACGCCCCCAGGTATCCATTACTGAATTTTTGAAACAACATTACCAGCACCTTGGAATCCCGTTCATCACCCTAAGAATGCCTCCTTTCCACACTCCTTTCCCGAATCATGACTTTATCAATCTCTCTGCTTTTCTTTACAGTTTTACTACCTCTGAGGTATCCACAAACAATATATTGTTTAGTTTTGCCTGTCTGTGAATTTTATACAGGTAGAATCATATTGCATTAACTCTTCTGTATAATTTACTGCTTCATTTCTCAGTGTTGTGCTTTTGAAATTCATTCATGTCAATGCCCTAACTGTGGTTCCTTTGTTTTGCTGTATTCCATGTGTGACTACATCACAACTGATCTATTCAATCTGTCCTAGATACAACTTCTTTACCAATATCAATACATGATTTACAGATTCTTTCATTCTATGTGTTTACTTTTTACATTCCTGATGATCTATTTTGAAGCAAAAAAGTTTTAAATTTTGATGAGGTTTAATTTATTTTTCCCCAGTTGCTTTCTTTGTTATCATGTCCAAGAAGGCTTTGCCTTCTAACGTCACGAATATTTGCTCCTATATTTTGTTTTAACAGTTTTGTAGTTTTAGCTCTTACCTTTAGATTTTTGACTCACTTTGACTTAATTTTTGTGTATGGTGTGAAGAAGACTGCAATTTCATTTTTTTCTGTGTGTACATATGTTCAGTTTTCCTAGCATCAATTGTTGAAGACTATTCTTTCCCTATTGAATTATTTTGGGTGTCTTGATAGTATTCTGCTGGCCATAACTATAAGATTGTATTTTTAAAATTTAATTAATTAATTAATTTTTGGCTGTGCTAGGTCTTCACTGCTGCTTTCTCTACTTGCGATGAGCAGGGTCTACTCTCTAGGTGCAGTGTGGAGGGGTCTCACTGCAGTGGCTTCTCTTGTGGAGCACAGGCCCCAAGGCACGAGGGCTTCAGGAGTTGCAACGCACGGGCTCTGGAGCATAGGCTATTATAGAGCACTACTGAACAAGTGGGCTCTAGAGTATCGGCCCAGTGGCTCCACGGCATGTGGGATCTTCCCAGATCAGGGATTGAACCCATTTCTCCTGCATTGGCAGACGGATTCTTTACCACTGAGCCACCAAGGAAGCCCGAGGCTTTATCTTTGCCTCTCATTTCTACTCTATTGATCTCTATGTCTATCATTGTACCACACTGTTGTGTTTATTGTAGCTTTGCAGTAAGCTTTTAAAGTGGGAATTTTGAGTCTTCCAACTTTGTTCTTCCTTTTAAAGATTATTTTGGTTATTCTATGTCTCTAATTTCACATACATTTAGAATTAGTTTGACAATTTCTGCAAAGATGCCAGTGGGGATTTTCATAGGGATTACATGTGCTATGAACTGAATAGTGTCCTCCCCTAGATTTGTATGTTGAAGCCCCAAGCCATAATGTGATGGTATTTAGATAGGTGGCCTTTAGGAGATAATTAGGTTTAGATGAGGTCATAGGATGGGACCTTCATTATGGGATTAGTGCCCTCATTAGAAGAGATACCAGCAAACTTGCTCATTCTCTTCCTCATTCTCATCTTCCCTCCTTCCCTCCCTCTCTCCCAGAAAATGTGAGGACACAGTGAGAACGGACCTGTCAGCAAGACAGGAAGGGAGCTTTCCATAACCTGACTATGCTGACACCATGACCTTGGACTTGCAATCTCCAGAATTGTGGGAAAATACATTGCTGTTGTTTAAGATAGCACTAAGTTCGTAGACTGACTTGAGAATATTGCCTTCAAAACAAGATTTCTGATCCATGAACATGGTATATTTTTTCACTTATTCTTTAATATTTTATAGCTTTCAAAGTATAAATTTTATGCCTTCAATAAATTTATTCTTATGTATTTTATTTGATACTATTGTAAAGGGAATTGTTTTCTCAATTTTATTTTCAGATTATTCATTCTAAGTATATAGAAATACAACTAATTCTGGTAAACTGATCTTGTAACTTGAAATCTGATCAACTTGTTACTTCTAATAGTTTTTTAGTGCATTCCTTAGGATTTGTTATACACAAGATCATGCCATGGGCAAATAGAGAGATTCTTACTTCATTTTCAATCTGGGTGTCTTTTATTTCATTTTCTTGCCTAACTGACCTACCATGAACTTGCAGTACAACATTAAACAGAAGTGGTAAGAGCAGACTTTTTTTCTTATTAATATTTTTGATCTCAAAGGGAAGCAGTCAGTCAGTCAGTCTTTCACCAGTAAGTATGATGTTAGCTGTTGGTTTGCTTTGTTCTTGAAAGATAGTTTTGCTGAATACATAAATTTTTAAGTACTTCTTCAGTACATAAAGATATTATTTCATTGTTTTCAGATTTCCTTGTTGCTACTAAAAGTTTAGCTGTCAGCTTATTTACCATTCATATGCAGATGTCCTGGCTCTTCTCTCTAGCTACTTTTAAGATGCTTTTTTTCTGGGGGGTGGAGGGGAGGTTGTTTTTGGTGATCTGCAGTTTCACTCTGATGTGTAGGTAGACTTCTTTTATATTTTCCTACTGGGATTTATTAAGTTTCCTAGATTCAAGGATTTGTGTCTTTCAACAGTTCTACATAATTCAAAGATGCTATCTCTTCAAATATTGTCCTCCTACTCATATTGTCTATTATATCTCTGTAGAACTCTGATTAGATATATATCAAACTCTCTCACTATATTCTTCATGCATAAACTTCTTTTATTTTTATCACTTTCTTGTATTTCTGGGCTATACATATATACTGCTTTCTTTACTGAATCTTAAAGTTTATTGTCTTTTCAACAACATCTGATCTGCTATTTAATCCATACACTGAGTTTTAAATTTTAAATACTATACATTTTTATGTCTAAAATGTATATTGTTTCTTTTTCAAATCTGCTGTTGTTATAATGTATTGTCTCTTGTTCACTGTTTTTGCTGGCTTCTCTTACTTGTTTAAATGTATTGAAAATACTTATTATACAATGTCAGAAAACTTCAATCTATAAAGTCTCCAAGGTTCCCATTCTATTCTCCATCATTCTGCTGGCTTTCTCTCATTATGATTTGTGAATTTTTTTTATTGGAGTTATTCATTATGAGACCTTTGCCAAGTGTGGGATCACTTTTAAATTTTCACTTTTAAAAATGCCAAATATATAGCATGAAAATAGAATGTGAATCCGTATAAAGAGTGGGTATGGTTAGATATTTTGTTACAAATTTCGCTGTCTTATACCCAGTGTCTAAGTTGGTCCTGCTTATTTAACGTCTGTGCAGAGTACATCATGAGAAATGCTGGACTGGAAGAAACACAAGCTGGAATCAAGATTGCTGGGAGAAATATCAATAACCTCAGATATGCAGATTACACCACCCTTATGGCAGAAAGTGAAGAGGAGCTAAAAAGCCTCTTGATGAAAGTAAAAGAGGAGAGTGAAAAAGTTGGCTTCAAGCTCAACATTCAGAAAACGAAGATCATGGCATCCAGTCTCATCACTTCATGGGAAATAGATGGGGAAACAGTGGAAACAGTGTTAAACTTTATTTTTTTGGGCTCCAAAATCACTGCAGGTGGTGACTGCAGCCATGAAATTAAAAGATGCTTACTCTTTGGAAGAAAAGTTATGACCAACCTAGATAGCATATTCAAAAGCAGAGACATTTTTTCGCCGACTAAGGTCTGTCTAGTCAAGGCTATGGTTTTTCCTGTGGTCATGTATGGATGTGAGAGTTGGACTGTGAAGAAGGCTGAGCGCCGAAGAATTGATGCTTTTGAACTGTGGTGTTGGAGAAGACTCTTGAGAGTCCCTTGGACTGCAAGAAGATCCAACCAGTCCATTCTGAGGGAGATCAACCCTGGGATTTCTTTGGAAGGAATGATGCTAAAGCTGAAGCTCCAGTACTTTGGCCACCTCATGCGAAGAGTTGACTCATTGGAAAAGACCCTGATGCTGGGAGGGATTGGGGGCAGGAGGAGAAAGGGACGACCGAGGATGAGATGGCTGGATGGCATCACAGACTCAATGGACGTGAGTCTGNAACCAGTCCATTCTGAGGGAGATCAGCCCTGGGATTTCTTTGGAAGGAATGATGCTAAAGCTGAAACTCCAGTACCTTGGCCACCTCATGCGAAGAGTTGACTCACTGGAAAAGACTCTGATGGGAGGGATTGGGGGCAGGAGGAGAAGGGGACGATTGAGGATGAGATGGCTGGATGGCATCACTGACTTGATGGGCGTGAGTTTGAGTGAATTCCGGGAGTTGGTGAAGGACAGGGAGGCCTGGTGTGCTGCGATTCATGGGGTTGCAAAGAGTCAGACACAACTGAGCGACTGAACTGAACTGAAGTTGGTACAGGAAAGTTTCAGTGCTGTTTCCTTTTCTGGTTTACTTCTCATCCATCCATACATTAGGAGTACTGTTTAGTAGGAGGAAATTTAGTTTTACTCAGAGGTCTCCTGTTAGAATCTTATGTTGGTCAGGCTCTAGGCTTTGACTTCTATTCTCTATGATCCATGTAGCCATCAAGGTAAAAGCTCAAGGTCTTCAAGATTTAGCATAAAACATGAGGATTAAATCTGGCATTAGCAGTCACATCAGGATTTCTGCTTTTACTTTATTTTTTACCTCTGCAGATTCCTTCCTTTCATGTCAGCACAGTTATACACTTAAAAGGGTTCTAAAAGAAATTCATAGAAATTTCGGGTTATCTGGTACTCTTGCCTGGAAAATCCATGGACGGAGGAGCCTGGTAGGCTTCAGTCCATGGGGTCACTAAGACTCGGACAGGACTGAGCGACTTCACTTTCACTTTTCACTTTCCTGCATTGGAGAAGGAAATGGCAACCCACTTCAGTGTTCTTGCCTGGAGAATCCCAGGGACAGGGGAGCCTGGTGGGCTGCCGTCTCTCGGGTCACACAGAGTCGGACATGACTGAGCGACTTAGCAGCTTAGCAGGGTAACTAATCCTTATACCATTTACTGCAGGAAACAAAAATACTCTCCAAGTAAATCTGACATTGAAAATATTCAGGAAAATGATAAATTTTTTGATCTTAAAATCTCCCTTAAAAGATTTTCTATTATCTCCCTATGGTAGACTGTCAAAATGGCCAAATTCTTCATTTCTCTATATTCACATCATAGAAATCTCATGTTGTAGCTCCTCCCACAAAAGTCAAAGTTTATTTCTCCACAATCTTGAATCTGGGTTGGCCATTTGACTTGTTTTGGTCAATGGAACATTAACAAGTATAACACAAGGTGAGGCGCAAAATGGTCTTGCCTACTAAAGCCTGCTCTTTTGTCACATTTGGAACTCAAAGACTACCATGCAAATGAGTCCAAGCCAGTCTGCTGGAGGATGAGAAGCCATATGGAGGTACTCAGGTCAACAGCCTGCCAACCACTGCCAGCTGACCCATCATATCATTATAATGAGGTGAGGAGAGATAAGCAGAGCCAAGTCAGATTGGAATAACTGCCCAGCCAACCCAGAGAAACATGAGCTAAATAAAAGATTGTTTTAAACTATTAAATTTTGGCTTAAAGCAAAATAACAAATATAATCTCTGAAGAATATAACTGTAGATTCATAACTCAAACCTCCTTATAACAATTTTATTGTCATTACTCTTTGTCCTATCTCAGTTTCTGGGGATGTAAAAATGGTCACACAGCAAGATACTCTCTCAGGTCAGCTAGTACTAAAGGGGTTTGCCAATTCTCAATATAAAATACAAACCACTCAGAACTCTGCCAAGATGGAGTAGAAGGACAAGAGCTCACCTTCTCATGAAAATACCCGAGATCACAACTAACTGTTGAACAACTACTGACAAAAAACCATTGGAACCTACCAAAAAAAGATATCCTACATCCAAAGAAAAGAAGAAGCCACATCAAGATGGTAGGAGAGGAACAATCATGATCAAATCAGACCCCACAGTCCCTGGGTGGTGAATCACAAACTGAAAAACAATTATATCACAGAGTTTCTCTCACAGAAGTGAACGTTCTGAGCCCCACATCAGGATCCCTAGCCTGGGGGTCTGGCATCAGGAAGAGGAGCTCCCAGAGCATCTTTTTTTTTTTTTTTTCTTCTCCAAATCATCAGTTTAATTTCATGAACTGGTCACATGTGACATATTGCCAGACATCATTACAATTTTTAGCAAATTACACTGACCACACTTTTTTTTCTAGATGATTATTTTAAAAAATTTTTATTTTATATGTAGATAGAGTTAACATCTATCCTTCTGAAACTCTTCAAAATAACACACTAACAAACTGGAGAATAAGAACCTTATGATTACCTCAGTAGCTGCAGAAAAATCTTTTGATAAAATTCAACACCCATTTATGATAAAAACTCTCCAGAAAGTGGGTATAGGGGTAACCTCCCTGAACACAATAAAAGCCATATATGACAAATGTACAGTTAATATCATATTCAACAGTGAAAAGCTGAAAGCATTTCTTCTAAGACCAGGAATAAGACAAGGATGTGAACTGGTCACTTTGATTCAATACAAGAATCAAAAGAAAAAGAAAAATCAAGAAGAAAAAGAAATAAAAAGAATCCAGACTGGAAAAGAAATAAAACTGTCACTGTTTGCAGATGACATGATACTATACATAGAAAATCCTAAAGATGCTACCAGAAAGCTATCAATACTATAGCTCATCAGTGAATTTGGTCAAGTTTTAGGATACAAAATTAATATGCAGAAATATACATTGCTATACATTAACAATGAAAGATCAGAAAGAGAAATTAAAGAAATAATTCCATTTACCATCACATCAAAAAGAATAAAATACCAAGAAATAAACCTACCTCAGGGGACAAAAGAACTGCATTTTGAAAGCTGTAAGAAGCTGAGGAAAAAAATCAAAGATGACACAAACAGATGGAAAGATATACCATATTCTTGGATTGGAAGAATCAATATTGTCAAAATGACTATACTACCCAGGCAACCTACAGATTCAAGGCAATCCCTACTGAATTACCAATGATGTTGTTCACAGAACCAGGAGAGAAAAATCTTAAAACTTGTATGGAGACACAAAAGACTCCTAATAGCCAAAGCAATTTTGAGAAAGAAAAATGGAACTGAAAGAATCAGGCTCTATGACTTCAGACTATACTACAAAGTTATAGTCATCAAAAGAGTATGGTACTGGCACTAAAATAGAAATACAGATAAATGGAACAGGATAGAAAACCAGAAACAAACCCATGCAGCTATGGTCAATTAACTTATGACAAATTGACTATACAATATTGGAAAGACAATCTCTTCAACAAATGGTACTGTGAAAACTGGACAGCTACATTTAAAAAGTGAAATTAGATCATTCTTTAACACAATACACAAAAATAAGCTCAAAATGGATTAAAGACTTAAATGTGAGACTGGACACTATAAAACGTTTAGAGGAAAATATAGGCAGAACATTCTGACATGAATCACAGCAATATCTTTTTCAATTCATCTCCCAGAATAATGGAAATAAAAACCAAAATAAACAAATGGAACCTACTTAAATTCAAAAGTTTTTGTAGAGCAAAGGAAGACCACAAACAAAACAAAAAGACAACTCACAGACTGGGAGTAAATGTTTGCAAATGATGTGACTGACAAAGCATTAGCCTCTAAAATTTACAAACAGCTCATGATACATAACAGCATCAAAACAAACAACTCAATCAAAAAATGGGCAGAAGACCTAAATAGACATTTCTCCAAAGAAGACATACAGATGGTCAACAGGCACATGAAAAGATGTTCAACATGTCTAGTTAGAGAAATGCAAATCAAAACTATAATAAGATATCACCTTACACTAGTCAGAATGGCCATCATCCAAAAAAAGAAAAAAATCCACAAACAATAAATTCTAGAGAGTGTGTGGAGAGAAAGAAGCCCTGCTACACTGTTGGTGGGAATGTAAATTGGGACAGTCATCACGGAGAACAGTATGGAATTTTTTGTTTTGTTTTTTCCTTAAAAAACTAAAAATAGAGCTACCATATGACTCTGAAATCCCACTCCCGGGTATATATCCAGAGAAAAACATGATCCAAAAGGATACATGCACCCCAATGTTTATTGCAGTGCTGTTTACAATAGCCAAGACATGGAAGCAACCTAAATGTCCATCAACAGAGGCATGGATTAAGAAGATCTGGTACATATATACAATGGAATATCACTTAACCATGAAAAAGAATGAAATAATGCCATTTATGGCAACATGGATGGACCTAGAGATCATCATACTGAGTCAAGTGAGTCAGATAGAGAGGGAGAAATATTATATGACATCTCTTATATGTGGAATCTAAAAAGAAATGATACAAATGAACTTACTTATAAAACAGGAAGAGAACCACAGACTTGGAAAATGAACTTATAGCTAGCTGCCAGGGGGAGGGATGGGGGAAGGGATAGTTGGAGAGTTCTGGATGGACATATGTACACTGCTATGTTTAAAATAGATAGCTGACAAGGACCTACTGTGTAATATATTGAACTCTGCTCAATGTTGTGTAGTGACCTAGACGGGAGGTGAGTTTGGGGAAGAATGGCTACATGTGTATGTATGATTGGGTCCTTTCGCTATTCACTTACAATTGTCACAACATTATTTGTTAATGGACTATATCCCAATACAAAATAAAAAGTTTGTTGTTTTTTTTTTTTTAAAAGGCAAGAAAAAAAAATATTGTCAAAATGACTATACTACCCAAGGTAATCTACAGATTCAATGCAATCCCTATTAAATCACCAATGGCATTTTCCACAGAACTAGAACAAAAAGATTTAAAATTTGTATGGAAACACAAAAGACATCAGATAGCCAAAGCAATCTTGAGAAAGAAAAATGGAGGAATCAGGCTCAGACTTCAGACTATACTATAAAGCTATAGTCATTAAAACAATATGTTGCTGGCACAAAATCAGAAATACAGATCAGTAGAACAGGGTAGAATGTCCAGAGATAAACCCATGACCTATGGTCACCTAATCTAAGAAAAAGGAGGCAAAAATTTACAATGGATTAAAGATAGTCTTTTCAATAAATGTTGCTTGGAAAACTGGACAGCTACAAGTGAAAGAATAATATTAGAATAGTCCCTAACACCATACTCAAAAATAAACTCAAAATGGATTAAAGACCTAAATGTAATGTTGGATACTATAAAACTCTTAGAGGAGAACATAGGCAGAACACTTTCTGTCATAAATCGCAGTAATATCTTTTTCAATCCACCTCCTAATGAAAATAAGAACAAAAATAAACAAATGAGACCTAATTAAACATAAAAGCTTTTGAGCAGCAAAGGAAGCCATAAGCAAAATGAAAAGACAACCCTCAGAATGGGAGAAAATATTTGCAAATGAAGCAACGAATAAGTGATTAATCTCAAAAATACACAAACAGCTCATGTAGCCCAATATCAAAAAAACAATAAAAAAAAAAATGGGTGGAAGAGCTAAACAGACATTTCTCCAACAGCACTAATTATTACAGAAATGCAAATCTAAACTACAATGAGGCGTCACCTCATACTGGTTAGAATTGCCATTATCAAAAAATCTACAAACAGTAAATACTGGAGAGGGTGTGAAGAAAAGGGAACCCACAACTCTGTTGGTTGGAATGTAAATTAGTGTAGCCACTGTGGAAAACAGTATGGAGGTTTCTTCAAAAAATTAAAAATAGAACTACCCTATGATCCAGCAATCCCAATCTTGGGCATATATCCAGAGGAAACTATAATTCAAAAAGATACATGTGCTCCAGTGTTCACTGCAGCACTATTTACAATAGCCAGGATGTGGAAACAACCTAAATATCCATTAACAGAGGAAACAAAAAAGAAGATATGGTAATATATACAGTAGACTATTACTCAGCCGTTAAAAAGAAGCAAATGATGCCATTTGCAGCAACACGGATGGACCTGAAGATGATCATACTAAGTGAAATGAGTCAGGCAGAGAAAGACAAATATCATAGAGTATCACTTTACACGGAATCTAAAAAGATGATACAAATGCACTTTTTTATAAAACTGAAACAGACTCACAACCTTAGAAAACAAACTTATGGTTACCAAAGCGGAAAGGTGGGAGGGCGGGGATGAATTTAGAATTGACATATACACATTCTTTTGAGTTCGGAATTGACATATACACACTATTATATTTAAAACAGATAACCAACAAGGACCTACTGTATATCACAGGGAACTCTACCCTATATTCTATTATAATCTAAATGGGAAAAGGCTTTGAAAAAGAAGATATATATATATATATATATATATATAAAACCGAAGTACTTTGCTTACACTTGAAACTAATAAAACATTGTAAATCAACTATACTCCAATACAAAATAAAAATTAAAAAAGGAAACCATATAATTAAAATATATTCCATATAAGCTTCCATAGATAAATTAGGGAATATGTATATGAAATTTATTAGCTCAGTGAAGACTCCAGTTAGATCCTGGGGAAAGAAATCTGGGACTTTACTTGATGGCAGCGGAAGTCAATCTCAGATGCATGAGGCTGAGGTTAGTAGCAGGTACTAAAATGAAAAGATCTGGTGGTTTCAACTGACCTTAAATTCAATATATATCAGTGGTGTGAAGTGGTTCCTCAGGAAGTTAATTTAGTATCAGTCACATTAAAGAAATGTAGTCCTTGCTGTATTTGGCAGACCTTGAGAAATGTGGTCTGTTATGAGCATTATGCTTTAGGAATGATAGTGACAAACTGGAAAGAATCAGGGAGGAAGACTCTAGGATGATTACACAAGTTGGAATCAGTTCAGATGAAGCCCAGTTTAAGGACCTGCAATATAATTGGGTGTAGGAGAGACTTCACTACAAGCATTGTAGGGCAGCCATGGGGAAAAGCAATCACAAAGAGCTCATAAAACCCTATGAAGACAAATCTAAAGCCAGCAAGGGGAAGTTACGGCTTAGAGGTCAAACATGCTCTAAACCCAAAGGACAATCCAATACCAGAATGGCTTCTCTTGGAACAAGAAGCCTGGAAGAAAAGTTCAGGACGTGGAGGCTGGAGTGGCATTAGTCAGGGACATGGGGGAGGGAGGGTGGCCTGGTTTGAGAGGGCCCACAAGGCTCCTTCAGCCCAGTTCCTCTTTTCCTGCCACTAGTGAGCCTTCTTTGGGAATGCTTAGCTCACTTGAGCAAGGGTTTAATAAATTATTCATGGGTAAGTTGTCACAATTAGAGGTTACCCAGCATCCATCTGCTCCCAAATTACAAACCTTACTGAAGTTAAGATGTATCTTCTCCCTTATTAAACCTAACCTCTGAGGACTCTCACCCTATCTCAGAGCCATGCCAAATTTTAGCCATGACAATTTTGCCCTTTCATTGGCTCTCAAATTGATTTATAGGCACAAACCAGGAGTCTTCTGAAATGTGTAAAGTAAGCTTGCAGGATTGCCATTTTCCTTCTGGGTCAGCACTTCCACTCCAGGGCCTCCAGGCTCCCTCTCCCACTCTGTATCCCATCACATCCCTTACTCTACCCTCTCATCTCATGCCACACTGCTGAAGAGAGGATTCTTATAACCAGCTTAAGGAGGGTCTTTTTAGGCCTTTGTAGTATCTTAACTGCCTATGTTTGTTTGTTCTGCCTGCCCTGTGGCATGTCCTGGGGTGAGAGTACAGCCAGGAATCTGAGAAGGGAGTTGGGAGACTGGGCCTCCTACCTTGACAGGTGAAGCATCTGATGTGGAAGTGGTTATTGTGGACACGAACCACCTCCCCTTTGCAGGTGTCTCCACATCGGTAGCACTGGATGACATTGGAGCTGCCCCGGGGATTGTAAGGATTCTGCTGATATGGAACTGTAGAAAGAAACAAATAGGTCACCATCCAGAAGGCTCTTTTTCTTTTAAAAGTCTGCCATAACACACGATTATAATATTAACTGGCAGAAAAAGCAGAAAGGGTAAGCATGATTAGCAAAGTACCTTTAATACATCATTAGGCTGAGTATGCCAAGCTAAGACATCTTTAAAAGGTGATGGCATTAAGACAAGAGTTTATAAATCTACTTAAGCAGGCAGAGACTTCTGAGTGAACATAACCTTGCAATAATAGAGCCCAAATTCACAAATGAAAAATAAAAGAGTAAGTAGAGTATTGAAAGACAAATGATCTGGAAATAGCATTTCTTGGGAGATCTCTGGATCAATACCAAGCTCCAAAGGGAATTCAGGTCTTGCCATTGACTCATGTTCAGTCAGTTCAGTTCAGTTCAGTTCAGTCGCTCAGTCATGTCCCACTCTTTGCGACTCCATGAATCACAGCACGCCAGGCCTCCCTGTCCATCACCATCTCCTGGAGTTCACTCACACTCACGTCCATCGAGTCCGTGATGCCATCTAGCCATCTCATCCTCTGTCGTCTCCTTCTCCTCCTGCCCCCAATCCCTCCCAGCATCAGAGTCTTTCCAATGAGTCAACTCTTCGCATGAGGTGGCCAAAGTACTGGAGCTTCAGCTTTAGCATCATTCCTTCCAAAGAAATCGCAGGGTTGATCTCCTTTAGAATGGACTGGTTGGATCTCCTTGCAGTCCAAGGGACTCTCAAGAGTCTTCTCCAACACCACAGTCCAAAAGCATCATGGGTCTTGAGGAAAGGGGTGGCTGACTGCCTCCAACTAGCCTTTCTGTTGACAAGTTCCAGCTCCTCTCTGCCTCTCAGTTTACACATCTATGAAATCAGGATGCTCAATAGTGGCTAACTTTTTGAAAAAAAGGCACTAAAGTTGCAAGGAGGTTGATGACATGACTTACCTTACAACTGCCTTTGAATAGCACTTTCCATAACATTGAGAACATTATCAAATGTGTGTAGTTGGGGGAAAGAGCTGGTGGAGACTATAAAGGAGCTGAAGTCACTGGGATGGCAGTGCTATGGTTAGCATTTGACGATACTGTAACCTACACTTGCCTTTTGAGGCTACTGATCTCTTGCTTAGACTTTCTCATAGCTTCTTTTCTAGATTTTCTTTCCCTGGAATATACTTTGCATGACCATTCTATAACTGGTCATCTAGTATTTAATAATAGTAGGCGCCTGTCTAGAACATAAGTTTCAGGGTCAGAAGGGATATTAATAGCTGTCTGGTCCAACCTCTATACATAAACTGTTGAGACAACTTTGGCAGTGAGGAACCCAATCTTCTCTTTTGGAGGAAGCCCCTAGGGGTCCTGGGGAGAGAATCACTCAATTCCCCAATTCTTACTCAAGGCTGAAGTAATTGTCCACAAATTTATGCTCATATCCTATTAGGAGAAGGCCCACTCTTGTCCTAATTATAAGGATGACCACTTGATTGGAGGGGAATTGGTGTCCATCATTTAGACATGTAGACTTTCTGGCTAAACTCTGAATAAGCATAAGTTAAAACTGTACTCAAAGAAATTTTTAACTGCCAAGGAACCTAAAGAACACCTAGATCAAGGGTTCTTAACCTAGTGTGGTAACTGTTATGTCTGTTTATTGAAATTTGAGTCTTTTATTCTTGGCACATGGAGGACTATACATAGTGTCTTGCTTGACAATGAAACGTGAATGCAAATTGTGTGTCACTTCCAATTGGAAGCCCTAGGAGCCAGTATGGGATCTGCCATATTGCCTTTTCCATAGCCCAAACCAGTGATATCCCAGATGGCATACAGAATGCAGCAGCTTGGATTCCTGATGGAGAAGTCCTGCAGCAGAACTCTAAGCTAACCCAGGATGAACGTCGGTCATGAGCAAGGAGGAATCCTTGTTGTCATAGCCTCTAAGGCTTTTTTTTTAAACTGCACCATACCCTGATACACCTGATATCTAATATTTCTAATGAAACATAAAATTTGGTGTTATACACATTAAACTATAATTTTCTTCAGATTCTCAAAGATGAACTCCACAACTGATCTCATGCTCCTTACACCTTTTGAAGACAAGGAACAGAAATGCCGGACTTCCAATTACCTCCCACATCTTTAACCATAAGTGCACTGAAGGGCAAAAAGCTGGTGGATTATCCCTGAAACCACTAATACTGACAACTTTTCCTGAGGTGGGAGAATAATATCTTCCCTACAGTCTTTTTCTCAAGAAGTTCATGCCCTTTATTTAACGTTTCTTTTTCCTGTCTTAAATTTAAGACAAAAAGTTAAATGAGTTAGCTAGTTAACTAAATCATTAATTAACTCAGAAAATGAGTTAATACATGTAAAGCATTTCACAAGTTCATGAAGTATTCCACAAATATATTTCAGGGCTCCACTGGTATCTTGACCATCACATCCTCCCCAGAGCTCAGAGCAATCCTTTCCCACTCCCATAAGGTCCACAAACATTCTCCTTGGTCTTATTATTATTATTTTGCTTCTTTTTCTAATTCCTGCTCAGTGTCCCCTGAAAAATATTTCATTCTCCCATCTCCCACAAATTTGTGAGAAAAATATAGATTGTGTTTATATGAGCAATGTAATGATCTACTATTGCTGAGGGAAATAAAACTGTGAGTCTGAAAATAAAATAAGAAAAATAGTATCATCACCACCATTAATGATGAGAGCTCTTGAAAGGATCAAAAAGTCACTCCAGAATCACTACACAAATTTCATCTACCTCTTCTCTGTTTTAAATTTTTTATCTATTTTTTTTCATAGTCAACAAGAGTCCAAAATGTAGTACTTGGGGGCAGTTTCAAAAATGACACAATGATCTAGGTTTGTTTCCAAGGCAAACCATTCAGTATTACAGTAATCCAAATCTATGCCCCATCCACTAATGCTGGAGAAGATGAACTTCAATGGTTTTATGAAGACATATAAGACCTTCTAGAACTAACACCAAAAAAGATGTCCTTTTAATCATCAGTTCAGTTCAGTTGCTCAGTCGTGCCTAACTCTTTGTGACCCTATGGACTAAAACACACCATGCTTCCCTGTCCTTCACCAACTCCTATAGCCTACTCAAACTCATGTCCATTGACTTGGTGATGCCATCCAACCATCTTACCCTCTGTCGTCTCCTTCTCCTCCCACCTTCAATCTTTCCCGGCATCAGGGTCTTTTCCAATGAGTTGTTCTTCGCATGAGGTGGCCAAAGTATTGGAGTTTCAGCTTCAGCATCAGTCCTTCCAATGAATACTCAGGACTGATTTCCTTTAGGATGAACTGGTTGGATCTCCTTGCAGTCCAAGGGACTCTCAAGAGTCTTCTCCAACACCACAGTTCAGAAGCATCAGTTTTTCAGCACTCAGCCTTTCTTATGGTCCAACGCTCACATCCATACATGACTACTGGAAAAACCATAGCTTTGACTAGACAGATCTTTGCTGGCAAAATAATATCTCTGTTTTTTAATAGGCTGTCTAGGTTGGTCAGCTTTTCTTCCAAGGAGCAAGCATCTTTTAATTTCATGGCTGCAGTCACCATTTGCAGTGATTTTGGAGCCCCCCAAAATAAAATCTCTCACTGTTTCCATTGTTTCCCCATCTATTTGCCATCAAGCGATGGGATTGGATGCCATGATCTTTTCATCATAGGGGACTGGAATGAAAAAGTAGGCAGTTCAGAGTTCAGCTGGAGTAATACGCAAGTTTGACCTTGGAGTACAAAATGAAGCAGGTCAAAGGCTAACAGAGTTTTGCCAAGAGAATGCACCAGTTATAGCAAACACCCTCTTCCAACAACACAAGAGATGACTCTACATATGGACATCACCAGATGGTCAATACCGAAATCAGATTGATTATATTCTTTGTAACAGAAGATGGAGAAGCTCTATACAGTCAGCAAAAACAATACTGGAAGCTGACTGTGACTCAAATCATGAGCTCCTTATTGAAAAATTCAGACTTAAATTAAGGAAAATAGGGAAAACCACCAGCCCATTCAGGTATGAGCTAAATCAAATCCCTTATGATTGTACAGTGGAAGTGACAAATAGATTCAAGGATTAGATCTGATAGACAGGGTGCCTGAAAAATTATGGACGGAGGTTAGTGACATTGTACAGGAGACAGGGATCAAGACCATCCCCAAGAAAAAGAAATGCAAAAAGGCAAATTGGTTGTCTGAGGAGGCCTTACAAATAGCTGTGAAAGAAGTGAAAGGCAAAGGAGAAAAGGAAGGATATACACATCTGAATGCAAAGCATTCAGTTCCAAAGAATAGCAAGCAGAGATAAAATCTTCTTAAGAGAGCACCAGAAAGAAATAGAGGAAAACAACAGGAAGGGAAGGATTAGAGATCTCATCAAGAAAATTAGAGATACCAAGGGAACATTTCATGGAAAGATGGGCACAATAAAGGACAGAAACAGTATGGACCTAACAGAAGCAGAAGATATTAAGAAGAGGTGGTAAGAATACCAGGAGAACTGTACAAAAAAGGTCTTAATGACTTAGATAACCACGATGGTGTGATCACTCACAAAGAGCCAGACCTCCTGGAGTGAGAAGTCATGTGAGCCTTAGGAAGCATCATAATGAACAAAGCTAGTGGAGATGATGGAATACCAGCTGAGCTATTTCAAATCCTAAAAGATGACGCTGTTGAAGTGCTACACTCAATATGCCAGCAAATTTGGAAAACTCAGCCATTACCACAGGACTGGAAAAGGTCAGTTTTCATTCCAGTCCCAAAGAAGCAATGCCAAAGAATGTTCAGACTACCACACAATTCTGCTCATTCTACAGGATAGCAAGGTAATGCTCAATATCCTTCAAGCTAGGCTTCAACAATATGTGAACTGAGAATTTCCAGATGTACTAGGTGGATTTAGAAAAGGCAGAAGAATCAGAAATCGAATTGTAAACATCTGTTGGATCATAGAAAAAGCAAGAGAATTCCAGAAAAACATCTACTTCTGTTTCATTGACTATGCTAAAGCCTTTCTGTGGATCACAACAAATTGTGGAAAATTCTTCAAGAGATGGGAATACCACTTTACCTGCCTCCTGAGAAACCTGTATGTAAGTCAGGAAGCAACACTTAGAACTGGACATGGAACAATGGACTTGTTCAAATTGGGAAAGGAGTATGTCAAGGCTGCATACTGTCACCCTGCTTATTTAACTCATATGCAGAGTACATCATGAGAAATGCTGAGCTGGATGAAGCACAGCTGGAATCAAGATTGCGGGAGAAATATCAATAACCTCAGAAATGCAGATGACACCACCCTTATGGCAGAAAGTGAAGAGGAACTAAAAAAAAAAAAAAAAGAGCCTCCTGATAAAGGTGAAAGAGGAGAGTGAAAAAACTGGCTTAAAACTCACATTCAAAAACGAAGATTATGACATCTGGTCCCAGCACTTCATGGCTAATAGATGGGGAAACAATGGAAACAGTGACAGACTTTATTTTCTTGGGCTCCAAATCACTTTGGACAGTGACTGCAGCTGTGAAATTAAAAGATGCTTGCTCCTTGGAAGAAAAGCTATTACGGACCTGCTGCTGCTGCTGCTAAGTCGCTTCAGTCGTGTTTGACTCTGTGCGACCCCAGACAGCAGCCCATGAGGCTCCCCCGTCCCTGGGATTCTCCAGGCAAGAACACTGGATTGGGCCGCTATCTCCTTCTCCAATGCATGAAAGTGAAAAGCGAAAGCGAAGTTGCTCATTCGCGCCCGACTCCTAGCGACCCCATGGACTGCAGCCCACCAGGCTCCTCCATCCATGGGATTCCCCAGGCAAGACCACGAGAGTGGGGTGCAGTCACCCTCTCCGACGATGGACCTAGACAGTGTTTTAAAAAGCAGAGACAAAGGTCTGTCTAGTCAAAGCTATGGTTTTTCCAATAGTCATGTTTGGATGACTTATGGTGAGAGTTGAACCATAAAGAAGGCTGAGTGCTGAAAAATTGATGTCTTCAAACTGTGGTGTTGGAGAAGACTCTTCAGAGTCCCTGCATCTGAAGTTCAAACTCTTCAGATGAAGCCAGTCAATCCTAAAGGAAATTAACCTCAAATATTCATTGGAAGGACTGATGCTGAAGCTGAAGTTCCAATACTTTGGCCACTAGATATGAAGAGCTGACTCATTGGAAAATACCCTGATGCTCGGAAAGATTGAGGGCAGGAGAAGAGGGCAACAGAGGATGAGATGGTTGGATGGCATCACCAACTCTATGGATATGAGTTTGAGTAACTCTGGGAGATGGTGGAGGACAGGGAAGCCTGTGTACTATAGTCTATGGATTTGCAAAGAGTTGGACACAACTAAGTGACTGAACACCAACATTTATTTATTATTTTTTGTCTTTCGGCTGCCACACTGAGCAGCATGCAGGATGATTCCTGAACCAGGATTGAATCTGGGCCTCCACAGTAAAAGCGCTGAATCCTAACCACGGCCACCAGGGAATTCTCTCATCTACCTCTTCTAATTGATCTCAACATATTTCTCAAGAACCAGATTACAAGATCAATTAATTTTTTGTGATTTGATTTTCCAGGAAGATTGTTTAGTGATCCTGGTTTTCAGTCAAAACTCAATCTTTGAACCATTCAGATAAAAGCCATAAAATCAGAGAGGTGATGGATTGGGAAAACAGACCTTTAGGGGCAGAGTAGCCCTGGGCTCCCTGCCCTAACTCTACTGCTTCATTCAGCATGAGGGTGCTGTTTCAATGATGCTGACTATGACTGGAGTCCACAAATGTCTGATGTATATAAATAGTCCCATAAACAGAAAAGCATGCATCCACAGTTAAATTAAAGAAAAAAAAAAAAGGGACGTCCCTGGTGGTCCAGTGGCTGACTCCGAGTTCCCAATTCAGTGGGCCCAGGTTTGATTTCTGGTCAGGGAACTAGACCCCACATGCTGTAACTAAGAGGTCATGTGCTACAACTAAAGATCCTGCATGTCCCACTAAGATCAAAGATCCCATGTTGCAACTAAGACCTGGCACAGACAATAAATAAATATTTTTTTAAAAAGTTAATACATGGATCATTGGTTCAAGTTCTTCCAGATTGCTGATGTAAGCCGTGACTATAAATGGGCAGCGGATGTGTAAGATTTGAGTTTACAGACCTTTTCTTATTCAGACAGTGCCAGTAGGAACTGTGGGGGTCAAGGGAAGTGCCACTGAGATAGGCCACATCTGCTCTTGCCTTGGAAGCCACCTCATTTCCAGTAAGATTTTGCTGTGCTCTTGGCTAAGTCGCAACTTAATCTAATCTTATTCTGTGAGTGTACGGGGGGTGGGGGTGGGGCTGTCATTTCTTCCTTCCAATCTGTAACACCCTCTGAAATTCTAAAATTTTATTGTTGACTTTCTACTGGCTATTATTTCCATTAAGTTTTATTTCAGAAAGTACTAAAATTCAGTCATATGATTTATAACATTTATCTTACGGGCCAATAACTTTTGAATTCCAAATTGACTTATACATGAAGTTTTGAGCTGCTTAATGCTAGGAACTGCTTATCTTTTAAAGCAACGTTGGAGAGCAGGACATTAGCTCTTCAAAGCCTCAAAGGACATTAGCTCTTCTCACTTGTTAAATAATCCATGAAGTTAACAAGTTTAGACATATGGGTCATATGATATATTTCTAAAAGGCACGAACCTCTAGCTTCCGTTTTATGCTATTTGGATACACTTTGTTATCCAGGAGAGACATTTCCAATTACTGGTTCTTAAGCAGTGATGTCCAACGGAATTTTCTGAGCTATGAAAATGTTCTATATCTACACTGTCCAGTGTAATAATTGCTAGCCATATGTGGCTGTTGGGCACTTAAAATGTGGCTAGTGTGACTGTGGTACTGAATTTTTAATTTTGTTAATTTTAATTAATATAGATTTACATTGAAATAGCCTCATGTGATCAATGGTCACCAAATTGGACATTTTTGCAGCCTTATAGTTTCACAAATGGAACACCAGGCATTAAGAATGAAGAAAAAGAAATTAAATTTGGTTGAATCCTATTTGTACAAAAATTACATGTACAAATTAATTTAGGAATACCACCTTAGACTTAAATTATTCCTTTATATCCCTGAAGAGCTTTAAAGTTGTATTTAAAAAATTATTTGCAATAAGAACCAGTTACATGCAGATTCACCCATTCTGAATTTGATCTGGATACAACAGGTTCTGAGAAGAGAAATAAATACTGATTTTTTAAAAGCACATTTTCTTCAGGCACTGTAAGACTTAATCTTAAGAACAATTAAGATAAGATTGTTCTAAAATTAAGAACAATCTTAATCTTTCCAAGAATGAAAAAAAGATAATCAGTTGTCAATGGCTGTCAGAATAATTTTTTTAAGAAAGAAAATCAGCTGATCAGTACCTATGAGATTAAAATTTAAGGTTCTATATGCTTACCAAATCTTTAGTGTTCTATGAGAAAATACATCTTAATTCCACAACTGAATTTGTGAGTAAAGCTTTTTCCCAAATGCTACCAAGGAAGTTTAAAACTGCTGGAGCTAAACAACATATTGGAAAGGGAGGGGTGACTGCTCCTCAGAAGTTAAACCAGGAGCACAACAGTTGAACACAGCAGGAGACAAATTTCAGTTTCCGGTCCCTCCTCCTGGCTCTTGCTCTCTCCCGGTCATTCCTCAGCTCACGTTTCTCTCTCTGGTAGGTACTGCTGGGGGTAACCCGGGTTCCAATTCCCTTTCTGCGGTCACCTAGTTTTCTACAGGATTGCAAAATCTTGCAACTTTTCTGGCTTCAATTCCCTCCTTAGCTGTCAAGAAGACTGGACAAAATGATTTAAAATATCTCTTCCAATCAAAAACTGCTTCTGTCTCTGTGTGTTCTTTTCTCTGCCTCTCTCTTTCCCTCCACCTTTTCTTTTCTCCTCTAACTGGTCCCACTTTTAAACTAGACTGTGCTGCCTGTCATCAGATTTATTAGTCTCTCTTCAAAGCAGATAATGGCATGATTCTTCTTTCATAAACAACACAACCTAAGTCAAATGTTCTCTCTACTGATATGGCACTGGCACAAATTTTTTTTCCTCTCCTGAGGGTCACTTGATTTTGTAGGTAAAAGTGTTCCCACATTCTAACTGAGTCATCTTTAAAACAATCTTTAAAAGATATTATACAAGCACCTATGTAATGCTGGGGTATAATTAAGAGAGTGACAAAACTGACATGGAGATAGTATAACAACTGTGAATAACTGGCTGGAGGTGTAATAAAAACAGTGGAGCTTCTGTCTGAACAGCGAAACATCAAGCAGAAATCAACTGGTTCAGCAATGAGCTCTCCGTAGCCCAGGGCCCCAGAAAACAATCGAGTGCGGCAGCTGGCACGCGCCGCCCAGCTCCCAAAGTACCCATAGTGTGTTAACAGGTATTCGCTGAAGACCCAGCAGGAGACTCAAGTGAGGATCCAGGCATTTCACAGGCAGAAAGCTATCTGCCTGGGTCTGGATCTAAGAGTTGTCTGGTAGTTCAGAACAGGGCCCTTCGGTTTGATTTTGGAGTTGAATCAGAACGCATGCACCAACCCCGTTTCCTCTAGTTAGAACAGAGAGACGCGGGTTCCCTGTGTGGCAAGGAGTGCTAAGAAGCTAGAGGCACAGAAGTTAAGAGTGTGGATTCTAGAGTCAGGAAGGCTGCATTTATGGCCCAGTCCTGTCACTCACTCACTGTGTGAACTTGGCCAAATCATGTGACACTGCCCTCAGTCTGCTCATCTCTAAAGTGGGAACAACTCTGGTCATTTGTGAGTTTTAAATTACCTAAATGATATGCAGATGCTTAGTACACTGGCTGGCATGGCACTTGGGCTCCGTAAGGTGTAAGCAATAATGAATATTAAAGAATCCTCAGGGCTTCCCTGGTGGTCCAGTGGTTGGGACTTTGCTTTGAAGTGTAGGGGACACCAGTTCTATCCCTGGTCCAGGAGAATCCCACATGCCTTGGAGCAACTAAGCCTGTGCATGACAACTGAGCCAGTACTCCAGAGCCTGTAAGCCACAACTACTGAAGCCGGGAGCCTGTGCTCCACACCAAGAAAAGCCACTGCAATGAGAAGCCTGCACAGAGCAACAAAGATCCACCACAACCAAAAAATAAAATAACGAAATAAACAGATCTTTAAAAAAACACGAAAAAGAATCCTTAAAGTCAGGTCCCCAACCGCTATTCAATGCAGGAGTTCTTTCTAAATTACTACCCCTACCAGCTTGCCACTGAGCTTTGCTTGAGCATTATTAAATCTGTTTTTGGACCAGTCCAGCTTGGGCAAAAGTTTTCGGTCTTCCCTCCCTGCTGACTGTCAAGAGAAAAGCCCTTGGCTGCAGCCCATTCCACTATAAGCACCTTCTTTTACCTCCCCAATCTACAAATTTTCTCTGTTTATAGGTTTCTTTGAGCTGCAGAGGTGGGTAGCTGACATGCTTTTGATATATCCTGCACAGGAATGTGTGAACTGGATGTTTCCTGTAGTGGGAATGAGAGGTTATGATCTATGTTGTCCTGGGGTGGTATATTTTGGGCGCATCTGCTATTTCCAGGGGGATGTGTTAGCGTGCTTGTCCTCTGTGCATGCTTCGAGCAAGTGAGTAATTTGTTTCCTGAAAACTCCGATAGGGAGACTATGAGAGCTGCTTTTGGTAACCCCTTAGGGTCAAGCATATGTCATCTGATTGTGTCATTAACATCTCTGTTCCTCCCACGAATACCTGGAACCAGACTCTAAGCGCTGAGGTTTAATATTACAACAGGTGGGTTGGGGGTTAGTGTTCCAAGATGCAGAAGCATCTTGGAGGAAGTTTGGAATGGAAGGTATGCATGAAGAAAATGGAGGGGTAAATGAGTAAGGATAATAACAGATAATATTTAGAGAGTGGTTACTCCAATAGGACTGTTGCAGTTTACATATGTCACCTCACAGAGTTTTCCATAATTCTGGAGGAGCTATTATCTTTAGTTTACAAAGATATTATCTTTATTCTACACATTTTATTATCTTTATTTTACAAATGAAACAGAGGCCCAGAGAGCTGAGGTCAGTTGTCCAAGGTCATACAGTTAGTAAATGGCAGAGGTAGGATTTGAACCCAGGCAGTCTGACTCAAGAACCTGTGTTCTCACTACTGAGCCTTACTGCCTGCCGTGCAAAAGAGCCAACAGCAGCTGCCTCTAGGGAGAAAGCAGGCTTTGGGGAGGTAAAAAGGCACCTAATTTCTTTCCCTCAATAGCAACCATCCATTACATAGCTAAATATTTATATGTGTGTGTGTGTGTCTATATATGTGTATTTGGGCTTCTCTGGTGGTCAGACATTAAAGAATCTGCCTGCAATGCAGGAGACCCAGGCTTGATCCCTGGGTTGGGAAGATCCTCTGGAGAAGGGAATAGCTACCCACTCCAGTATTCTTGCCTGGGAAATCCCATGAATAAAGGAGCCTAGAGGGCTACAGTGGATGGAGACAAATTGAGTGACTAACACTTTCACTTTTTTTCATATGTGTATTTATGCATATATAATGGCCTATGGATTTTACAAAGATTTAAGAATAATGATGGTGGGTACTAGAGTGCAGATCAGGAAACCAGGAAGAGTCATCTTGATGAGGAAGCTGTGATGGCTGTCCCCAGGCCAGGGGGTGTCAGCCTTGAGCAGCTTCCCTGGGGTGGGCAGGTACAGCCTGACAGGTGTGCGTTGCAGGTGACCTGGGACAGGCAGGCTCTGCAGGTGCCAGCAGCTGTGGCGAACAGAGGCAGGCACCCTCTGGGAACCTCACAGATGGCCCCAGCCTGGCCACAATTTCCGGAATCAGCAGGTCAGTAAAACAGTCTGTCATCCCAAGACGATATTGTAAAACCTTTGCTGCAATGGAAAGTCCTTCAGAGCCTCCCTCTGCCAGGCTCCTCAGCATGTACTGTGGTCACAGAGTGAAGCTGGCAACACAGATCATGCCGCTTTCTCCAGCAACATGTTGTCAGGACATGTGTCAGAACCACATGCTCTTGGCCAGACAGACTGCTCTTGCCTGACAGCCAGCTGCCACGCTACAGCGACAGCAGAGAGGATCTGGGCTAGACCTGGACAGTCTTCCCCAGGGCGAGCATCACGGGCCAAGAGGCTGGAGCTGCAGTCCATGAAGAGATGGATGGATAGATTTCTCACTTGTGAGTGAAGTTAACTCAATAAAATGAGAACAGCATACTGGTTATTCACTTGCAAATTTAGAAAGTCGGCTCAGGTATAATGCCATAGAGTTAACTTTTTACTTTTTTAAATCCCAAACTTTCAATTGAAGTCAAAGATTAAAAACAAACAAACCAAACTCAATTTTCCTTATAACCAACTTGGTTCCTAACAAGCAGAAGCTAAATTTAGGTTGCATTGCCCCTCTGCCCCCGAGCTCACTCCCCTCCTCTCATCTTGTTCACTGGGGCTGTGTCCCTGCCTTAGCTCAGAAGGCAGGTAGCACACAGCCTCTTTCTAAGGACTCAATGAGATCTGTGTATTCTCTTCTTTCCCTGAGATCCTCCTCCCCAGTTCTGGGCCAGGGAATCAAGTTTGTTAGCTGTGTGGTAAAGGAGCCCTTTCTCCCCCGCTTCTAATTCATGGTTTCTACAGAATATTTAGCTTTGTAATAAACCCTTCCTGTTCTAAGGGCACAGACGTCTGAGATTCAAAAGCCAGGAAGTGACCCCTTTTGTCTCTGCCTTCTGCTGTCCATCCAGTCCCAGAGGCAGTGCTCCTTGAATGAAGGGAAGGCTCAGGAAGGTCGGGAGGGGGAAATACCAGTTAATGTTTCAAAAATATCATCTTGCCAGATTTGGTCATGGGCTTTTACGAATATAATATACAGAGCTGTGTAAGAAGGATTGAGGAACAGACAAGATTTGATGGAGAAAGGGGAAAAATGCCAGCCTTGGTGGTTTTCCCACTTTGGAGTGGCTCCTGTCAACCAACACCAATTCTCTTGTCACTGCTGACTCTGTCCTCAATACCTTGACCAAGCCCCCAGTCAGGGACGCTGAGGAGCTGTGAAAATACCTAACAGCAGCTAACATGAATTAGGCAAAAAATTACTATGTGCCAGCCCTTGTGCGTCACATCTACCATCTCATTTAATTTTCACAGCCACTCCATGAGACAGACACTATATGATCTATCTTATATTTTATATATGGGGAATCTGAGGCACGGAGGGGTCAATTTATCTGCCTGAAGCCACACTACATGTACACAGGAGAGTTAGGGTGCAGACAGGCATCAGAAGGACTAGGAGATGCTCAGTTTTCTCTCCTCTCCTCGGAGCATCCCTAGCAGGATCTCCTCTGCGCAGCAAGACTCTCCTGAGAGAATAAGGGGATCTGCCAGGCACCCCCAACAAGGAGAATGGTACTGCCCTGTACTGTAGCCTTGTGGTACCCTTTCCTTATCTGAAAAATACTATTTGGGTTTCGTCTGGGGCCCTGGAAACCATGTTGGAAATAGAGGAACTTCAGGAAGCCAGCAATTATCTTTGCACTTTGAGTGACTCAGTCCCTTGGCCTCTGGGCCAGAGGTTTAAATACTTATACAATGTTTACTTCCCGAGACTCTGGCAGGCCATCAAATTCTGATAGGTTACAGGGAAATCCAAGGAATAGCAGCTGTCACCTGGGTTCCCCTTTATTTCAGATTTTTAATATTACAGCACAGAGCACAGAGAAAACACCTATATATCTGGAGGTTTCTCTCCCCAACCCCTGACTTCAAGCTATGAACTCTTTATTGAAATGATGAGATGGCCACTAGGCTATATTGATTCTATTCCAAACCATGCTTGGAATGCAAACACACGATGACCTGGTGGCCATTCAGGGAAATCCCCCACACCAAGGCTGCCCGGCTTTGGATGTGGTTCCCAGATGAGGTTTACTTGTGAGGCCTGGTGTTGGTTTTTCAGTCCTTCCAGATCACCATGATTCCTACCCTCTTCCTTTTGCCTCACCTCTGGTCAGCTTCTCTCCTACGCTGCCACGTGCTTGAAGGCCCAGGTGTGATTCCTGCCTAGGGCTCCAGAGGTGCTGTGCTGCCTGTGGGTAGAGCCTGGAAAGCCATCTGCTTAGAATCCCCAGTCTCCCCAACGTAGCCCCCAGGGCACTTCTTGCCCCATCTCAACACATTCTCAGCTTCACAGATACAGACTTGAGGCTCAGAGAAGGGAGGAACTTGCTCAGGGGCCCCACCATGCTGGCCATACCAGGACCAGCAGGAAAACGCCTTGTTTCAGATCAGGGACAGTTTGCAGGGCAGGTCAAAATGAGGTATAGGTGACATAGGTCAGGGAATACTCAAAGGCAGCCCATGCAGCCTCAATTCTGAAAAGACACAGGTCTTCAGAGACCAGAGACCTCCTCTTTGGTATCTAAGGTGCTTGTCCCATTGCTCAAAGCTCCACAGGCTCCCCCTGTTGGCCTCTGGAGTCATCTACTCACTGGAAGCCCCTCCAGCATGATTACCACCAGAGGGGCTCCACTTGCAGAAATATGACCCGCTGGCCAGGCCCTCTCCTCCTTTCCCAGGGCTGAGGGGATGGCGTACTATCATTCTTCTACATGCCATCTCCTTCCCTCCTCCCTCCCTCCCTTTCTTCTCTTCTTTTTCCTTCCTCCTTCTTCCTCCCTTCCTTTTCTCTCTTTCTCCCTCTCTCCTTTTCTCTTTCTCTTTCTATCCCTCTCTCCTCCTAAGGTTTTTCTTAATATCTGGAGCTTCCCTGTCAGAGGGAACCAATCCCTTCTAGTCTTTACTCTGCCATTAACTCTTGGTGAGGTCTCAGGCAGGGGCTCCCCAGTTCTTGGTCACTGTTTTCCCATCTATAAAGTTAAAGGGTTGCATTTTTCATCTCTAAGTTTCCTTTCAGATCCAGTAGTCTATGCCTATTAACACAAATGCAACACAAAACATCTTCAGGGGCTGGGCACATAAAGTCAGTGAAACACCATCCAAGGGGCTCAACTGGGGACACTGGGCCACCAGAAGGGGCAGAAGTTACTGGGCCCCAGTGGGTTACTGTTACACAGAAACACATCAAGGTCCCAAAGAGGGCTGTCTGTGGGAGCTGGATTCTGCCTGTGGGCCACCCAAAATGTAGGAATTTAGATCCCTGCATCCAGATGGATAGATGACCATAAAGTCACTTCCAATTACCATAGAGAGAAGTTACATGCCCACTACATGCCTGAAGGATCTAGAGGAATAGAACACTCCTGAAATGAGGTCTTGCAGGGCCCCAGGCTGGATAAGGGAGCACCATGCAAGCATGTCACTCTCGAGGTCTTGATGACATTACTCAGGGACAAACAGAGGTTTTCAAACATTTTTTTGACCATGATCCACTGAAAGAAATTAACTCCAAAAAGGACTGAGTACACAAACATGGGACACAAATGTCTCACAAACAAAGCTAGTTCTTAGTATATGTAATATGTACTAATATTTTCTTTTCTTTTTCTTTTCCCTCCATTTTAATACTTTATGCCATTTCATTAAAAAATGCTGTTTGCAACCCAATAATATGTACCTGATCAGAGGTGAAAAGAATGATAAAGATTATTCTAGGTTTGTGGGATCTAATATGGTAGCCATTTATTTTATGTGACTATTCAAACTAAAATTAATTACAAGTTAAAGAATTTTAAAATTCATTTCCTCAGTCACACTTGGCACATTTCAAGTGCTCAATAGCCACATGTGGCCAGTGGCAACTACACTAGATAACACAAGGGGAAAAAAAGTTTTAAGCATATGTTCTGTTAGATATCCCTAACCTAAATCTCTTGATAAAAGTGAAAGAGGAGAGTGAAAAAGTTGGCTTAAAGCTCAACATTCAGAAAACGAAGATCATGGCATCTGGTCCCATCACTTCATGGCAAATAGATGGGGAAACAGTGGAAACAGTGGCTGACTTTATTTTCTTGGGCTCCAAAATCACTGCAGATGGTGATTGCAGCCATGAGATTAAAAGACGTTTACTCCTTGGAAGGAAAGTTATGACCAACCTAGACAGCATACTAAAATACAGAGACATTACTTTGCCAACAAAGGTCCGTCTAGTCAAGGCTATGGTTTTTCCAGTGGTCATGTATGGACGTGAGATTTGGACTATAAGGAAAGCTGAGCCCTGAAGAATTGATGCTTTTGAACTGTGGTGTTGGAGAAGACTCTTGAGAGTCCCTTGGACTGCAAGGAGATCCAACCAGTCCATTCTAAAGGAGATCAGTCCTGGGTATTCATTGGAAGGACGGATATTGAAGCTGAAACTCCAATACTTTGGCCACCTCTTGCGAAGAGTTGACTCATTGGAAAAGACCCTGATGCTGGGAGGGATTGGGGGCAGGAGGAGAAGAGGATGACAGAGGATGAGATGGCTGGATGGCATCACGACTCGGTTTGAGTGAACTCCAGGAGTTGGTGATGGACAGGGAGGCCTGGCGTGCTGCGGTTCGTGGGGTCACAAAGAGTCGGACATGACTGAGCGACTGAACTGAACTGAATCTAAATCTCACAGTCTGGCCCAATGAAGAAACTAAGGCCAGGGTCCTTCAAAGAAATAAATCTGAAGTTGTGGATATATGGGTTGGCATCAAGTGGACATAGTCTCAAAAATGTCTGCCAGGGGTCACAAGAAGAAGTCGGATGAAGGATGCGTCCCCTGCAGATTTATCCTTATTATAGGATTTACAACTCAGAGTCCATCCTGCAAGGTGGTGTACCAGAGCATTAACTTTCACAGAAAAACAGAAGCAAATTTTCACTGCTTGATGGGGCTTTTATGGAGTAATTGCTGTGAGCTTGAGAGAAAATAGGCTCTAGAACCTGTTGGTACTGGGTTCAAATCCAGGCACTTTGGATGAAATTTGGCAAGGTGCTATGTCCCAGGGCCTTAGTTTCCCCATCTGTAAAATGGTGATAATAATGTCTACCTTTCAGAACTTTTGAAAGGAGAAGTAATATATATATAAAATGCTAACACATCATCTAGTATATTGTAATTGCTAAGTCAAAGTTTTGCTATAATATTAATGATAATGACAATTGTAGTAACAATTTAAAAATGAAGCTGAATATTGTGGAGAACTAAAGATAAACACATCTCTCACTGCAAAGGAAATTCCAGGGATGGAATAGGGGAGTTTTGTAAAAAAAAAATTTGTATCTTTAATGCTAAACTGAGTACTTGGTACTAGTAGGCACTCAACTCATATTTGCCAAGTAGATGAATGACTAAAATATATCCCTAAGTACTACAATCTCAGGTATAATTGGATAAAGGAATCAGAGAGATCCAAACATGAAGTGCTAAGATTCTCATGAATTATTTCTGATTTGGCAGGGGAGGGGAGGGAAAGAAAAAAAACTGGAGAGATATCATTTCTATATTTTTTAGTAGGTTGTTGATACATGCAATGAGATGAAGAAGTCAACATACCCCACCCAGTAACCAAGAAAAAAGAGAGAAGATAAAGACCAAAAATAATAGGAGGAAATACAAAGAATATACTTTCTTTTGAGAGCAAAAACTTTTTTAAAAACAAAGATCCTCCATAAAAATCAGTGAATGAAAGTTGCTTTTTTATCTTTAGGAAACAAAGCATCACTCAAAGTTTCAAACTGAATTTGTATGGTCTGGGGAAAGAGGGGAAAATGTTTACATTCTGTGTGTATCAGCAAGTAGATTGTTGTTGGTCCATGTATCATGCCCTACAAGCTGCTTTTTTTCCTATCCATAAGTGTAGTGGACATCTGCTGTTTTGCCTTTTCAGCATCTGCTGTCTGCTTCTTCTGGCAACATAACCTCTCTTTCCCATGGGGAACCCATTCTGTGGGGCTTGGTGGGCTGAAACTGTGCCAACACTGATCAGCAAGTAGACCAGTCCGGCCACCCAGAGAACCCCATCTTCTTCCCATGTGATTGGCTGACCTCATCACCTCTGGGGTTTTTCTACAGGGGCTCTTGGAGAAGCCATCTGGGTTGCTAAGTCAGGAGGAGGCCCTTGGCCCCATCCTGCCTTCAGATCAAGAGAGAGCATTAGACAGATGGAGAGAGTGAACAAGTCCCTGATGTATCATTTGAATCTGTGGATAAAGATGGGCCTGAAGCCACTGTACTTCTGAACTTCCCAATTATACAAACCTATATAGTTCAGTTCCTTTTTTTAAAAAATGAGTTATTTTGAGTTGGGGTTTCATCAATTGCAATGAACTACTTTATGTCCTCAGTTTTCCATCAAAATAAAAATCTGCTATTAAACAAGCATTCCAGGAGCACTCCATGCTGTATCTCATGTATCTAACATGGCCTGCAGCACCTTGCTGAGAACATGATGAACCACGTGGCTGTGGTCCCTGTCCTCACATGACTCACACTCCAGTCGGGGAAACGCTGGGAACAGTGCTGCAGGAGAGGAAGAAGAGGCCATCCCGATGCCATTCCTCTCTTCATCTGCTAAGGGAACCTCTCTCCTCTGCAGGAAACCCATTTTTGCTTATCATCCTCTGAGCATTCATGTCTTTCAGGAATGGCTGTTACCTTTACTGGACTCAGAGGAGGAACCTTGATTGGTGAAAACAGATTCTAGTACTCTCATTCCTTTGCCAACTGATTAACTTAGGCAAAGGCATGTACACATTCCTGGCCAATGAGACATGAGGGGAGGTCGGGTGGGGGTCCTGAGAAGGTTTTCTTCCCTCTTCCTGGCCTCTGGGATGCTGGAACTCCAGCACTGGTGCCTGTGATGAACTCTACGGGGAGCCATCCAAGATGGAAAAAATCTAGGTGTCTGAGGATGATGTTCAACCTCTGAACTAACTTGTCTTGGATCTGTCCCTTCTCGGACTCACTGTCCTGTAAAACAGATGTGTCTAGATTGTTTAATCCACTTTTAATTGGGAGCTGCCACTTGTTGCTGCAGGCACGCTATGGAACTAAGGCTATGCTATGGGGTCATCTGAGCCATCAGGGAAAGCCTCCTGAAGCCACTCTGAAGATGGGCAAAGCTAGCCAAGCAGGGGCAGGGGGTGGGATGTGAGATGAAGTGGTCTTAGAGCATCAGTCAGTGGTGGAAGCAAAACTGGAACACATTCCGTCAAGGTGCTTTTTGCTATGGGAGTGTTTCTCAAACTGACCAGCTAACCACCTGCTTCAGAATGTCCAGGGGTTGGTGGGTGGGGGAGATGGGCATGGATTATCAAAATGCAGATCCCTAGGCACTGCCCCCGACCTACTGAGTCAGACTTTAAAATTTAAACAAGCTCCTCTGGAGAGTCTTGTTCACTAAAGGCTGAGAACCCTTGGGTCAGTGACTAGAAGACTCATACAATCTTTGGCACTGAGATGAGAATTTTAGAAATCCTGATATATTAATTTGTATCAAAGTGCCACCATAGAGAATGTGCCAATATCCTTCTGAGTATTACAAAGTATATTTTCTCTGATACATTTGCCAACTTCACAAACATTAAAAAAAAAAGTCAACTGGCATTGAAATAATGTTCTAATACAGCTAGATTAAACACACATTTAATTCACTCAGCCCTGGCAGATGGTTTTTCTTTTCTAAAGTTGTCATTTCTTTTAGGAAGAGCTGTTTTTGGTCTGTTATTAGAGCCACCCCCCATCAGGCAGAGATGCACAACACAGGCGGTCGTGCAGACAGGGAGACAAACAAAGGTATTTCCCCTCTCTCTTTATCTAGTGTATTCTGGGGAGCGTAGCTGTGATGTCTCAGAGCCAGCTTGTGATGGTGTTACTTGCCCAAACCAAAGGCAGTCCTTCAGCATGATGAGCCCTGAAATCCTTTGTTGGCCTCCCCACATCCACTCTCATGGTCCACCCATCACCAAGCTGTGCAGATGAACCCCTCACATAGCTCTGCCGTTTAGCTCATCTTCATCTCCATCAGCTCTGGCCCAGTGACAAGCATCTTTCCTCTGGGCTACCACAGTGGCTTTCCTGCCATACCTCTTTTCTGCACCAGTGGTTCTCAACTCTGGGGCAATGGTCCACTCCTTCTTGACTACACCTGCCAGGATTCATTTGTCAATGCTTGGGGACATTTCTGATTGTCACACATGAGGGGTGTGTGTGTGTGGGTATGATACGGGTATCTAGCTGGTAGAGGCCAGGGATATTGCTAACTGTTTTGTGCAACATAGCTCCTCTCCAACCCAATAAGGGATTATCTGGTCCTAGATAGTGTCAAAGTTGAGAAATCCTGCTTTAGATGTATCCCTTACAACCCCATAGACCTCAGGTCAAGGCCCTTTTCTGATTTACCTTCACAGTACAAATCCTACTGTTACTGGTTCTCACAATCCTGGGTACCCTCCCTTGACTATATTATTTTCAGTATGTATTGATATAACAAGTTGTGATTATTTGCTTACTCTGTTTTCTCCATTAGACTCTAAGCTTGATGAAAGCAGGGATGCTGTTTATTGAGCTCACTTCTCTAGTCAGGCCAAGGATAAATCAGGCACACAGCACATTTATAATAAACACCTTTAAAATGAATGAACTTACTTTGTGCAAATTCATGTGCAATCATGGGACACAATGGTTAGCATAGGTTCTGACTACTAGAAAATTACATTCTTGTAAGGACTCTTTGAAAGATTCATATTTAAGATAAATGTTTTGAAGTATAAGAAAATCACAACGGCAACAGGTTGGTGACTCTGGTTTCAGGACTCCTATACACCCCTGAAATATTACTGTAAACCTCAAAGAGCTTTTGTTTAGGTGCTTTATATCTATTGATATCTATCATATTAGAGTCACATCTGAGAATTTTTTAAAAACAAAAAAACAGAAGCACACATTCCATTAGCTGTCAGTGATGACTTCATCAGACATCACCTCTGGAAAACTCAACTGTACTCTCATGAGAGACAGAGTGTGAAAAAGGCAAAACATTTCTTAGGATTGTTACAAAAATGGTATTGATCTTGTGGATCATTCAGAGGGCCTCCAGGAGTCTCAGGGGTCCCTGTAACATGTCTGAAAACTGTTGCACTACAGGAATCCTAATGTTTTAGAAATAACTTCCTGCAGAGGAATTAGGGCAATTGATTCCTACTCAGAATTGGCACATCTGAGTTGGTCCTTACAAGATAGAAGGCATGGGGACACCAGCAGAGACACACTCCTCTTCTGCTGACCCAGTCTACAACTATAGCAGACAAACTATGGCTTGAGGATCAATTTTGGTCCACTGCTTGTCTCTGTAAATAAAGTTTTATTGGCATGTTGCTATGTCCATTCATGGATGTTTTGTCTACGTCTACTTTTGCACTTTTGATAGTTATATCAGAGCCTGCAGGACTTACAAAGCCTAAGAGACTCGCTATCTGGCCCTTTCTAGAAAAAGTCTGCCAACTCTTGTTCTTTAGAATATTTACGAAGGCAAACGCTTCTGTCAAAAATAAAATTGATGTTGAATGACATTTCTGCATGTATCCCTCTGCCCCTAAATTGGACTGTGCGTTAGTGAGTGAATAAGGAAGGTGAGAAAGAACACACCTCCGTCTGGTGGGATAAAAAGGCCATCAGCTTGAGACCTTTGTTTCTAATCCTCCAGCACACCAGGAGACTTAGGGCAAGTCATCTCAATCTATTTGGGGATGCTGAGGGGGATGGACTACACGGGGAAAGCATTTCCAAGAGTCAGAGCTGCTCAAAGATGAAATGAGCTGCCTTTCCAGACAGTGAGTTTCCCATATGTGGAAGCCGGTTGAGGTTGCAGGATCAGATTGATAGAGAGGAATCAGATCTTTGGGAACCAGATGGATGATTGTATCAAATCAGGGAACACAAACTCAGTGCTTCAGGGGTAGGAGGTCATAGAAATGAGCGAGTGGACTGGGATGAAGGCAGTGAGAGACGTGGCCAAAGAGGCATGGTTCCTACTCTGTTTCAACGGAGCCCTGCCATGTGGGGATATGGGCTTGGGGAAACCAGACAGCTGGATTCTAAAACCTCTCGGTGCTCATAGTTTGGCTCAAATACCCAAAAATAAAGAAGAACAGTACACGCATCAAGTAAAACACATGTATGTATGGATCATTTTGTCACCCAGGCCACTGAGATAAGATAAACTTCAGGGCCTTTCCTAGCTTAAATATCTTTGATACTAAGAGAATAAAAGAAATCGCTTATATTTATTTATTTATTTAAATTTCAGTGTGTCTTGACATCTTATTTCATGCACATTTTCTGTATTCAAGAGCACAGTCAGGGCTAGAACCCAGGACTTCTGATGCCAAGTCTAGTGCTCAGTGCTACGGCTGCAGGATCCACCATGCCACAAAAAAAGACCTGAACTTAGCAGAGCAGACTGGGTGGAATGAAATGGAAATGGGCAGTGAGGGCGGAAGAGCTAACTAGGCTGAGTGAGCAGGGAGAGAGCTTAGCAGCAGGAGGTACAGTAGACATGAGCAGGGCAGCAGGGACTAGAAAAGGCAGTCCGTCTGATCCCAAGAGCAGCAACTTCGCCCAGACCTTCCCTTGATTTCAAAGGTCCAGGAGCTGATGGATTCCTGTTTAACTTGAGCTAGTTTGACCTGAGTTTTGGTCACTCGTGATCTAAGAGTTCTTACAAAATCTTAAGGACGGATTGAAATTTTGTGCGACTGTAGTATAAAAGCAGTCTTAGACAATATGTAAATAAACGGGCATGGCTGTGTTCCAATAAAACTTTATTTACAAAGATCATCAGTGGGCCAGAATTACCTTTGAGCCATAGCCTGCTGATCCATGCTATGGAATCAATCACTGGTCTAGTAGAAATGCGACTATGCTGAGTGCCCTGCGGCCATGTATATTTCAAGGCCAGCTCACAGGTTATTTGGCTGGGTTATTAGACTAGATGAACTTAAAGATCCCTATACACAGTGAGATTCCAGGATGCTTTGATTTTTGCTTAAATCCTTTAAGGATTTAAAGGTAGACTCTAATTCAAGCTATGTTTGGAACAGAAAGTCTCCTCCAACAAAATGCCTCCAATCATAATTACCAGCTCTATAACTGAGCATATGTTGATGGAAGCCTCAATTCATACTGAGCCAGTTAAAATGCACGGAAGGGACAGCTAACAGATCTCTCAAGTTAGAGTCCAGGCTGTTAATTACTTTTGTAAAAGAAATATTAAACATGCAGATGGCAAATGTAGTAAATATGTTCATCTACATATAAATACCAAAATCCAGCCCACTCCTCAAGGCCTATCTCATATGAAACATACTTTCAGAAAGACTTCCAGATTTCTTCCTCATCCCCCCTCCATTATCTCTCTTCTTTAAAATCTCATGGCATGTACTTCTTATGACTAAGCAGTGGTTCCTAAATCTGAGCGTGCATTAGAACCCTGGATGTCTTGTCAAAACTCGGATTGCTGGGTCCCACCACCAGGGTTTCTGATTCAGGATGTTCAGGGCTGGGTGAGAATGTGGATTTCTCAGTTCCCAGGTGATGCTCATGCTGCTGGTTTGGGGACCACGTTTTGAGAACCATTCACCTAGAGCACAGTCTACCCTATAATATCATCACTTTTGTGCTTGCCTTATTTCTCTAGCAGACTGTACATTACTTGAGGAGGGATACTGTTCATATTCACAAACCCTGGAGAGTGTTCTGTAGGCTTTCAAATTGTGGTGCTGGAGAAGACCCTTGAGAGTCCCTTGAACTGCAAGGTGATCAAACCAGTCAATCCTAATGGAAATCAACTTTGAATATTCATGAGAAGGACTGATGCTGAAACTCAAGCTCCAATACTTTGGCTAACTGATGTGAAGAGCCAACTCATCAGAAAAGACCTTGATGCTGGGAAAGATTGAAGGCAGAAGGAAAAGAGGGTGACAGAGGATGAGATAGTTAGACAGCATCACCAATTCAATGGATATGGTTTGAGCAAACTCCAGGAGACAGTGAAGGACAGGGAAGCCTGGTATGCTGCAGTCCATGTGGTTGGACAACTAAGCAACTGAACAACAACAATTCTGTGGGCGCTTCACAAACATTTAGATACAGCCATGGGATGAGTTGAGTTAAGCTTTTGGCTAAGGTACACCTGACAGCTGTTTCCTACAACAGGAATTTCTGGAGACCACAAGGAAAGCAAATGCAACAGATTTGTTCTCAAGAAGCAACCAGTAAAGGAAATTTCTGTGGTAAACCATGCTGTAATAGCATTCAAAATTCCATTAAGTTCAGTATTCTGGTGGAAGACCAAAACACAAATGAAATCGATCAAATAGTTATACAACTTTTCCTATACATATTGTAGTTCTAGGTATGTGTTTGCCTAAAGGGAGTGAGGTGGGAGTAGACAATGATGAATAATAGAAATGCTTCCCTGATAGCTCAGTTGGTAAAAAATCTGCTTGCAATGCAGGAGACCCCAGTTTGATTCCTGAGTTGGGAAGATCCTCTGGAGAAGGATAGGCTACCCACTCCAGTATTCTTGGGTTTCCCTGGTGGCTCAGCTGGTAAAGAATCCGCCTGCATGTGGGAGACTCGGGTTGATCCCTGGGTTGGGAAGATCCCCTGGAGAAGGGAAAGGCTACCCACTCCAGTATTCTGGCCTGGAGAATTCCATGGACTGTATAGTTCATGGGGTTGCAAAGAGTCGGACATGACTGAGGGACTTTCACTTTCACAGGTTACCTAAATACCCCTTAGAGGGAAATCAAGAAAAAAATGTTTGCTAGGAATTAGGATGTGGCGGTATTTGGAGGCAGGGACTTTAAAGAGTTTAAGTTAAAATGAAGTTGTGAGGGTAAGCTCTAATCCAATATGACTAGTGCCCTCTTAACAAGAGAAGATGAGGACACAGACACACACAGGGAGAAGCTGGCCATCTACAAGCCAAGGAGAGATGCCTCGGAAGAAACCTTGATCTCAGACTTCTAGTCCCTAGAGCTATCATTAAACATATTTCTGTTGCTTAAGTCACTCATGTGTGATAGGTTGTGATGGCAGCTCTAGCAAACTAATACAGACTCAAAATCATTATTTTAAATAGTATAGAGATATAAAACCTACCAGGGAATCAAGACCATGCAATGCTCCTGGAGTGGAAAGTGCCCTGACCATCTATTCCTAGTTTAGGCCCTAATATCTCCAGGCTGGAGGATCCCAACAGGTCCTAACTGGTCTCCTTTGCCCATTCATTTCTCTACACAGTTGCCAGATGATGCTTTCAAAATGCAAATCCGATGATGCTTACCCCTGAAGTGCTGAAGCGCTCACCACACTTCAGAGCATTTAACACCATTTAATGGCTTCACTTGGCTCTTGGGATAAAGCCAGACTCCTTGCCATGGTTGACAAGCGCTTGCATGGCCTGGTCCCCGCCAGCCTCCCCCATCTCCTTAGACCCTCCTCACCTCCAGCAGTAGATGACAGCCGCCTGGCTTGCTTTCTTTTCCTTCCAATGCACCCTGCTTCCTCTCAACACTAGGAGACTTCCACTCCAAAACAGACATGACAGAGAAGATTCCTCTCAAGGCAGATGGCTTTCAGTCCTGACTGCTCTTGCCCCACTGCCTCTTTTAGGCTAGTCAATGGTAGAGACTGTCTCAACAACAGCTAAAAGCACTGTTTACAATAGCCACTGGGAAACAATCCAAGTGTCCATCAACAGAAATTGGCTTAAGAAGATGTGATGTGTGTGTGTGTATGTGTGTGTGTGTGTGTGTATAAATACAGTGGAATATTACTCATCCACAAAAATGGAATGAAATATTGCCACTTGCAGCAATGTGGATGAACCTAAAGAATATCAGACTAACTACGTCAGGCAGAGAAGACAAATATTACACGATATCACTTACATGTGGAATCCAAAAATACAATACAAATGAATTTATGTACAAAATAGAAACAGACTCACAGACATATTATATAAACTGAATTTATGGTTACCAAAGGGTAGAGGGATGGTGGGGGCGGGGGAGGGATAAATTAGGAGTATGGGATTAACAAATACAAGCAGATACTATACATAAAACAGGCTTCCCTAGTGACACAGATGGTAAAGAACCTGCCTGCAATGCAGGAGACCTGGGTTTGATTCTTGGGTTGGGAAGATCCCTTGGAGGAGGGCATGGCAACCCACTCCGGTATTCTTGCCTGGGGAATCCCCATGGATAGAGGGTCCTGGTGGGCTACAGTCCATGGGGTCACAAAGAGTTGGACATGACTGAGCAACTAACACATATATAAAACAGAAGCAACAAGGGTTTACTGTATAGCACAGAGATCTATATTCAGTATCCTGTAATAACCTAAAACGGAAAATAATCTGAAAATATACATATATAACTGAATCCCTTTGATGTACTCCTGAAATTAACACAATATTGTAATTCAAGTATAATTCAATTAAAAAAAATTGAAAGTAAGGGGAGTAGTAAACAATAAAATGTACCAAGGTGTACAAGGGTATCCTTCCCAAACCAGGCACGGGTGAATCCTGTAACGGGTACCATTCATCTGGGAATTGTAAAATGAGCTGAAGGGTGAAATTCTGGGCCTGTCGGCCAAAACAAGTCACCTACTCTGATGGGCATGATGAAAGGGCTCTTTCTTTCTGGTCTAGCTTGCTCACTGCCCTTCAAGACACAAAGAAAAGAGCAAAGACTCTATCCTATGGTTACTGTCCTGTGTCTCTCTTTATCGTCATTTAATTATAGAGACCACGCTTTCTGAATGAGATACTGAAACGCATGACTGGACGCATGGCCTAACAATGGGATGAAATATTTGAAATGAGGACAGTTGTACATAAGGACACTAGACCCACAATGAACGGACTCTTTTTACCTTGTCCCATTTACCTATAACCCAAATAAAGCTAGATTTGCCTTGTGCACAACTGTATTAAATTTTAATGATGAAAAGAAACATAGCTAACAATCAAAAGTAATTAAAAACATTTCAAACATTTGCTGGATTCTCTTTCAAAGAAAGTCAAGGGAGAAGGCACCTATGTAATAACTAGCGAAACAGAGGTTAACTGAAAGGTTTTCTCATTCATTGCAGTAATTATATCATAAAACATGAGTCAAGGGAAGCAAGATCATTCCACCTATTTTACAGATGAGAAAACTAAGGCTCAGGGAACTGAGATGGTCCCAGAATCCAAATCAAGACTTCTGACTCCTAGTTTAGTGAGCTTTCTTTTTCACACATGTGCACACACACACCACCAGACTTCCTTTCCACCATTTTGCATCTAAAATACTTTTTAAAAATTTCTTGATACAAATAGCAGCAAAAAATGATGATTGTCAATATAAGTTCAAGAAATCCTCAGAGATTCATTAACATTTAATTCCCAAACCTCAGCTAAGTGTGGCGCCCAGACAAGAAGGAACAAACATCACTCTTGCAGCCTCTCTAAACTAGATTAATGCTTCAAAAAAAAAAAAAAAAAAAAAACCTACCAGAATACCTCTTTTCCAGCCAAAGAGGCATTCTGTCCACAGTCGACTCCATGAACCCTGGAACAATAATTAACATGTGGGCCAAAGGCCCAAACCCATTGGCACAGGACAGATTCTCAGATGAGAAACAGAGAAGCCCCAAATCCCACTCACATAAAGGGTTTATTGACACTGGTAGAAAGAATACAGACTACAAGGGAGACAGTGAGGCAGAATCTGGGCTATAGAGGAAATGGGTGGGAGGACGGGGTAGACTTCTTCCCTATTTCAAAGCCCCTCAAATTTTCACCAGAGCCTTCTCTAAGTTTACACCCTCAATTGGACTTTGCTCCTGGCTAACAAGCATTTCCCCACAGCACAGAATGATGTCACAGAAGCCAAAGTAATCCAGGTCTGTTAACACATTCCTGTGGTAAAATAGAGGGTTTTGGAGAGCTCCCGTGGGCAGATCAGCTGAGGGTGATGTCCAGGTGCCCTGCACTTGGGGCTGACGCCCAGAAGAGAAACAACTTCAGTGGGGCAAGGGCATTCACATCCAGAAAGCCCCCCAAAGGTGATTTGATTATTAAAAGGGGAGAGAGGAAAGCAATTAGGGCTAAAAGGCCATGTGATGGACCAGAGGTCTGAAAAGTGCTGAGGAGGATGAACACGGAGACAAGCATTCATTCCACCTGATCTTGGGCCCTGTGCTAGGCATGGGACACAGAGGGCCCTGGAGGGACAGGACAATTCCTGTGTGATAGTTAAGTTAGCCTGTGTGTGCTTCAGACTTTTTTCAACATGTAGATAAATGTAGAGCCCCTAGGGTATGCCCAACAGACTCATAAATAGAAAGTGTCCTAGCCTTCATAAGGACAAGCTATCCTAAGATTTCCTTGAGTCCCTTGACATAAAAAGCTTTTTCTTATTGAGTATGCTACAATGACACTAGCCCTCCTGACACCCACCAAGCCCCAGGGAAGACCTGGCTCCAAGCAGAAAGCCCGAGTCAGCAGTAACAGGTTACAAAGTCCATTTGCTAAAGCTAATACCATCTTTGTTGGTGCAGTAATTTATTGGGCAGTATTTACTGGGTGATTCCTATGCGCCAGGGACTGGAGACATGCTGGTGGATAAAACAAGCATGTTTCCTCTCCTTTGGAAGTGTATAGTTCCACGGGAAAGATACGCATCCCTGGTGGCTCAGTGGTAAAGAATTCACCAGCCAATGAAGGAGATGCAGATTTAATCCCTGGGTCCCGCGAAGAAAGAAATGGCAACCAATTCAGTATTCTTGCCTGTGAAATCCCATGGACTGAGGGGCTTGGCGGGCTACAGTCCATGGAGTTGCAAAAGAGTCGAATGTGACTTAGCGACTAAACAACAACAACAAGCAACTAAAGAAACAGATAATTCCAAAGTGTGACAAGTGGAAAGAAGAAATGAGTAAGGCTTGGGGAGAGGCAATCTGAAGGTAAAATAGTTCATTTGTGATTGTAAGCAGGCAAGGAATCCAGCCATGGAAGACCAGGGGCAAGAACAGTACTGATGGAGAAACAGCATGTGCAGAGGTCCTGTGGCTGGAAAGTGTGTTCAAGGAGGCCGGTGTACCTGGAAAATCAGAGCCAGGAAGAGACCTGGACAGGACCATCTGAAGAGGAGGCTCTTGAAATGCACAATATCTGAGCAGTCACCAAGCACTTTCCCAGGTGTGATGATAGTTGAAATAGTCCTTTGTGGTAAGCAAAGATGAATAGGATAGGCCCACTGAACTGATGAGAATATCAACAGATGTCACTGAGTTGGTAGGAGAGCTGAGATTAGGAGTTAGTTCTTCTGTTTCTAAGCCTAGGATCTTTCATACACAACACACACACACACACACACACACACACACACAAATGAGTGAGTGAAAGTCACTCAGTCATGTCTGACTCTTTGCCACGCCATGGACTACAGTCCATGGAATTCTCCAGGCCAGAATACTGGAGTGGGTAGCCTTTCCCTTCTCTAGGGGACCTTCCCAACCCAGGGATCAAACCTAGGTCTCCCACATTGCAGGCGGATTCTTTACCAGCTGAGCCACCAGGGAAGCCCAAGAATACTAGAGTGGGTAGCCTATTCCTTCTCCAGCAGATCTTCCTGACCCAGGAATCTAACTGGCGTCTCCTGCATTGCAGGTAGATTCTTTACCAACTGAGCTATAAGGGAATAATTCAGTGTAATTTACAAATAATGAAATACATACATCTTAAAAACAAAAAGCTTTGACAAATATATAAACACATGTAAACAACATCTCAGCCAAGAAAGGACACATTTCCATAATATGGAGATAATTTTGCTGTAACCTTTTGTGACCAATCACTCCACCCCCAAACCAGAGGCAAACTGTTATGATTTCTATCCACATAGATTAGTTTTGACTGTTCTTGAACTTCATAAATGGAATCATACAGTATGTGCTTCTTTTTTGTCTCACTTCTTTTACTCAGCATTTTTTTTTTGAGATTCATTCATGCTGTGTATCAATAGTTGCTTTTTTTTTTTTTTTTTTTGCTGAATAGTATTCCATTGTGGAAATGTAACCAGATTCGCTTATCCATTTGCCCACAGACGAACGGTCCAGTTGTTTCCAGCTTTGGGATATTATGAGTTAAGCTGCCTGGAACATTCCTGCACAAAACTTTCTGCAGATTTATGTTTTCACCTCTCATGGGTGGAGTTGCTGGGTCTTCATTTTATTGTGTTGAATTTTTAAGAAACTAACAGTTCTCCAAAATTGCTGTACCATTTAACATTCCCACCAATAATATATGAGAAACTTAAGCCATTTTTATGGGTGTAAAAAGGTGGTTTTAATTTGCAGGACTGAGCTGAAACTCCAATACTTTGGCCACCTGATTCGAAGAGCTGACTCATTAGAGAAGCCCCTGATGCTGGGAAAGATTGAAGGCAGGAGGAGAAGAGGATGAGAGGATGAGATGTTTGGATGGCATAGCTCACTCAATGGACATGATTTTGAGCAAGCTCTGGGAGTTGGTGATGGATAAGGAAGCCTGGCATGCTGCAGTCCATGGGGTCACAAAGAGTTGGAACAACTGAGTGACTGAACTAACTGAACTGATGACTAATGATGCTGACACCCATTTGTATATGTTCTTTTGTAAAGTATTAGAATTTCTTGCCCATTTTTTGCCACTTTTAGTGTTCTAAGAAGTCACTGCCTACTTCAAGATCATAAGATAATCTTCAATATTCTCTTCCAGAAGCTGTACAGTTTTAGCTTTTCATTTATTAAGGTCTAAGACCTATCTCAAATTTTGTGTATTGACTAGTGATGGATGGGTTATCAAGTATAAGGTATAAAGACTCCTTTATTTTTTACTTTTTATTGTGGTGTAACTTGTATAGAGTGTATAAATCTTCAGTGTAAAGGTTAAGAATTTTACATTTGTTTATATCTATGTAACCACATTCAGATCATTGGAGGATTCCTTTTTATTGTCAAAAATATTAGCCTCACTATGTTAGTATCATCTTTAAGTAACAATTATTTTACCACAATGATTTTCCTTATATGCATGCATTTGGCAGAATATTATGCATTTGCATCTTGGTGCACATATGGATTTGTAAGCTGAAGCAATAATGCTCTGACTCCATAGTGGTCTGTTGCTTGTAGTCGTAGAACAAATGCTCTATTCCCTACTGACACCTGGCTCCTATTCTCAAGGAGCCTATCGTCTAAGAAGGGTGCTAGGAAGTGCACATGAATAAAGCTGTTGAGTTACAGCAAATGACCCATAATCATAAGAATGTTTTAAAACAAGGGTTAGGGACTTTAGAAGAGGAAATAAAGTCACTTCAGGAGTGGAGGAGAGGAAGTTTTTAGCCAAAGATGGCTAGAATTTTGATAAATGAGGATAATTATATGAGGTAATTGCCTATGAGAAAAAGGGTAAAATAACAACAGCAAGTGCCTTAGTTAGAATCCTTTCTATTGTAATTTACAGAAACTCAAAATTAGTTTTGGCAAAAAAGAGAATCTGTTGGTTCTTACAAGTGAGAGGTCTATGAGTGGGCTGGGCAGCCTCTGCATTCAGATCTGGCTGGATTCAGAGGCTTTACTATATGGTCAGAGCTATAACTTTTTTCAAACAGCTTCTTCCCACATGCTGGACAGGAATGCCCACTAGTATTCCGAGAGCCTTAGCTCAGCAACCTTAATGGACTGAATACTTTTCCCTAGTATTTCCCTATACAGGTTGACCTCTTTTGGGTCTAATGTCCATTGATGAACAAATCCTTGTGGCACAGATAGATGGGATATGCTAGTCTAGGTCATGTGCCACCACCTGGGGGAGGGGCAGACCACCACAAGTGCCAGCTCATTTGTACTCCAGGGAGTTAGGGGCAGTTCTTGCACGGAATCAGAAGCAGGGATGATAAAACATGCTGGACAGACAATTTGGCTATCGCACCTCATTACAGAGGAAGGGGGGCTTTGAGCAGGAAATGTGAATGGGGAGCAAAGCAGGAGGAGACTTCGCTTTGCGCCTGGAGGCCCTGGCATGGATACTGCCCTGTATAGTTTTTTGCAAGTGGAGAGTCTCTGACCTGAGTGTCAAGAGCTGTCTACTCAACAGATCCTAGGGCTTTTGTGCACCCTGGCATTTAGTGGTCACATGAGATGAGTCAGGTAATCCCAGAGTACGAATTATAGGCTGTGCAGAAAACAGAGCCACAAAGAGAATGGAGCCTTCTAGAGTCCTTTCTGGGTCTATCTTTCCAGCGTAATCCTTATCATATTTAAGGTGAAGTTCTCTTATAGTTACAAAGATGAACTAAGCAAGAGAGATTAGGTATTTGTGTCCTCCTTTTAGACTAGAATTTCAAAGCTGGAAGAGACCTCAGACTTATGTAGCATAAGGATCCGCAAACTGGCCCACGGGTTAAACCCCCTCCACCTTCACCTCTGGAAATGAATTGTGACTCCACTGCTGCCTCAACCATATGACCACATATTATCAAGGGCTGCTTCTATGCCTCAGGCACCATATGGCCCGCAGAGCTCCGAATATTTACGATCTGGCCCTCTACAGGAAAGGTCTGTCAATTCCTGGCCTGGTATGACTCTCTCCCTATTCAATTAAGATTGTCCTCTTCAACATTAATCTCATTCCTGACTCACACTTGGACCAAAAGAGACAATTCACAGAGAGTTTAGAATATAGTTTGACATATAATAAATAAATAAAATTAAATGTTAGTGAAATAAAAGTCCTAGGCTATCAATACCTCTGTTCTTCTCTTCAATGGAATGATTAAGCAGTGACTGGGCCTAACCATGCCATGTGTTGATTAATTTGTTTATTAAAAGGGTTTTTGTTCAACACATTCAACTGTATTTCATTAATTATTACTGAGTGTGTGCTAAGCATCTAACCCTCATTCCCTCACTCTGCCCTCCCCCATCCCAACCACCTTGAGAGGAAGCTGAAGCTATGGGGGTAAAGAAAGTCACAGAAGGTTGCAGAGCTAGTTAGTGGCTGAGCTGGAACATGAAACCAGGCATTTTGACTCCACAGCTCAAGTGCTCATCAAATACACTATCGAAAGCATCTCACTTTGGTCAGTAACCTAATTTTCAAAGTATCAGTTCACATAGTCCCAGCAATCAGAATCAGATTAACAGGTCCACTTGAAGGGACAAGAGCAGTGACACCAACACCGATGCACAGCGTGCCTAGGGAACCCGCCAGCTCATCCTCTCTGCTCCCTGCACCTTCCCTTCTCATCCATTCACACCTGCTCCACGGTGCTCAGCCAGCCTCTGCTGCCTCTGGGCTCTCCTATCCATCAGGTACGTGTTACCAGGGAGATCTTCCTAAATAATGCACAGCTCTGAGGGGGGTCACTGCTCAGCTCAAAACCTCTCTGGCTCCTCATTGGTCACAGACTGTAACAAATACTCTCCAGCCTGGCATGTACAACTCTCAAAGATCTGATCCTCACCAGCCACCCCCACCCCCACCGTCTTTCCTCACTGTCCACCTCCTCATACTTCATAGATAACCAGACTTGCTGACCTTTCCTGAAACCCTCTGTTTACTTTGTTTCTGTTTATTTTACCCTCCCCACCCAGCCATGGGTCTGGGATGCAGAAGTTGTGCAACAAGTGAATGTGGAAGCTCGCCTGCGAGGATGCAGAAGTTGTGCAACAAGCGAATGTGGAAGCTCGCCTGCGAGAGTGGATGGATGAGCCCATCAGGAATGCCCTTCTTCCCCATCCAAGCTATCTCTCAAGATCTGGAGTAAATGCTACCTTCACCACAAAATAGTCCCCGGCTCTTTCAGAGGAATCTGGCCTGACTCCCTCTTCACTCGTTCCTGCCCTCTCAACAGCCAGGAGGGTTTTATTTTTTTACAGTCACCCTTGCTCGTGTCTGTCTCTGGGTGATGCCAGAAGGAGGCTGTCTGAGGTCACATTCTTTTCTGTGCATCTCCAATCCCTCAGCACCTGGTACAATCACCATGCAGAGAACAGGGATTCATGTCACTGCCCTAGTGAACAAGAGAGCAGTGCTGGAACATCCAACAGGAAAAAGACCAGCCGCCCCAACCTGCACTTCCCCTTCACCCCGTAACTCTCATCACAGTAAAATGGGGAAAGACAGTGAAGAGGAGGAAGCCGGAAGGAGGGAAAAGATCCTTGGAATTGGCTCGACGTGGTTTCAACTATCTGCTCCACCACCTCCCAGCTTGTGTGACTGAGGCCAGGAGATTGTACCTCTGAACCTCATTTCCCTTTTATGCAAAATGGGAGTATTTAATAGTCTATGTTAGATCCTCCCATTCACATATTTATTCAAGGCATCATTACTTGTTAAATATGAGATTTAGGACCAGAGACCTGTTTTTTGAGCCGTGGTTTGCCCCTCTGTAAAACAAGGATATTATCGCATTTACCTCATAGGTCTTCTGTGAGGGTTAAATGCATTCATGTCTGTGAAGACCTTAGCACCGCGCCTGGCACACAGTTAATGCTCAACCAATATGAACAGTCACTGGCGGCCATCACTTTGTGCCAAGAGCTGTAATGAGTTTGGAGGACTCAGCAGTGAAACAAAACAGGCCTGTCACAGAGCCATCATGTGGCTTATAGTCCAAAAGGGGATAAGAGACAGAAATGACAAGCCAATGGCTAATACAATTACCAATGATGGTGAGTTTTGTGTAGAACGGTGAGAGTCCATGTAACACGGGGGGACTGTCCTTACATACAGAGCAGGGAAGGGCTTTGCAGGATTGTTGCAAGGATTAAATAAGTAATATATTTATAAATAATTGTACTCAGGCCATAATTGGAAAAGAATGTCTCTTGATTAGGAGGAGGAGGAAAAGTGGGTCTAAGGCTCAGGCATTTCTCATGGGGCTTGAGCTTCTCTTTGTTTCTGAAATGTTGCCTCCTACGTCCCTTCTCCCTACCTGAAATGGGCCCGGGCTCTGTTTCTGCCCTTTGAAAGAGGAATTTATGGTCACTCGAGGTTCCTGTGTCCTATATTCCTGACACTACGGGCAGTTCTCCTTGCAGAATACCTCATTCTGACTGTGAAGATATCTAATTTTACGGTTGCTTTGGATCATCCTTGGACGGGCAGGGTCTGAATCCCTGGGCTGCTTCCCCAGATTTCAAAAAGCAGCAGCAGACCTCGAGCTGGCCCCAGCCCCGCACGCTGAGAGCAGCGTGCTGCGGGAAGACTGGCACTTGGTGGAGTATGCTTCAGGTGCTTAAAATAGATCAACTGTGTCATTAGACCACTGCAAGGCAGTCCTTTCATTGGCCCTGCTGGTGCCGGTGAGGGCAAGAGATAACAGCCCATGGAGAAAGACCTGTGCTTTGCACAAAATCAAGCAGATGCGAGGAAAAAGCTTTTGAAATGATACAGGCAGTAGAGAGTGGAATTCTGCCAGAGAAGGGGTGGGGCTGTGGCACGAGCACACAGCAGTAACCACAGCACAGGGAGCAACAGGATGGCAAAGTGGAGCCTGTCTGGACCTCTTGTCTGGCTGGCGAGGCACTCAGAAAAAAGGCTAACACTTCTGGATGGCAGGGCACAATCCAGTAGTATCAGGTGAAATCACCAAGGGATCATCTATGCTCTCTGGGAGACACAGAACCAATGTGTGGGGCTAACTCTGGGGGATTCCTACTGCTCCTTCAGGGCCCTCTCCTCAGGGTGTTTCAAGTCCCTCCACTGTTGCTGGGCATGCTCCGCCCTGGATACAATGCTCAGACACAGCCAAATCAGGGTTCTCCAGAGCAGCGCTATGACCCCTCCTGCCCCTTGCAGCCTGGAATCACATCATCCAGCAGCCCACACGGCTCTGATGCCTGCAACTGAACTTGAGCTCAACCCACCCCTCCCCCAACCATTTACTCCAGTGGCTGCCATGGCTGGTGCTGGGGACACTGGGCAGTGGTGGCAGCTGAGGAAGGAAGGGTTTGGGTTATATTCGGGAGGTGGGAATGACCAGATGTGGACCCAGACTGAACACAGGGGAGTGGAGGAAACGGAAATGCAGATGAGGGCTAGTTTCTGATTACTAACTTCCTTACTGGGTTAATGGAGATTCTAGCAATCAACTGGGACCACAGAGTAGAAGAAGGTTTTTTGTTTTCTTCCATATAAAAAAGAGTAAGTTTATTAAATTTTAGTTTGAATTTGAAGTGTCTTGGAATATCCAAGTGGGCAACATAGCAGATGGTCCTAAAGATGAAACTAAGAGAGATCTTCATAAAGGAAAAGACAGTGGGCTTTTCACTAATGAATTAAACCATCAAATATCTTTTAAGCAACAACAGCATGCTACATACTGTGCTTTGCTTTCTATGAATGATTTACTATCCTGATTTCTTCCAGAGAAATGAAGAAAAATCTGGTCTCAACTGAAGAAATTTTGTTGGCATTACCCAATTTCTCACCTTTCTTTCTCAAATAGGGATCCTCATAACAGAGAGGTCTTATGCAACCATTCTGGGTCAAGGTGTGACCTTTCAGTAATCACCCCTGAGCTGAGTGGGTGTATAAACTGACCTTACAGATATGGAGCTCATGCTGTCGACAAGATGTCCTCCACTGGACCAGGCATGTCCCATATGTCACAACAACCTCTGGAACAGTCCGGCCTCCCAGGGTCCTACTTTTGGGCTGGTAAAGAACTGGGACCCAGAACTGGGACTAGTTATCCAGAACTGCTTTCCTTTGGTCTGTGCCCATCCCCTGCTAACAGATTCCTCTGGAAGTGAAACTGACCTCTAGGAGTTGGGGGTGGGGTACTGTTTGCCCAACTGTATCCAAAAGGATATGATATCACCCTCTGGGAATGTGTCAGCTGGGGAAAAAAAGGCCATGAGCAGGATCTGGCTCACTTCAAGAGCACTTTATGGCATGGCAGTGTTAATCAACTGCTAACTCGAGATAGAACTTTCTCCCATGATGAACAATATGCTGCGGTTTCCTCCTCTCTGTGTTTGATGTTATATGGGTCATATACTAGAGTTTAAAAAATTCAAATGCCTGCATATAAAATAGATAAACAAGCATTTACTATATAGCACAAGGAACCATACTCAATATCTTACAGTAACCTGTAATTGGAAAAGAATCAGAAAGAAAAAAAAATATACACACACACACACACACACACAGAGACATACATGAATCACTTTGCTGTATACCTGAAACTAATATTGTATGTCAACTATATTTCAATTAAAAATAAATTCAAATACCTACAGTGGCAAGGTAATAGAAAAGTATTAAGCTGTCCTTGTGTGACACCTCTCTTCCTATAGAAGTGGCAACTGGGGCTCTCTAGAGAATAGTACATGCCCCCTCAAGGCAGGCAATTCTACTATTGTCTGCCGTGTAGGAACAAAGAGGCGCGGATGCAAGGTCTTTCAGGCTGTCCTTAAAGAGAAGTTAGAAATCCCAATTTTGATTTCTGAGTGTTTGCAAATAATAAAATTCACTGAAAGCCTGGTGTTGGGCACATAAAACATATCCTATCATGCAGGCCACCAGCTGGCCCCTTTTGCTGACCTGTATAAGCCATGAAGGCAAGGACCATGCCTGTTATATTTACTGCTGTGTCTCCAGCAACATGCTGGGTGCAGAGTTGGTGGTCAGTAAATATTTGTTGAGTGAACAAATGAACAGTCTAATTCTTGCTCCCCCTCTTGGACATCCCTAGGAACCAGGCAGACTGGAAAACAATTCCATGACTATAAATTGTTTCACTGCTGAAGCGTTACAGCTCTGCATAATGACCAAAATGAGGGGCAAGGTGGGGGTGTGTGTTTTGCAGAGAGACTGGAATACTGAGTCACCACGGCCCTCTTTTCTGGGCACCTCCTACGTTGTGATCACTCCCTTCAAGCTCTCCGGGGCAGGCTCCATCTCTGCTGGTTAGAGGTGGTAAAATTAGAGTTTAAACATCAAGACTAGGTAGATAACCAACTATCAGCATCCTACACTAGCCCCAGGGTGTGGCTGGTATTTGGGAAGACTGATCCACAGGGAAATCCTCCCCTTGAGGAGTCATTTACTTAACAAATGCCTTATGGATTGAATTGTGTTTCCTCAAATTTATATATAGATGTCCTAACCTCCAGTACTCCAGAATGTGACCTTATTTGGATATGTGGTCTTTACAGAGGTAATCATGTTAAAATGATGTCATTAGGGTGGGCCCTTATCCAATAAGACCGGTGTCCTTATCAAAAGGGGAAATTTGGGCACAGAAATACGCATAGACAGAGGCGATGTGAAGAGACACAGGGAGAAGACAGTCACCACGACCAAGGAGAGGGGCCTGGAGCAGATCCCTTCCTCACGGCCCTTGGAAGGAACCAACCCAGCAGAAAGTTTGATTTTGAACTTTCAGCTCCAGAACCATGAGACAATATATTTCTATTCTTTAAGACACCCAGTTGGAGGTACTTAATTACAGCAGCTCTAGCATAATACTCGGAGAAGGCGATGCATCCCACTCCAGTACTCTTGCCTGGAAAATCCCATGGATGGAGGAGCCTGGTAGGCTTCAGTCCATGGGGTTGCTAAGAGTCAGACACGACTGAGTGACTTCACTTTCACTTTTCATTTTCATGCATTGGAGAAGGAAATGGCAACCCACTCCAGTGTTCTTGCCTGGAGAATCCCAGGGACGGGGGAGCCTGATGGGCTTCCGTCTATGGGGTCGCACAGAGTCGGACACGACTGAAGCGACTTAGCAGCAGCAGCATAATGCTATATTTACTCATTTTATAAACACTTGCTATATACCAGGCACTGTTTTAAGCAATTCACAACTGTTAACCTATTTATTTTTTATAACAATTCTATGAGAGAGGTACTATTACTATACCCCTGTGATTATCACTGGAGATGAGAAATGGAGGTACAGAGAAGGAAAGTGACTTGCCTAAGCACACACAGCAAGGAAAGGGCAGGGCTGGAATGTGAACCCAGATATCTAGGTCCAGTCTATGCCCTTAAGAACTCCAGGAAAACAATTTAACTGGCAAAGCACCCAACAAGAGGTGCTTACAATCTGGTTGTTTTCTGTTCTCTACAATGGTATCTGGCTAACGCTGGGTATTGGCCAGTTCTTCACATTCACAACACCAGATGATATCTCAGTCAGATAAGGCTTTTGCCAGAGAGGAATGAAAGAATTCAGAACTGATATCACTTCCTTCATGCAATGCAAGTACTCTTGAAATCACATTGTGATTTGAGAGATGTGTTATACTCATTTGGGATGGTTTTAGCATTGTTCCCTATATTATTCCTCTAACGCTCCCTTAGCCTCCAGTGGTCATTTGTCCGCAAGTGCTCTATTCATTTAGGAAGTACTGTTTTATTTTTTTAAATCTCTATTCTTATAAAGTATATAATCATCTCTACTCCATCTATTTTGAGAATGTAGAATGTCTTTAGAGGGCATCCTCTTGTGCCATTTACAATAGATCCTTTTCTTTAGAAATTCTTAGAGTTCCTGATGTAGCAATGACATGAACAGAGGGAAGTCTTGCTGCTCCTGAGCTGGGTGTCTTGGATGCTGAAATCCCTTGCCTCCCCAGGTCCACTCTGCTCCCCCTCTACCCTGGGAGGCTGACTACGGTGGGGGCCCAGCTGCCTTCCTTGCCCTCTGGCTCCTGGTTGGATTGGGTACTGTAGGAAATCCAAGGGAGGAAGGAGAGAGAGGTCAGGATATTTATTCCCCTGGTTCCTTCCTCAGGGTGTTACCATGAGCTGCCTGCCTGCCAGGAGCAACAGCTCCCACCAGGCAGTACCTTCCCTACAGCTTACTGGGTCTCCGGCTTCCTTTTTTTTTTCTCCCTCTTTCATTCTGGGGGAAGGTGTGGTAAGAGTAGCAAGGGCCACTGTTTCTAGCCTCCTAGTCCTTGGCCATCCTGGTTTCTGGTTTATTTCTCTACATCCTTCTTACATATTTGCAAAGGCTTCTGCTTAAATCCCCTCAAATCACACATCTGTTCCCTGCCAGGACCCTAAGACAGACTCCTCTTCTTTTTCACCCTATCACTCAATCAGGTACAAGGCCATGCGGACTTCATTCTCTAAAGGATCTTTCCCCTTATTTCTATTGTTATTGTTCAGTCACCCAGTAGTTTCTGATTCTTTGTGATCCCATGGACTGCAGCACGCAAGGCCTCCCTGTCCCTCATCATCTCCTGAAGTTTGCCCAAATTCTATTCTTACAGCCACTCAAATCCTGGCTCTCAGACCTTTTCAGAACTAGGTTAATTATCTCTCATCTAGGATCCTAACTTCCTGTCTTGCCCTTTTAGACTCATGCCATATACAATACCAGGTTAATCATTTTCCTGAAGGTTTCCTGAAAGCCACGGCTCTCCTGTGTGCTGAACCCAGTGATGGCCACAATACCAGCAAAACAGGCTAGTTTTGAACCAGAGGGTTTGGCTCTTATGACACCATTATTTCAAAATTTTGCTCTACTCAATGGCCAATGCAACTTCAGGTTCAACTTCATTCCCTGAGACCTTCACCAAGGAGTTTCTCATGCTATTTCACTTCATCTTCACAACAACCCATCTGGCACTACTGCCAACATTTATTAATCATAAAAATCCAGGTTGAGACATAATCTATCTTGTATAACATTATAAAGAGAATACATGATAGATGTTGAATTTGAACTCAGGAATCCATGCCCCAAAGCTTAGGATTTTACTGCCCCAGTGTGCTGTCTGCTTATCCCATGACACCTTTGTGAGGTTTCTATGGCTCTTTTTTGCTCTCATCAACAAAACAATGCTCAGATATGTCTGACCCTTTGCAACCCCATGGCCTGTAGCCCATCAGTCTCCTCTGTCCATAGAATTTCTCAGGCAAGAATACTGGTGTGGGTTGCCATTTCCTACTCCTGGGGATATTTCCAACCCAGGGATCATCGAACCACGTCTCTCGTGTCTCCTGCATTGACAGGCAGATTCTTTACCACTAGTGCCACCTGGGAGGCCTTCAACAAAACAAAGCCTACTCCAAAAAAGTAGCTTGTTGGCAGGCCAATCCATAATAACAGCCAAGGAAGAGACCATCAAGGGAAGCCAATGAAGGGAGAATGGCTCTTGGTACCATTTTATGTGGTATGCAGGTCACTCTCCAGCTTTGAGGATGAGCCAGTGCTGGCTTCGTGCCTAGGAAAGCCATGGCCTTCAGGAGCTCTGGGAATTCCAAGCCAAGTGAAGCACAGCATTTTACGACACGGAACTGACTCTGGTGCTCAGGGCATCTGATGCTTGGGGGTCAACTCAATGTCCCCTGGCTTTGATTCCCAGGTCTTGGGAACTCCTGGGGCCAAGACGGAATGGGAGACCCTGACAGGAAATAACCAAAGATGCACTGTTGCCTAAGAAAATGCACATTAGGTGGTGAGGCTTTTGGGGCTCTGAGGATTATGTGAGAGCAAGGTCTGGGACCAGACTTTCCTTGCTCTGTAGGGTCAGGAAAATGTGACCACAGGGGTGAGTGTGTGACGCCAGAGACAAGGTTCTGAAGGAACAGAGAACATCATCGGGGGAGTGTTAGCTGGACTGGGGTCAGGGTGGGGGAGAGGAGGCCAGCCTGGTGAAGAGGGGTGGTGGGCAGAGGGGCTGGTGCTAGAGACAGGGAGGGGAATGAGAGGAGGTGGACACGATGGGACTGTGGAGAAAGTGGATGCATGTGTGGATGAGCCGGGGCTGTGAGCAAGGCTGGGCCACGGGGGACTCTGCAGGCCTTGCTGAGGGGTCTCCTCTCGCATCTTAAGAGCAATGGATGTGTATTTTAAGCAGAGGGTGATGCAGAGAGTGGATGGGGCATTGAAGTGGGCTGGAGTGGGTGAAGTGAGATCAGTTAGGAGGCTGCCTCAGCACATCAGGAGTCAAGTGACAGATCCCTGGAATTAGGCTGGGTGTGTGCAGGGGGACAGAAAGGCTGGAAGATAGACCCACCTCACAGAAGCCAAGCTAGAAATGATGGCTCTGTTTTCCCTAAAGTCCTTGGCCCATGGGGGCCACGATCTCAGTACTAGCCCTGGGTGTCCTGCTCATTCCTTTGGTGTTTTGTTCTCTCTACAAGGAGCCCTCATTCCCCTTCTCTTATTGGTTCAGATGGCTGGAGCCCACCTGTTGCATTCTCCCAGGCCTGGACAACCACCCTACTCTACATTTCCAGAACTACCGCTTTCTCTCACAGCCCTGTTTTGCAGCATGCAAGGAGATCCAACCAGTCCATTCTAAAGATCAGTCCTGGGTATTCATTGGAAGGACTGATGCAAAAGCTGAAACTCCAGTACTTTGGCCACCTCTTTCGAAGAGTTGACTCATTGGAAAAGTCTCTGATGCTGGGAGGGATTGGGGGCAGGAGGAGAAGGGGACGACCGAGGATGAGATGGCTGGATGGCATCACGGACTCAATGGACGTGAGTCTGAGTGGACTGTGGGAGTTGGTGATGGACAGGGAGGCCTGGTGTGCTGCGATTCATGGGGTCGCAAAGAGTCGGACACGACTGAACTGAACTGGGCCCACCTGATGGCAGGCCTTGACTATCTCAACTCTTACACACTGTCCCAAGCTTATACAGCCCATGCACCTCTTTTCCAGATAAAGTGACGAACAATATAATAATAAGCTCATGATTTGCCCCCATCTCAGTGGTGACATTTGTTAGGAATGGCACACACTGTTGATAATGTTATGCATCCAAGTACCTTTCACAACCCAAAAACTAGCCACATGACTTGAAGAAGACTGCAAAACCGGAGCAATGATGCCCATTTGACAGGGTGGATGTGAGAGGGGTGCAGGTGAAATGCGTAGCCCAGTGGCTGGTAGAGTGAGGATTCAGGAAGGGAAAGTGCAAGAAAAAAACCAAGTGACAGTTTCTCTTAGGCTCAATTTCAGGCATGAGGGTTGAGTTAGGAGTCTCACACGGTAAAGGGGCGAGCATTTTTGCTTACATCAGGTCACCCCAAGGACCACATGCCCGTGCTCTGTCCCTGTGACCGCATCACACCATCGCTCCTGCACGGTCTGATTTCTGCTCTTTCCTCTTGAAGACTCCCAGCGTGGGGAGGAGCCGCAGTGATGAGGGAGCCCGGCCCCAGAGCCCCGAGCAGGAGTTTCTCCACAGTTTGCCCCCAGGCAGCCCTTTAGAGAATCACTTCCTCATAGGGAACCTCAGGGACCCCCAGGCTGCCTGAGTCACTCCGTTTCTTTTCCCCTGCTTCTGGAAAATAAACGCGCTTTCCCCACTTAGAAAAAGTATATGAGGCTGGAATGGCATTTTTGTTAGTCCTTCTCTTCTGCAGTACTCAATTCTACTACTTTTATTTATTTATTTTTTAAGTAAAATCTATTTCCTTCTTTAAGGAATACTCAGTGTTGCTAATGGTACAAGAGTTTATGATTCTAAAGAGAGAAAAGAGCAGGGTCTGTTGCTTGTTACCTTATTTCTTAGTTCCTTGAAAAATAAATGAGCCATCTTTCTCTTCTGTCGTTTAGTGAGAGAGGACTCCCATAAATACATTTTTCCCCGCCTAGAGATAGTGAGAAGTGACAGGCACTTACATTCTTACTTGTCTGAGAGCACAGATGGATGCAAATTTGTGGCCCACTAGGTGATCGGTTCTACCTAATTTTGCTCTTTTCCTGAGCCTCATGTGAAGCCTCAGCCCTGTTCCAGACTGTCAAAATCAAGAGGCAAAATTCTTGGGCTGTAAAAGGCAGAGGGAGTCCAGCTACACTTGCCTGCTTAGCACAGCTATGCAATACACAAAGGAAGACGGCAGAGAGATGACTCATACAAATATATAGTAAATAAATATATTTCATTTCCATCTCCCTGGCTTTGTTTTCCTCCCCTCCATGCCAACAGCCTTGAAATGGAAGGAGGTTAAGGAAACCTGATTTGGTCTCAAACACAGCCTCAGAAGGTACTGATTTTTATGACCTTGTTTCTCAGCTGTAGCTTTTTTAGAAGAAACTTGCAGATTCTTAGATTAGAAGAAGCTCAAATTCAACCCTTCTCATTTTACAGATGAGCAATTGGAGATCCAGAGAGAAGAGGGCCAAGTCAAAGGCCCAGGGAAGTGAATGTTTCTAGGCGTCCTCTGGTTCAACAACCCCACATGCTGCTAGACAGCCCAGACAAGTGAAGCTGGCCAGGAGGGGGACTTGAATCCAGATCTCTCTTTCAGGGTGGCGCTCACGCCACCTGCCCCAGTGGGCACGCATGGTCAAAGGTACTGAAGAGAAAGAGCTTAGGCCTCCTTGTATCTCTCACTGCATTTCTCAGCAGCTGAGGCTCAGCCCAGCAGTAAAATGTCTGGTCCTGCCTCTGCAGAGCAGTTACTGCTTCTGGCATCTCAGAGACATTGGCCAAAGGGCTTGTCTCTTTTCTCTCGTTTTCAGGATGGCTAAATGCTGCCTTCAGGCATGTGAAAAATATCAGCCCTGGGCCCATGGGGCTGCCTGCACACTAGAGCGGGATATTTCACAATCTCCAGACCCAAAGGTGGCTTCCTGGCAATTTGTTTATCAAACTGCTCGTTCCTATCCCACAGCCTGCCCACACCCACCCACCCACCCACCCGCCCGAGGCCAGCCTCCCTGCCTCTTCCCAGCTCCAAGACCAGCAGGGCCTTCCTCTTCTTTCCAGCTGTGTGCCGGGAGGTCTCCTCTGAGCCCCCTCAGTCAGACAATGGCTACACTTCTGCTTCCTAGGCCTTCTCAGGCATGCTAGAAGGAGACAAGCAGCCTTCCCAACGGAGACAAGTGGCGCGGCCAATAAAACATTAGCAAATATCATGAAAACCCGGAGCCATATCCCTGCGCTCGGGAGGGAGCACAGAAAAACCGAGGAGGAGTCTGGGGGCATGTGTCCCCCCGGTGCCAGGCTTCCTTCCTCCTTCCAGGCAACCCCAGCGCCGGCTCCTGCACCTCCCGCCCCCACCCTGTTCCCATGGCAAAGAAGAGGAGGACCCACTTACGGCTCGTGTTCATGATGATGCCTTTGCACTGGGTCTTTCATTCAATACGGAGACTCCAGATGCTTTTTAAATCTTCCGATCTTTCGACTTCACTCATCACCTGGGGGTGAAATAGTCCAGTGTTAGCTCTGTATCCTCAGGTGCCCTCTCTCTTTCTGCTATCCCTCTCAGTCTGGGCTGTAGCCTCTGGCCTTGAAGGCGAGTGGGCTAATAGCTCAGGTGAGAGCAGGGAGGAGGAGGCGGCAGAGAGGACGCGGGCGCCTGGGTCCGTCCGCTCCTGGGACCTGACTGCCCGGCAGAAGCGGGGCCGGCAGCGCCTGTTGGCGCGCACCCCGACTATTGCAGCCCAGCGGCTCGGGAGCCCAAAGGGGGTGTGGACCACAGGGAGGCAGGGCGGGGGCAGCGTGCTGGGCGCCGGGCTGTGCTGGGCAGCGCGTCCCCGCCCGGCGTCCACGAGCGGCGGCCCGCCCCGGGACCCACCTCTCGGCCAGCGTCGGGAGCCAGAGGCCCCTGCCCGGGCCCCTGAGACCAGTTCATGAATCCTGGTCCTCGTCTGGGGTCTCGAATTCCAAGGCGAGCAAAGCGAAATAGGAGAGCTCGACATCCATGATGCGGGCTCGCCGGGTGGCTGCGCGGGGGGCGCGGCTGCTCGCTGCTGCCACCTGCTGGACGCGCCGGCGCGTGTCCAGGCCCCGCCCCGCCCGGGCTTCTCTCTGGGTCCTGGGCTGTGAAGGGGAAGGGATGGGACCCTGTGTCCTGGGGCGAAGGACGGGTGCTTGAGCGCTGCTTCGCTCCCTCGATACACGGGTCTAAGAACTAGACAACGACAGGAAAATAGACCCTCCATGAGAGGGGCTGTGAAGAAAGGATTGGCTTTGCAGGAAGACAGTGTTCACTTCCAACTCTGCTTCTGACCAGCTGGGTGTAGTCTGGTCTTGAGCAGGTGGCTGCTGGCTTTGCCTCGTGTTCCTCAAGTGTAGAAGGTGGGGGCTGACAAGTGAATAAGAGATTATGGGTTCCTCCAGCCTCCTAACTCTGTTCCTACCTCCCGCTTCATACCCCTTATCACTGACTCATTTGTTAGAATTTTTTTTAAAATATTATCTCTCTCCTCCATAAGAATGTTCGTTCCATCGAGGTATGGGTCTCGTCAGTAGGGTTCACTGCCGGCCCTCAACACCCAGAAAAGCACCCGACACACAGTGGGTATCAATAGATATTCACTGACAGACTACCCCAGTCTTTTCTGAATCTAGTATCACTCAGCCCTCAGAATAGAAGGTCCAGGAACACCTGCTTTGAAACACTTACCCATGTGAGGCAAATATTAGGTATGTACCCTAGTGACTCAACCTCACTGGTTCACCCAGTTTTGTATGGCCAAAGTTTTTTGTTCCCCTGTAGTTAGTTTTTGCAGGTGTGTATTAAAGAAACCCATATTCTGATTCTCCTGGTCATGGTTAATTCAGTGGGATGAGATTCTCGACATTCCTCTGACTACTTACCCTGTCACCTTTCTGAACCTAGTTCACGGTAACAGAACCATTTCTTTTGAGCATAGAAAAACAAGACTGAGAGGACACATAATCCCTGTGTATAGAATGTCTCTGGTTAAAGTATGTGTAGAATAAAAAAGCTGTGAACCCCTCACACCCTCAACTTGTAGATAAGAAACAGTGGGTCAGAGAGGCTGCACCACGCCCCAGACACACAGCATCTGGTGGCTGAACTGTACCAGATCTGCTCGCTTCTAGGTTGGTCCTTTGTGAGAGAGTCAGTGTACCAGATGCTAGATGTCAGGGTAAAGGTAGGTAGCCCCCTTCTTAAAACTGGGAAAAGAAAACCTCCTAGATAAATGCAATGTTTCTACCTCACCCCCTGAGATGTGATAACAACAAAAGGATCTTTAGATAAATTGAAGGGTCAATGGAGTTGAAACACCTTGTGATAGCTTACTAGGAATTGTTGCCAATGGAGGGAGAATAACCCTAACCTCCTCACAATTTTGTTTGTATAACAATCACCTGGAGATCCGCTCTGCATGTTAAACAAGCATCCCAGGTGATTCACATACCACTCTGCTATGGAAAAGACCTAGGATAACTCTAAAAACACAGTAGTGTTTAATAAATACGTAAGCGATTCCCAAAGACCTCTTTAGAGACCCCCTACATTTTCAGATTGTGATTCTTTATTCAATTCCCAAGTTACCTGTAACTTGCTCAGTTCTAAGGCTTGGAAAGAGATCATTTTTCACCTTGGGAGAAAGTTCAGCTAAACTTAACATGTAAAATTAAAAAGACTGTTCAGTGAACATATTTAGTTATCACCCAAAACCTCAAAGTTCAGAACTTTTCAGATTTACAAAGTCAAATAAAACCATATTACTCATTCATTTATTCACTCAGCAGTCACTTATTGTCTACTTTGTGCTAGGCCTTGTGCTGGCAGCTGGGGATAGAAGAAGACAGACAAGACCCTGGCCTCCTGGAGCATAAATCTTTTGGTAGGAGTGAGCAGGACAGTAATGAACTAAGCCAAGTATGAATTAGGTAAACCAGATGGTGGCTTGGTTAAGAGCCCAGGAGCAAATTCCAGCCTGGCTGGTTTTCAATCTCAGATCCATCACTCACTAGCAAGAGACTCAGCCTCTATGAGCCTCAAATTATTCATCTATAAAATGGTTATAATATGGTACTTACCTCACAGATTGTTGTATGAAAATACTCAGCATAATGCTAGGCAAATGAAGATGATGTAAGTTAATTATTAATATCATCCCTTACTTATACCTACCTTCAGAGAGAGTCCTGCATTTTCTACTTTTCCATAGGGTGATGGCCATGAAAATATGCCTCAGAACTTTCCAGCTAAGAGGGGCTTAACTGACCAGTTCTTGTTTGGGTTGCTTTTTTAACACTACACCCATTTGGATGCTGGTGAATTCAGGTCTTTGGAGAGACCATTGGTCCACTCTAAAAGCCCCAATTAGCTTCTTTTGGGAAAACAATCTTATCTTTCTTGCACAGTTATTAGGATAGGAAGAAAAGGGTTAAAAGAAGCTTGAAAAGCTATACCCGTGAGGATATCCATAACAATCGGAGGTAGCCGGGAAAGACGCAGGAGGAAGCTGGGGGTGGGATCCTTGGTGGAATCGGCTGTGAAAATCATTAGGAAAGCAGAATCTTGGCTCTGCCCTCGCAAGAGAATGAGGCTAAGAGCTGCAGAGCAGAGGGTCCCTTTGTTTGGAAGTTTGTTTGGAACTTTATGACTCCAGAATGGAGATAAACAAGTCACACTCGGAAACAGACAAATGCTCCTGGGTGTTGGAAAACCAGGTGGCAAAATCATCGGGAGACAGATTTCCACCTTTAGTGGGAAAGAGGAAACCATGGGGCCAACTGCAGCCATGCTGCTCCCCCATTATGTTTCTCTTCTCCCCAAAGAGCTGTCTTCTTTACTGACTTCCTGTCCCTAACTGGGGTGGTCTCTGGCTCTCCTAACTTTCTGGCCCCTTGTGGCTATTACTGCCTAACACAGCCCTAGGCTCCAACTTTCCCTTGTGGTCGCACTTTTCTTGTTCCCATCCAGCTCCACCTTATCCTTCTGTCCTCCACATCAGCCTGCTCCGCAGCCCCACTGTGCTGCTCCTGTCCATTCATGAATACTGAATATGCTCTCATCCATCCTCATCTTGAATACAAAACCCTTCTGGCCTATGAGGGATGGCAACGGTGGGCAGAGGTGCTTGTGATCTATTTACTAGCCAATCCTAGACTATTTGGATATTCCTCCAAGAGGGAATACTATACTTACTTGCATTTGAAAAATAACAGTAGTTTTCAGCAACATGAGAGATCTACATGTGGTAGTGAGGGAAGATTTTCATTGTATGTGATTCATTGTTTAACATGCATTGTATGTGATTAAATAAAAAAAGAAAATTGCAGAAATATATATAGTATGGCCTTTAGGATAATGTATATATTTCAGTGTATTGCATTATATATGATATAATATGTATATAATGTATATAATAATATGTAGATAATGTAAAGAACACATAGAATATACATGATACACAAAATAGTGTTAAATCATCTCTTCCACAAAGGGGACCCTATACAGGTGCTACGTATATATAGCCCTATAATGCATAAAGACTTGGAAGGGCACACTCCTAATTACCAGACTCTTGGATCAGGTGAGTTTTTGGATTATGTAGGTTTAACAAAATCATCTGGACAAATGTAAGCTGTGAGAGATTTTGGCAGAAATGTATTTGAAGAACTAAGGTATCTTCATTTTTTAGTTCATTCATTCATTTGTCCTTCATTCAACAACTTCTGACAAGGTTTTTATTCTGTGCCAAGCACCATCCTGGCCAGGGACAGGGGGAGGGGACATAAACACACAGACTTATTATTACAATCCACAGAGGAAGAGGAGAGGGGGAGCTCATGGACACTCAGGGATGAGTGTCTCCCTAACAGGTGACATTCGAGCTGAGGCTGGAGAGGAAGGAACCACCATCCTGGCTTGGTACAGGGTGGGGGAAGGGGAGGGTGCAGAACTAGGTGGCAAAAGGAAATCACAGGCCTGTGGGAGAGGCAAGACAGGACCAAAGTGATGGGTCTAATGGCTTCTCCGTGGAAGAGCTGAGTGGGGTGGACACAGTCGGGATCATGTTCAGGATTAGTGGACCTGGGATGGGAGTGGCTACATGGACAGGGAGGTCAGAGGTCCTGCTTAGAGTCCTGATGCTGCAGGAGTGTATAAGCCTGCGGGTGGTGGAATAAAGTGGTCTGGATAAGAGTCTTGGGTCTACTCTTCACAGCTGTGTGACCTTAGGCAAGTACTTAACCTCTCTGGGCCATAGCCTCTTAGCTGAGTTTACAGCTATACCTCCCTGTCTGTGAGCATCAACAGCAAAGACAGGTACGATGGCTTAGCACTGTGTCAGGCCTTGAGTACGTGCTCACACACCTGGCTCTTGTTTGGAACAACCAGACTGACTGGTAAGGTGACACTCTCTGGGCCAGAGTTTCCATATTTACAAATGGAAGTTTCGACTAGATGAGTCCTGAGGTTCCTTTCACTCTAACGTTCTTGGTTCTAAGCGTCTGAGTGTCCTGTGGTTGGAGTTTGGCAGAAGGTCTGACCATGTTCTAGGCTGGTGCAGGGACCCTTGATTCCCCCTCACCCTCCCAGGGGCACCACTGGTCTGTGATGAGACCCAAGTCCGAGGGAAGTGTGGCCTTCCCACCAGGAGATGTGTGGTCGCGCCTAATGCCAACTTTGCACCTTTTTTCTTCCTGGGGGAGCCCCCCGAACTAAGCGAAATTGGCAGGACGCAGGCCTGTTTTTCTGGTTGAGAGAGCTTTGAGATGGGGCCATGCTTTTTCCTTTTGTTCCTCATATTGTTTTGTGGAGAAATGTTAAAAAAAGAAAATCAAAGGGGTTCCTGAGGTCTTTGGGAAGCTTCTGGGGGGAACAAAGGAACTGGCTCTGAGATCAGAGTGTTGGGGGCTGCAGTGCTGGCAGCGGGGGAGCTTTGAGCAGACGGTCCCACCACGGGGTTCTGCTCACATCCGACCGCAGCCTGAACCTCCTTCCTGACAGCCGCCCTGCCGGCAGAAGCAAGGAGCTGGGGTGGAGCCAGCTCCGCATGGATTCAGCCTACCATTCCCTTGGCCAGCCTTCTCTAGGCTTGGTTTCTGTGCTGGTAAACCCAATCTAAAAGGGACCTCAGTGAGCCTTCTATCTTAATCCACTTTTGCATTAAGAAACCGAGTCTTACCCATTATTCACCAATAATTTCTCTTCTGTCTGCAGTTCTGCTAGTGGGGTCCTCCTCTGCTGTGCTTCCCTGTATAAAGCTCTCATTTCCTGAAGATTCCCTCAAGCCTGTCTTCTCCTGGAAGTCATCCTCTGGCCCCTTATCTTATACCTCCGTCTCCTTTGGGCTCCCTGCACAGAGGGATGCCTTGGCCTTTCAGTGAGTTTGTCCATCTTAGAAACTGTACGCATGCTGCCTGTTCCCTGTACCTGGTTTGCTTTTCTCCTGTTTCCTTGCAAAGCTGGAATCTCCTCATCCCCTAGGTCGTAGTTTAATTGCCACCTCCTGAGAGAGGTCTTCCATGACCAGCTAGCTAAAGTATCTGAGACAGTATCTAATTAATGGGTGAAGTAAAAGCTTCTCAGACAACATGGATCCATTCACCTCTTTTTAGAGTTTGGTTATGACAACCCTCATGCCCTCTTCCCCCAGATTTGGCTGTCTTCCCTCCTTATTAATTTGGCTTTTTAAGAACTAAATTTTATTGTAAAAAAGAATGTATAAATGTGTATAACTGAGCCGCTATGGTGAATGGCAGAGATTGGCAGAACGTTGTAAATCAACTATACTTCAACTTAAAAAATAAATAATTTAAAAAAAAGAAATAAAACAACTAAATTCTCTCTCTGAATATCTAGGTCTTTCACTAAATCCTGCAGAGTCTACTGAGGATGCATGTCTTTCCTAGAATTAAGGATCGGCACATCAACGGGTCTTCACACAGTTGGCAAGGCCATGCTGCTGTGCAGACGAAGTGTACTGGGAATTGGAAGATCTGGGTTCCAGGTTTGCTCTCAGTTCCTAGTTATGTGACTGGGCAATCAGTTAATTACTGTTGTCTCAGTCTGCTCAGTTGTAATGAATGACAGTGTCCCTTAAACCTTAGTATAATATGTATTATTATTCTCCCTTTCTTGTGTGTATCTCGGAATTGTTCCAGGAATGAAATGAGAAACTGTGTGCTTTGTAAATGAAAGTTTATGCAAAGTAAGTGGTGATCATTTTTTCCCTCATCTCATTATAACTCAGTGATCCAAGCTCAGTTATTTACACAGAATTTGCGAAAGTGACATCATATCCCCTGATATCCAGGAAGGCCGTGGAAAAGGGCAAGCAGCACTCGGCAATATACGTGCACTAGTCACTTCCCCAGGAACACCGTTAGAGTGGCTGCCGCTGCCTGGAGGGGCACACTGCAACCCGCAGGCCTCCTGCAAAATCTCGTAACCTCTGAAAGGGAATCAAACCTCTACTCGTGAGAGAACCCTGCAGGTTCACCACCTGTGGTCGTCAAGTTTTAGATCACAATTACTGTGGATGTTCTCAGAATTCATCAAAAATAAGTTCGTCTTTCTACAGAGTTCCAAAGGCGATGAGAATTGGCTAACACCATGCAGTGAACTAATGGTGAGGAAAGGCCTCTGGGGTCTAGATGACCACTAGGTTACTAGAGATTCTCATGACTGATTCTGCTTCCATTTGGGAATTGCATCTAAGACTAAAGTCCCACTTCTGCCACAGAGGAACACTGACTAAGGGGACAGAAAGGGAATCCCACTATAGCATTTATTTTATTTATAATACAAAGAGAATAGGAAACAGTTTAAATGACAATTCATAGGGAGATGGCCTGACCCTGGAGACCCCATGGACTGTAGCCCATCAGGCTTCTCTGTCCGTGGGATTTCCCAGGCAAGAATACTGGAGTGGGATGCCATTTCCTTCTCCAATGCTAAGAAATATATAGCAATTAGCAAAAAGGAGGTGGCTGTTTACATAACGTGGATAGTTATTCAAGACCTATTTTCTGATGGGGGGAGCAAAAACAAATTGCAGAGCCACTACATACAGTATGCTATAATTTATTAAAATGGACATAAAAATCACACTATCTTTTGCCAGGAGTACATACATATGGTTTTTAAAGCATAAGAAATGGCCTGGAAGGCTTCCCACTTATTGATAATCATGGTATTCGGCTCTAGGTGGGATAGAGGTGTAGGGCTGACAAGATGATCAGGACTGGAGGAAAGGAGCTTAGGGACTGTGTTCTATTTCATTCTTTTTTTTTTTTTTTTAAAGATTATTTATTTCTGGCTGTGCTGGGTCTTCATTCCTGCGCTCGGGCCTTCTCTAGCTGCGGTGTGGTGGCTTCTCTTGTTGCGGAGCGCAGGGTCTAGGCACGCAGACTTCCATAGTTGTGGCACACAGGCTTGAGTTGTCTCGTAGCATGTGAGATCTTCCAGGACCAGGGATTGAACCCATCTCCCCTGCACTGGCAGGCAGATTCTTTACCAGTGAGTCACCAAGGAAGCGCGTTCTTTTTTCTTAAAGAAAAGTACATTCACGAGTTCTTGTGTGATTAAATATTAAAAATAATGATTAAAAAAAAAATTAACCTCAGACTCTACTGAGCCTCTGGGCTGGCAGGACTGATTCATGACCCTTGTATGGGTCATGGTGACTAAAGGGAAGGGAGGGTCCGCTTTCCACCACCATGAAGTCAGGTCACTCTGCTCCTGGGCGCTCCCCTGGTTTTCAGAGGCCTGTCCCATGCCAAGTCCTGAGAGTGAGCACAGTATGGCCAGAGTCCAGAGTGACAGGGTTCTCCTGTAACTGACATGGTTACATGATAGTCTGCCCAGCACAGTAGACACAGAACCATACAAACCAGAGGTTCTAGTTCAATCTCAATCCTGCTTCCACATCCTAGGGGGGCACCTGGCCAGTGCCTGAAGTCCCAGTAGGCTGCCTTGCTTAGGCTCTGACCTCTTGTCCTGGCATCTGTCCCTGACTCACTCTGTTCCACCCACACAGGCGTCCTTTCTGTGCACGCCTCCCACACTTGCCCCGGTTGCTGTTCCCTCTGATCTGAAGCTCTTCCCTCCAATGTCCATGTGGGTGGCTCCTTCTTGTGGCTCAGGACTCATCTCTAGTGAACTTTCCTCTGAGAGAGGCCTTGCAAGTCATCCTCCCCAGCAGTCCTTCTCTGTCACAATGTGCTGTTTTGTTTCTCCCAGAGAATGGACACCACTGGAAGTTATGTTATTCAGTTTGTTTGTGCACTTTCACCCACTGGGTTGTCCACTGGAAGGGGGAGGGCACTGGAACAGGCACTTGTCTTGTTCTCCTCTGGAACTCAAGAGAATGGTATCTGGCACATAGCTGATGCTCAGTAAAGATTAAGGGAATGCACGACCTTTATGAGCCCAGTGAGAAGAGTGCACTTGGAGAAGGACCCAAGTTATTTCTGGTTCCCTCCAGTCTGGAGTTGAATCCCCAAGTCAAGTAGGATTGGACAAAGAGACAAGCCCCACGGTTCCTCTTCCCAAGTGGGCCACCACAGTGCTGAAGGTGTGGGGCCTGTGACTTAATGCCCAGATGCTTCAATCTGCTCAGCTGGAATGTGAAGGAACTGGACTTGGTGCTTCTTTTCAGCTCCAAGCTTTTACTATGCTATAAAATATAAATGATTTGGGCCCACATGCTCAAATCAAGATATATGCTTGAATACACTTTCTTTAATATGCCCTTAATATCAATTTAGTGTTGTGGGTTTTTTTTTTCTCCATTTTCCTCTTTCTCATAAAAAATAGAATGCAGTGTGTGTGGCAGCATGGTCTCTGGCGCACAGTAATATGGAGCCCTTTATGCAAAATTCATTACTGAGTCAAAGACTGCAGTTTTCTGTCCTCATTTGTTTCTGTGCTTTGCAAATGGTTTTCAGTGTTGACATCTTTATTAGTGTCCTTTGACCTTTTAGCAGAATGAAAATTCTGTGTATCTAGTCACTGAGGTGGTATTTTGAATATGACTAAGTGGATATAGAGAAGACTATGGGATATTCCAAAACTCCTCATTCAGGCACATGGAATGTGAATAAGAAGGCTGAGTCCCCACATTTCCATGCAGCTGAAAGGAGCTGGGTCAGCATGGCCTCTGGGGCCAGATTCAGATTGCAGGGATGTGTCTCTACATCTCATTGGAGAGGTAACTAAGCAGATGCCCTTGATTGGGAGGCTGGAGGCCAGAAGCATTATAAAGCCTCCTTTTACTAAGAGCTTGCTGTGTGCCAGGCACTGGACTAAGGGCTTTGCAGACATTATTTCATTTAACTTTTATTTCTTTAAGGGCCCTATGAGATAGGAATTATTACCCCATTTTTCAGATGGAGAAATTGAAACTAAAAGAGGGTAAATCAAGTGCCTAAGCTTATGTAGGACTGGCGCTCAGACTTAAACCCAGGCTGAAACCTAGAACCTACAGTCTTTCCCACCACCGCTGGGGGACATGTGTAGCAGGACATTATACACACCCTGCAGTGCAGGTCTGGCTCTGCTAGAACAAGGCATAGTCAATAAAAATGATCCCTAACATTCAAGTTTTCAATAAGATTTTAAAAGCAACAATCAATATCAGATTGCAAAAAATGATTAGGTTATAAGCAAAGTACCATTCCTTCCTTCAATAAACCCACAAGCACTTGCTATGTGCCAGAAGAATGTACATATTTCATTGCCCCAAACAGAGACAGTCCCTGCCCTCATGGGGTTTATAGTCATTTGACATCTGAGAGAATGAAAGTTGAGAGATTTCTTCATAACATGTCCATTTCCAGCCAGCTTGTCAATGAGAGACCTGGCATTCATACCCAAACATGGGACCCCTCAGCCACTACATTTCCTGTTCAATGGAAAACAAGAAGAACTCTAAGGTATCTGATGTGAATAACTGCCTATAATCTATTTTTTTCCCCAGATCTGTTGAAATATTTAGATAATTATTCAGTAAGTGGAAACAGTGTCAGACTTTATTTTTTTGGGCTCCAAAATCACTGCAGATGGTGACTGCAGCCATGAAATTAAAAGATGCTTACTCTTTGGAAGAAAAATTATGACCAACCTAGATAGCATATTCAAAAGCAGAGACATTACTTTGTCTGCTAAGATCCGTCTAGTCAAGGCTATAGTTTTTCCTGTGGTCATGTATGGATGTGAGAGTTGGACTGTAAAGAAGGCTGAGCACCAAAGAATTGATGCTTTTGAACTGTGGTGTTGGAGAAGACTCTTGAGAGTCCCTTGGACTGCAAGGAGATCCAACCAGTCCATCCTGAAGGAGATCAGCCCTGGGATTTCTTTGGAAGGAATGATGCTAAAACTGAAACTCCAGTACTTTGGCCAACTCATNTGAAGAAAGTTGAGTGCCGAAGAATTGATGCTTTTGAACTGTGGTGTTGGAGAAGACTCTTGAGAGTCCCTTGGACTGCAAGGAGATCCAACCAGTCCATTCTGAAGGAGATCAGCCCTGGGATTTCTTTGGAAGGAATGATGCTAAAGCTGAAACTCCAGTACTTTGGCCAACTCATGCGAAGAGTTGACTCATTGGAAAAGACCCTGATGCTGGGAGGGATTGGGGGCAGGAGGAGAAGGGGATGACAGAGGATGAGATGGCTGAATGGCATCACGGACTCAATGGACGTGAGTCTGAGTGAACTCTGGGAGTTGGTGATGGACAGGGAGGCCTGGCGTGCTGCGATTCATCGGGTCACAGAGTTGGACATGACTGAGCAACTGAACTGAACTGATATCTTATCTCCTCTGCTTCCAAGTGAACTCCCTGCGGTCAAGGGGCACCTGTGCTTTCTCCCTGTATCCCAGGCTCTAGCACATTCCTTGAAACCTAGTGGGTACACAACATTTGTTGAATTGGATAAAACTGAATTCACATTTGTCTATTCTGTTATATATTGTTATTGTTCAGTTGCTCAGTAGTGTCCAACTCTTTGCGACCCCATGGACTTACAGCATGCCAGGTTTCCCTGTCCTTCACTATCTCCCAGAGTTTGCTTAAATTTCATGTCCATTGAGTCGGTGATGCTATTTAACCATCTCATCCTGTCATCCCCTTCTCCTCCTGCCTTCAGTCTTTCTCAGCGTCAGGGTCTTTTCAAATGAGTTGGCTTTTCACATCAGGTGGCCAAAGTGTTGGAGCTTCAGCTTCAGCATCAGTCCTTCCAATATTCAGGATTGATTTCCTTTAGGATTGACTGGTTGGATCTCCTTCCAATCCAAGGGACTCTCAAGAGTCTTCTCCAACATCTCAGTTCAAAAACATCAATTATTCGGCCTTCAAACTGCTTTATGGTCCAACTCTCACATCTGTACATGAGTACTGGAAAAACCATAGCTTTGACTAGATGGGCCTTTGATGACAAAGTAATGTCTGCTTTTCAATATGCTGTGTAGGTTGTCCTACCTTTCCTTCCACAGGAGTAAGTGTCTTTTAATTTCATGGCTGCAGTCACTGTCCACAGTGATTTTGGAGCTGAAGAAAAGAAAATCTATCACTGCTTCTACTTTTTCCCCTTCTATTTTCCCTAAAGTGATGGAACTGGATGCCATGATCTTAGTTTTTTGAATGTTGAGTCATAAACCAGCCTTTTCACTCTCCTCTTTCACCTTCAACAAGTTACATCTGTTATATGAGTCCTCCTCAAATATAGCTATAAATTATGTGACCATAACTGTGTTTCATCCTCTAGTAAAGGCACAACTCTCAGGTGTGAACTGATTACATAAAAACAGACTTTATTTTGGGGGGCTCCAAAATCACTGCAGACGGTGACTGAAGCCATGAAATTAAAAGACGCTTACTCCTTGGAAGAAAAGTTATGACCAAACTAGACAGCATATTAAAAAGAAGACATTACTTTGCCAACAAAGGTCCATCTAGTCAAAGCTATGGTTTTTCCAGTAGTCATGTATGGATGTGAGAGTTGGACTATAAATAGAAAGCTGCACGCCAAAGAACTGATGCTTTTGAACTGTTGGAGAAGACTCTTGAGAGTCCCCTGGACTGCAAGGAGATCCAACCAGTCCATCGTAAAAGAAATCAGTCCTGAATATTCATTGGAAGGACTGATGCTGAAGCTGAAACTCCAATACTTTGGCCACCTGATGCGAAGAACTGACTCATTTGAAAAGACCCTGATGCTAGGAAAGACTGATGATGGGAGGAGAAGGAGAGGACAGAGGATGAGGTGGTTGGATGGCATCACCGACTCAATGGACATGAGTTTGAGTAAACTCTGGGAATTGGTGATGGACAGCGAAGCCTGGCATGCTGCAGTCCATGGGGTCACAAAGAGTCAGACATAACTGAGCGACTGGACTGAATTGAACTGCACAGATTTTGGGCTTCCCTAGTCTTCCTAGGTAGCACTAGCAGTAAAGAACCCACCTGCCAATGGAAGAGACACAGGAGACAAGGTTAGATCCCTGGGTAGGGAAGATGCCCTGGAGGAGGACATGGCAACCTACTCCAGTATTCTTGCCTGGAGAGTCCCATGGACAGAGGAGCCTGATGGGCTGTGGTCCATAGGGTCACAAAGAGTTGGATGCGACTGAGCACATACACACAATGGCTCAGCAGGTAAAGAATCCACCAGCTAATGCAAAAGACACAGGAGACATGGGTTCAGATCCTGGGTCAGAAAGATCCTCTGGAAGAAGGCATGGCAATCCCCTCCAATATTCTTGCATGGAGAATCCCATGGACTGAGGAGCCTGGAGGGCCACAGTCCAAAGGTTTGCAAAGAATTGGACATGACTAAACACACACGCATGCACAGCTTTTATCTCTGTATATTACTCTATATTCTATAGGTAGAATCTTATACTACCATTAGGAGGAATGAGTTTGGAAGCAGTGGGTAAAGCTGGTCAGAATTTCTCAACCTGAGCAGCTAACCATTTGCCATCAAATCCAGCAACTTCTTCAACTAGTGCAAAGGGGACAGAGCTTAGATTTAGACAAAGTCAAATGTGGTTCAGCTGCATCCTAGTTGTTTGACCTTGGAAAACACGAACTGCCCCAGCCCTTAGCTCTGGTCTCCTCTTGCATAAAACTGGGTTTAAAATATCCTACTTACGTAGTTGCACTGAGGATTAAACACCAGGTACGTGGCATATAGTAGATGGCAGCTACTGTTATTACTTAAATTAAGGATCTTGCACATATGTACTGTTCCCTGAGAAACTATTAACAGAGGAAGCAGACCCCAGGCAGTTTCTCAGCGGTCACGTGTGCTACCCAAATACCTCAAAATTCAATCAGGGGGACTAATCATTCCAGTTTGCCCTGGCCTAAGGGTTTTTCCAGGATGGACAATCCCAGGCAGACCAAGAGGGTTGGTCACCGAAAGGGAAAGAAGCAGAGAGGGGCTTCAACTCATAGAAGGCAGGAGGCTAACTCTAGTCATTCTCATTATCAGCTCCTAATGAGTGAGTGCGAGAGCTAGATGACATACACAGCCTTTCCCCATTTCACCCTCACTCTTTCACCTCTTTGGGCAACATGTCCCCGCACATCTGATACTTTGACTGGGGGTGGGGGGTGGGTAGTGTTCATGTCACCATCTTCTTATGGAGACTTGCAGCACTAAGAATTTATTCTTCCTTCCACTGAGGCCTCCTTGATTATTTCAAACTCTTAACTAAAGTCAAGACTCTTGAGTTTTTATCTCAAAAGGGTGGAAATTACTGGCAGCCACCAGAAATAAAGTTTCACTTGATCAGGGGTCATCATTTTAAGTTAAGAATATACGGACACCCTTTCATCCGAGTCAGCTCTTCTCTTTTCATCAGCCAAGCAAGGCCAGGAAGAACTAGTCAGTTGCCCCCCTTTCAAGTACACATGGGAAATGATAGCAGCTACTTTCTTCCTGAGCCCAGTTTTCTTTTTCCTGGCTCCTTATAAGAAGAGATTGATTTGATATTCCAACCAAAGAGCAAAAGTTGGGGGTAAAATCACCCTAATTCGTACCTCAAGTTGGAGATAAAATGTTGATCATCTTTAGATGATATGAGTGAAAGCAACAGAGGTGCATGTGTGTTGAGAAAGGAAACATCCTCAGGAAACTTAGAGAAGTAATTTCCAAACCAATCCATAGTTAATAGGTATTTTCTTGTCACTTGGGATATCCTTTTTCCCTTCAACAATAAGCTGATTGATTCTAAACTTAGGTTCAATCCAAAATGAAACACCTAAAGAATGTTGCCTTGATATTCTGGAACCTGAGGTCATAGCAGTGTAACTGACAGACATCTTATTTTTTTAAAGACAGGTACACACCTAACTGTGGGCAAGGCCATCTTACTAACATGAAAGGAGATACTGCTGAAGATATAGTATCAGTTAAATAAAAAGAAAACCTCTCTTCGGTGGAAAAATCCCTTTAAGAGATAACTAGCAAACATTTATCTAGCTAAGCATCACTTGTCCTTAGGGGACTCAGAGGCTACAGATTTCAGCATGCCTTGTAGCTCAGAAGCGATAGGGAGGGGCCTCTCATCATCCCCAAGGCTGCTGGTCCAATTCAACAGGACATGAGTCCCAGAACCTGAGAACAGAGACAGAAGGTATTTAAGCCCAGAGATCATGCTTGAAACCAGTTTAAGCTATGCTAAGTTGTCCCAAGCCTCTAAGGATTTTCACAATTTCTAGAACTCTCCCCCTCTTCCATGGACTTCTTTGATTACAGCAGGAGAATGGTACTGCCTCTTCCCTACGTGGCCCAAATGGAATCTAGTGAACAAGGCAGGGCTTGGCTGGTGATTGCCTCCCTACTGTTCTGCATCTTCAGGGTCTTAGGAGCCTCTGAAGCACACCTTATAGAGACAGGAACACCAGAAACACTAGAAAAATGTTCCTAGAGAAGAAAAATCCAAGAAAACTGCACACTGAGGGGAAAGGTCTGCAATCACAATTCAGTGTTACACTAGAAAGACAACCGCAGCCAACTACACTGTACCTTCCTCTCATCAGAACCATAAAGAATGACCATAAAGAAGGGTTCTGAACTTCAAAGCATTTACATGAACATGGTTATTAGCAAAAGCCTGTATAATCTCTCCCAATCAAGATACTTCAGATATAGCTTCATGACTGCCTTCATTCACTAGGTCTGGGCGGCTCTCATTGTCTTGTTAACTCTAAGGATGAATCCTCCATGAAGGACAGCCATGTTGCTCACCACTCTATTTCAACTGCTTAACACAGTGTCTGAAACAATATTAATAAGCACTCCATAATTTGTTGAATAAATTTGCTATCCATGAAAATTCAAGGTTATAAGAATAACAGAAATTAAGAAGTGAGTACTAGTGTTGCAAAAAGATTTAGAATAAGATTCCTTTGAAGAATGAGTAACATAAGCTAATTCCATATTTTAAAATTTAATTTGTCCCAGCTTCTCTCATCAAACATCTATTGTACAGGGCTTCCCTGGTGGCTCAGTTGGTAAAGAATCTGCCTACAGTGTGGAAGATCTGGGTCGGATCGCTGGGTTGGAAAGATTCCCTGGAGAAGGGCATGGCAACCAACTCCAATATTCTTGCCTGGAGAATCCCCATGGACAGAGGGCTGCAGCTCATGGGGTTGCGAAGAGTTGGACACGACTGAGTGATTGAGCACAGCATAGCATTTGTTGAAGAAAGTGACCAATCCACATGCCACACAGCTCTTTCACCTAAAACATAAATGAAAAAGAGAAAGAAGAAAAAAGAATGTTCTTCTTTATAGAAGAATGACAACTATTTATGGAAAAGAAATGACAGTTGAAACCCAGTCCCCTAAAACAGAGTTCCCTTGCTGAGTTCATGACTTACCACGCTATAAAAAGTCTTTTTCATATTGTTCAGCCCCTCTTCCCCTCAGGATTAAGGAGTATCAAAGAAGGGGGTAACTGAAATTGAGCAGGATATTGCAGAGGCCTCTCAGGTACAGAAATCCCTCCATGTTCCCTGTTTCTTATTTGCAATAAATGCCTTTAGCCTCCTAGGCCTTCCCACTAAGTAGACTAAGGCAATTACTAATTAGGGAAGTAAGGGAATGCAAAAACAAAGGAAAAGCAAAAAGTTCAGTGAAAAAACAGAGGCCTAGTTCCTCAAAGGATATACCTAACAATCTGATGCATATCTTCGAGTTTTTCTGCAGAAACTAAGCTCCCACCACAATCTGGTAGAAGATGGTGATTATCTGCTAATTATAAGCATAGAAACCTGAAACTAGCTGGAACAAGAAAGCTGATGATTAAGATTCCCAAAATGTTAACCTGTTATTTCACCATCAACCAATCAGAAGAAAGTGAAGGAGCTACAACCCTCACCCCAAATGTTGTCTTTAAAAACTCTTACTTAAAAGCCATCAGAGAGTTCCGGTCTTTTGAGCACAAGCTGCCTGTTCATTATCCCTGCTTGTGTGTTAATCATTACTCGGTCATGTCTGACTCTTTGTGAATCCATGGACTGTAGCCCACCAGGCTCCTCTGTCCATGGGATTCTCTAGGCAAGAATACGGAGTGGGTTGCCATTCCTTTCTCCAGGGGATCTTCCCAACCCAGGGGTCGAACTTGGTTCTCCTGTACTGCAGGCACATTCTTTAGCATCTGAGCCAGCAGGGAAGCCCATTAACCCTGCTTGGCACCCCACAAATAAACGCTGTTCTTCCCTTCACCACAACCCAGTGTCAGTAAATTGGCTGTACTGCACAGCAGACAAGCAAACCCACGTTTGGTTTGGCAATATTTTGGCATTAGAAAATCACCATTTTTCACAGTCTCCAGCATAATTTATTCAGGAAAGCACTGGGGTAATAAAACCATGAGACAAAAAGTTGAGAATAGGATATTCCCAAGATGCCAAATCATCACTCTACAGATTTGCATTTGTAAAAGAAATAACCAATCTTAACGCTGGAGAAATACTCAAAATGTACCTTTACAACAAAAAATCTGAAAGTGATTTAAAAAATATATACCTTTACAACGGAAAGTTCTGCAAGTGATCAAAATCAAAATGTATCTTTAAAATGAAGGGTTTAAGAAATTATAAAATTTAGCATCACTAAGAGTGGGACAACAGGAAGTAATGTTTAACCTAAACCTAATTATCTACAGATCATGCTGTCCTGTAGATAGAAATAAAATGCAGGTCACATATGCAATTTAAAGTTTCCCAGTAGCCCTTTTTTAAAAAGTAAAACAAAATCAATGACATTAACTTTAATATACTTTATTTAATCCAATTTATTCAAAATATTATTTCAGCATATAATCAACATAAAAGAAAATCATTACTGAGGTATTCTATGTTCTCTTTGTCACAGTAAGTCTTTGAAATCTGAAGTGTATTCTCTGCTTTTACCTCACAGCTCAATTCAGACTACTCACATTTCAAGTCCTCTATAGACACATGGTTGGACAGCACAGTTCTAGACCTAACTCCAGTATAAGGAAAACAAGGGATATAACAAACTACCACTTACTTCTCCAAAGTGAAAAGACATGAAGTACTCCTTTGTCACATTCCTCAAGCCCTTCCTAGGAGCAAGGATCATGTCCTATCCTGTTTGTTTTTCAAGTGTGCAAGGTTTTTCCTCCCTACCTTAAAACCAATTAAGTTCTAAGGAGAGCAGTGAGCAATTAGAAAACTTAATTGATGCTACAAATCTTGGGTGGGAACTGAGTATTCTCTAAGACATAGGTGAAGTAATGTCCAAAGAAACTAAGAGAAAACAGCATAACAAAGTATTAGCTAACATTGAGAACCAAGCACACAGACAACTAGTAAACAGTCATTAGAACAACTAAGTGAATGACTTTCTCAAGAGAAAAACAGACACAACTACCACAAACTGTAAAACACATGAAGGAACATGTCATCTTATTCCCATCTCAAAAATTTGCAATGATTCTTGAGGTAATTAAATCAACTTCGAATATCTGCCTAGAATCCAAGAATCATTATCAGGCCCAATTTACTGCTAACTTATCTATTTCCAATTTCTCTCTCTTTCTGCCAAGATAAACACTCCATTCCTGGCATCATCTCCCAAACAGGCCATGCATTTGCTTTCACCTCCAAGCAGTCATCCACACATAGTTCTAAAAGCTAGAAACACGGCTCTGCTCTCTCCTAGCTGCTACTCCAATCCTAATCACCCTTCATGTCCCACCTCATCTGCGAAGTCTTATCTGACTCGAATCCAACAAAATTTTCCCCCTTCTGACCTAACAGCCCTGACATTGCTGGCCTTGGTCAAATGCATTCTTGTCTCTCATGCCTGCTGCTGCTGCTGCTGCTAGGTCCTGGCAATCATGTCCAACTCTGTGCAACCTCATAGAAGACAGCCCAACAGGCTCCTCTGTCCCTTGTCTAATACGTGTGCTTCAACAGACTGGAGACATGGAGGCCAGGACTCTAACTCAGCTCTGCCACTGGTGTATGGGATATGGACACACCACTTGTCCTCCCGAGGCCTGTTTTTCATGTGGCCTCTTTCTTATTCCTAGAACACATTGCATGACCCTGGCTCAGAGCTTTCACACCTGCTGTACCCTCGCCCAGGTTATCTGCTAACAAAACTATATATACATTTACTCTTGAAGGTACATGCTCACTTCTATAAATTAATTAAGATACACTTTCACAAATACAAAACTACATATCCACAAAGTTTGTCATTATATAATTCTATACAGATTCTATGAAACATCAGAAATTTATAAACAACCTAAATGCCCAGCCATAAGAGACTAGTTGAATGAATTATGGTACACTTTTACAATACTACAACACAGAGGAAAGAGAAGGGACAGAAGGGGACAAAGGAAGAAAAGGAGGAGGACAAAGAAAGAAAGAGATCTCCATGAACTAAAATAGAAAAATATTTACATATATAAAGTTGTTAAAAAGCAAGGTATAAAACAATTATATACTTTTTCATGAGAAAAGAGGAAGTAAAGTACATAAAAATAAACATCTGCTTGCTTTTGGATAAAGAAACACAGGAAAGATAATCTAGAACTAATGAAATGGTTAGCTACAGAATATGGGAAGGTGGTGCCAAAAAAAAGTAAAAATTCTCTGAATGGATGTAATTTTGAACAGTGTTAAGTATTTGTGAAGAAAGCTGAGCGCCAAAGAATTGATGCTTTTGAACTGTGGTGTTGAGAAGACTCGAGAGTCCCTTGGACTGCAAGGGGATCCAACCAGTCCATTCTAAAGGTGATCAGTCTTGGGTGTTCTTTGGAAAGAATGATGCTAAAGCTGAAACTCCTGTACTTTGGCCACCTCATGAGAAGAGTTGACTCATTGGAAAAGACCCTGATACTGGGAGGGATTGGGGGCAGGAGGAGAAGGGTATGACAGAGATGAGATGGCTGGATGGCATCACCGACTTGATGGACATGAGTTTGAGTGAACTCTGGGAGTTGGTGATGGACAAGGAAGCCTGGCGTGCTGTGATTCATGGGGTCGCAAAGAGTTGGACATGACTGAGCAACTGAACTGAAGTATTTTAATTACTCAAGAAATAAATAAAAAGGGAAAAAACAAAGCATAAAATTGAATGAAAAGAGAAAAAATGACTGTATTAAAACCACAAATGAAAAGGAATTCATTCAGGTAACATTTGAACTTTGTCTATATGCTTTGTCTATATGTTTTAGTGTGGAACATTTTAAGGACATAAAGAACTGCAAAATTTTTCAAAAAAAATCTATATTGAACTCTACTTAGTAAACTTGTTGTTCATAGTAGCCCTGGATTGGGAATTTTAAAATTATTAACAGACCAAATGAGTAAATATACTGAGGTTCTTGGGAGCCAGAGTTCTCACTCTGTGAGAAGAAAGATACAAATATTTTCAGGAAGAAGGCAAGGAAGAATTGTGGCATGAGATAAAATTATGATTTTAAAAATATACATACATATATTTCTTAGCTCTGTCCATTGGAAAGGCCTAAAAAAAAATTTAGGAGCAATGAGCACACAAAACACCCAGATCTTGATTTCTTAATACCATTCTCCATTAAAAAAAAAAGCAGGGCTCCTTGGAGAAAAAAACTGATTCCTGCTCTGGAACAGGACAATACATGGTTAGCTGGAAATTTCTTGTACCAGTAAGCAAAGAAATGTTCCAAGACTGATGAGGAGACAGCAAAAGGACACAGGAACCAGCTTGAAAGGGCTCCCACTGGGTAATAACTCAGGAAAACTTGGGCAGTCAAAGCATAATGATAGTAATAGGTTATAGCATATATGAAAACAGAATCCATCAGTCCATAGTGGTTTTTAAAGAATGAAGAAAGACAAAAATTGGAAACAAAGGGGAAATCTCTTCTTTACAGAAGAATGATACCTAATAAATGGAGGAAAAAATCATAAAATTAAGAACTCTCATACCAGTGTAGTTACTGGCAGAAGAATGATCCATGAGTGCTACCATTTCCTGAAAGTTTGCCAGCAAACAGGATATTCACATAAGTTTTAAAATATCACCTTACAGGCTGTAATTATAAAAGGGAAAAATAACTTTTTCAGTTGAGAAATCTGAAGATGCTACTTTAATCAATGATCAAACTTAGCATCATAAGTAATAGGATATGCCAACAATATATGAATCCAGCAATCATGAATACATCATGCAATGGGAAATACCACTCATGTAGTACTCTTGCCAAGACTTAAATCTGAATTCAATCAGGAGAAAACAGACAAATCTAGACTGTGAGGCAAGCTTAATAACAACTGGCATAGAGTTCCATCAAAAATTTTACTGTGACAAAAGACTAAAAAAGAAAAGCTGAGAAATTGCTGTAGTGTGAAGGAGATCAAGAGACATGAACACAAAATGCAATGCTTAATCTCTGAATAGATCCTGAAAAAAATTTATTGATGAGATATTTTGGAAATTTTATTACTTCATGTATTAGGAATGCTTATTACCTAATATTGCTAAACTATACTGTGCATATAAAATATATGTCCAATGTTACATTTCTTGGGCAAGATATGTGTATATTGTGTTTTATACAGGAGCATGTCCTACTTCTTAGGGGTTTCATGCTAAAGTACTGAAAAATGAATTGTCGTGGTTTCTGCAACTTACTGTCAAATGGCTCAAAATTTTTTAAAAGTATATTCTAAGTGCAAGGTGGTATCACAGATAGGATCCTATAATAGCAAAAAGACATTAGTGGAAAAACTGGTAAAGTCCTAATGAAGCCTTTAGTTAATAGCAGTGTACCAATATTACTTATTTTTGACAACTGAATCAAGGTTACACAAAATGTTAACATTAGGGGAAGCTAATGAAGGGTGTACTGGAACTTTCCATACATTGCTGCAGCTGCTGCTGCTAAGTCACTTCAGTTATGTCCCACTCTGTGCGACCCCATAGATGGCAACCCACTAGGCTCCTCTGTCCCTGGGATTCTCCAGGCAAGAGCACTGGAGTGGGTTGCCATTTCCTTCTCCAATGCCTGAAAGTGAAAAGTCAAAGTGAAGTCGCTCAGTTGTACCCAACTCTTAGCGACCCCATGGACCGCAGCCCACCAGGCTCCTCCATCCATGGGATTTCTGAGGCAAGAGTACTGGAGTAGGTTGCCACCGCCTTCTCTCTTCATACATTAGATGCAGATGACACCACCCTTATGGCAGAAAGTGAAGAGGAGCTAAAAAGCCTCTTGTTGAAAGTGAAAGAGGAGAGTGAAAAAGTTGGCTTAAAGCTCAACATTCAGAAAACGAAGATCATGGCATCTGGTCCCATCACTTCATGGGAAATAGATGGGGAAACAGTAGAAACAGTGTCAGACTTTATTTTTGTGGGCTCCAAAATCACTGCAGATGGTGACTGCAGCCATGAAATTAAAAGACGCTTACTCCTTGGAAGAAAAGTTATGACCAACCTAGATAGTATATTCAAAAGCAGAGACATTACTTTGCCGACTAAGGTCCGTCTAGTCAAGGCTATGGTTTTTCCTGTGGTCATGTATGGATGTGAGAGTTGGACTGTGAAGAAGGCTGAGCGCAGAAGAATTGATGCTTTTGAACTGTGGTGTTGGAGAAGACTCTTGAGAGTCCCTTGGACTGCAAGGAGATCCAACCAGTCCATTCTGAGGGAGATCAACCCTGGGATTTCTTTGGAAGGAATGATGCTAAAACTGAAGCTCCAGTACTTTGGCCAACTCATGCGAAGAGCTGACTCATTGGAAAAGACCCTGATGCTGGGAGGGATTGGGGGCAGGAGGAGAAGGGGACGACAGAGGATGAGATGGCTGGATGGTATCACGGACTCAATGGACGTGAGTCTGAGTGAACTCCGGGAGTTGGTGATGGACAGGGAGGCCTGGCGTGCTGCGATTCATGGGGTCGCAAGGAGTCGGACACGACTGAGCGACTGAACCGAACGGAACAGAACTGGCTGATTAACTTTTAGATAGGTTTAAAATTTGGCAAAATAAAATGCAAAAATAAAATAAAGCTATGGAAGGTTAAAAGTAAATGGATAGAAAAAGATATTTTATATGAACACTAACCAAAAGACTGATGTTATTCAATCTTCTGAATAATATCAGAAGCATCATAATATATATAAAACAAAAACTGTTTTATGTAGATCAAAATATTATATTTAGTATCAAACACAACACAAAATATTATATATAAAACAAAAGTTGTCTGAACTAGAGGAGAAATGTATTAATCCAGGGTCATGAGATTTAGTACGTCTCCAAAATGGAGAATACACTAAGAAAACAGAAGGTAGGATACAGATTTGGACAATTCAATCTGCGTCTATGACCTAATGCACGTATGTAGAACTCCACAACTGCAGAATAAATATTCTTTAAAATCTCACAGAACATGTATAAAGACTGTTCATACACTGGGCCATAAGTTTGTCTTTATGCGTGGAGGCTTCTGAGGTGCTGGCATTGTGCTATTCCTTGACTGTGAGGTGATTACATAGGTTTTTGCTTTGTTGATAAATTCTGTTTCATTGTTCATTTAGGAAGGTAACTACCTCCTATGATATTAATACAATAAACCCAATGCAACTTGTTTTTCCCTCAGTATTTCAATTAATTGCTGCTTTTTTCAGTTGCACATCAAATAAAATTATAGGCTTACATTAGAGGCCTCCTTATACAAAACCTACATATCTTTAAACACAAAAAACATATTCAGTCTAGCAAGACATTTATTCTAAGAGAGAGAGATTGGAATTGAGACTGAGGGAACAGAGAATCCATGAATTCCAACTCACCTGTAATCCAAGGAAGCATAGGTTCATAGGCTCATTTATTAAAACAGGCACAATCACTAACAATACTAAAATTATTTTCCTTTTTCTTTTTTTGACCAAGCACATTTCATTTAATTTGCCAAGTTAAACCTAAGTAGCCTTTGTTTAGGCCTCAGGAAGGATTATTTACTTTGATTTAGGGAGTAACTATAGCTATGCAGATTGAGGGAGCAACAAAAGAATCTAATGGAGGGCAAATGAATTAGTTGCCCCAAAAGAACCAAACAAATATGATATGATTATTAGCCACAGTAATCCTATTAGTCCTAAGTCTATTATTACTGCTACTACTAGTAGTATAGTAGTATTCAGTGCCAATCATTGAAGGTCAGCAGCAGCATTTTAGAAGGTTTACCACTTGGCAGGCACTACGCTATTAATATAGATGTAAGATTTTCCTAGATTGTTTCCTCTGAGTATCTCACAATAAGCCTAGAAAGTAGGTATATTATGAGTTTCATTTTATAGATGAAGAAATGGGTTGAGTAACTGGCCAAAAGGACACAAGTAACAATTGGAAGAAATGGAAATCTAACTTAGCTAGTCTGACCTCAGAGCATGTAATCTTATCTACTCTGCTATGCTGCCTGCTCCTAGCAGATAAACAATGATATGTACTTGAAGGTGAAGGTGAAGGTGAAGTCGCTCAGCCGTGTCCGACTCTTTGCGACCCCGTGGACTGTAACCTACTAGGCTTCTCCGTCCATGGGATTCTCCAGGCAAGAATACTGGATTGCCATTTCCTTCTCCAGGGGATCTTCCCGACCCAGGGATTGAACCCAGGTCTCCCGCATTGGAGGCAGATGCTTTAACCTCTGAGCCACCAGGGAAGCCCGATATGTACTTGATATCTCTAAAGGATAGTTCAGTTCTAACATTCTATGATTTGTCTTAATGAATCTGTAATAAAGCATTCAACTAGGCCCTGTATGAAGCAAACTAAGGAGGTTCAATAAAATCTCTTCACATGATCTGAAAGTTAGAATTCAGGTTTCCTAGGATTATCAGAATTGGTCTTTCTCCACATGAAATCCTTCAAGAAATGCAAATTTTTTCTTGCTATCAGTCAATATCTAATATTTTTTCCTCATATGAAAAGAGATGACACAGACAATATCTAAAGACATTCCAGAAAGAATAAAAAAATAAATATGCAATACTGTTGGCTTGATCTTTAAACACAACTGGACTAAAGGCAAATCTGATAAATGCAGATTTCCGAGGGTGGAAAAAATCCTCTCCTTTAAAACACCTAAATTTAGTATAATCAAATAACAATTTATAAATTATTAATACTAGCCTTGAGAAAATACTATTGGTGGCTAACTAAGAATATATAAAAGCTAAAAAAAATTATTTTAAGACCTATTTGTTCTTTATACAAAATACTGAGTGATCACAATCAAATCAAAATACTCTCATCTGTTCTTTTAAAATCATCATGAGAGTTCTTTTTAAAAAGCAAAACTGATTATCTAATTACTCTTCTTTTTAAAAAAGAAAAACAGCTAACTCCATAATGGATGTAATAAAAAAGTTGCTAGCTACTCCTTACCCCTCATAAATAACATGAAGTACACCTCATACAAGAAGCATACTGACACTTTTGCATTAACCTGAAGTACTCACAGCTTCTGGGAAATGGCAAACATGTTAAAAAACAAAAACAAAAAAACAAAGTATGGTACAAACTATTTCTATTTGAGGCCTCAATACAGAAAAAAAATTTATTAGGTCCAGGAATTGAAGAAAACTTGGTGTAGTTATGAGTACATGCAGAATCTGATGGTCAGAAATTAAATCTATTTAGGTCCAGCCTAAGGTTCTCAGAGCCTACCTACAGGCACAATCATAGCAGTAATGTCCTCAGAACCAGGATAAATCTCCTGTGCCTTTGTTTAATGAACTAAATAGATCATTGTATCACCAATATCTGCCTGTAGCCCATTTTCAGTAAGATGAATCTTCTTGTTCATGAGATCCACGTGGAAAACAGCATGCTCAGAAATGGGGGTCTTTTCAGCGTGCTCTTTTCCCAGGACAGGAACTCGCCGAGGCCCCAACACTGGATCGTCAAATCTCATCAGTTTCACTTTGGAAAGGTCTACAGCAAAATAAAGTAGCAATACGAACATTTAATTACAGTCACTGGCTCAAACCCATGGCTGAGTCTCATAATTCATGTTTTAAACACACTCATTATATCTTAAAAAATATTTTCATCAGATTATTAACCAGGACCCAAACTCAGAAAGCAAAGATAAATCTAAGAAATCTTCATCCTCTGTCAGCTTTTACCCAGATCAAAAACTGGCAGAACTTCTATATAACACATCTTCTGGAATTATAAACCAAGGGGAGGGATTGAGTATATTTTTGAGCATTATCCTACATGCTCTCTCAAATCACTTTTAATACACTTCAATTAACCATTTTTCAGAACATTAAAAAACTTAAAAGTTTTTTTTTTCCTTTTCTTGTCTTGCTTCTTGTAATATTTAAAAGTGCAAGAATTGTAGCTTCCTTTTGGAAGATAATTTTGGAAACAGAATTACTACTCTAAGAAACAGCATTACCAGATTCTTGTTTTGCTTAAATGATGAAAAGTGTATTAACAAGCTGATGAGAGACAACAAAAGGAGAAGAACAGGGGGAAAGGGCACAGACTTTAGAATTTTGAGCTTCTGGATGAGCTCCAACCCTCTCCTGCTTGAGATTTTCCTGATCTGCTCTTGTGCAAGCTGATAAGACAGCTCCTGGCAAAGAAAGTGCTTGTCCCTTGAACAAATTTATGATGCAACAATCCTGCCAACAACTGAGCCCAAAAGAAATGTATTTATTTCAGCAATTCTGAGACTTTTCAACATCAAATGGTTTTATTTTACAAGGTGGAAAACACCATAAATAACTACAAATGCTGATTCTGGGCTTATTGCTCATTCTAAGCGTAGCATGGCTAGTTTATGCTTAACTTGATCTACGGAAACTGAAGATATCTTCTGACTTATTTCCCACCCTTTTCTAAAGTAGATTGCTGGGTGGTCCGTAAGCCATACTCCCTCATGCTGCCTTGAGACTATGACTCTTAGCATGAGAGGGATAAGATTTTAAAAAAAGATAAAAGGAGACATTAATGCAGCTGGCAGCTATTCGAGGAGTACAAGTTATCCAGGCATTCTATTATCCTTGGGAAACAAAGACTAAAGGATGACAAGCTTAGAGTAGGGATCTGAGGGTTTACAGAGCAATTACCGGCAACTACCATGAAGGCAATCCTGCCTAAGAGTCTTTACAGAGGTTCTGCAGAGGCCATATAATCTATCCCCAGATACAGCACAAGCCCTGAAAATTAAAATGAGAAAGGAGCAGGCCCAGTCTTCATGACAGCCATGGTCTTATTTGAGTGGAAGAATACAATTCACTTTAATAGCTATTGTAATTCAACATGCACATCAGTGGTACCAAATTATTTTCTTACGGAAGCAATGACAAGTCCTGCCAGCAGATTTTATGCACAAGGCCTTTTACTGCAGATATGCCTCTTGTCTCTCTGTCTCAATCTCTCTGAAACAGACCTACCTCATCATTCCAAGCAATTCTGAATCAAACTATTTCAAAGAAGCCTTAATACCCAATCAGGCTCCTAAGTGACAAAACACATCTGCTTTGATGTTTCCCCATGTACTTCATTACTGCAAATAAAATTCTTGGGGCTTTCTTAGTGGCTTTACTATCTTTTCTTATCCCAGACCTGTCTTATCATTGAAACTGTTGAAATTTAAGTCTGCAACTACACAAGATTTAAGGCACTTAGAGAAAAGATGAGAATGATTGAAAGTCCCTAGGGATTGATAATACGAAATGGAGCTTTTCACCTCCAAATTATTAGTTCATATGTGGCATGGGTTTTGAGTGTTTAAAGTCATTATCATCAAATAGTTACTCCACGGCCTTTGTGGAGTGAAATGATGATTTTAGTTCCTAGTTCCTCCTGGACCTAGATCATAATCACCCTCAATACAATTGGCACTAATTGGACAACTTGCTGGCTATCATAGCAGACAGAGAAGTATGTTATTGAATTTCACTCCTTTCTCATTTCACATACTCAGTTCTCTTAGATATCAAAGTATCCTGAGGGCTTTTGGAAAAGTCTTAAGTTTAGAGCTCTTCTGTAGATACTTGGAGGAATATCAATTGCAAACTCCCCCTAATATTTCTCTGTCTATTTTCCAAAATTCACAGCAGCTGCTGCTGCTGCTAAGTCACTTCAGTCGTGTCTGACTCTGTGCGACTCCATAGACAGCAGCCCACCAGGCTCCGCCGTCCCTGGGATTCTCCAGGCAAGAACACTGGAGTGGGTTGCCATTTCCTTCTCCATCACAGCAGCTACTAATATCAAACTTAAAGCACTTTACGATAACATTATTCACAGCTAGAATAACAAAGGAAGTAAGAATTATGCCAGAAGCTCAGTGAGAAAAGACAAGCTGAACAAAATACACTGGTACAGTTCCGAAGAACCTAGTTAGTACTGTATCTGAGAGTATTTAAAGGTAAATCAGGTTTAACATTATATTATATAATCCAATTTCCAATACACGAATAAAGCCTCTTATACACTACAACCTCATAATTATCCTATTCAGTGGATGCACACAAATACCTATTTTCTTTAGAAGCTATTATATTGTTCTTCAGAGTTAAGAGTTCTTCCCATTACAAAATTTTCTTATGACCAATATATGCAATATAAAACAGCAAAAAGGAAGGCCTCAAAATGGCTTCCTGTATGTTCACACTTCAAATTTTTCAAGTTCTGCTTTTTGTGGCCTATAAGTTGCAAGAATGGCACTATCATTCTACAGTACCTGGTTTATTGAGGGAACATGCTAAATGTCTACATAGATAAACCTTGAAAACATTTTGCTAAGTGAATAAGACAGACACGAAAGGACAATATTGTATGATTCCACTTATACAGGTAACTAGGAGAGTCAAATACACTGAATAAAAGAGCTCTTGCCAGGGACGAGAAGGAGGAAGAATGGGAAATTATTGTTTAATGGATGGAGCTTCGGTTTGGGATGATGAAAAAGTTCTAGAAATGGATAGTGTGATGGTTGCACATCAATATGAATGTATTTAATGTTAATAAACTACACACTTAAAAAAATGATTAAGGCGGTCAATTTTATGGTTTGCATATTTTACCGCAATATTTTTAAATGTCTACAAAAAACAAAAATTCCCAGTCCTAACATATCGCTGGTACACAGTGAAACAAGTTATCAGCATTTTCCTCGTGCAAGTACACACGTTCTGGCCCATCCAAACGATGTTTCCTCCATAAAACCACCCCTGATCACCACAGCTGGAAATAAATAAGCTCACCTTTCTCTCTGCTATTAGTATCTGTACCTCTCTTACTGTACTCAGCAGTTTCTCCTTAGAGATTATGTACTTCAATAGTTAAGTCCCCTACTCCTTCAGGAGATGCATTCTCCTAGTGAACAGTACTTTGTGGACTCCCCAAAACCCTTAGTACCCACACAGCAGTCTTTACATACACACTTATCTCTACACACACACCACACACAATAGTCTCTCAAAAATTTCGAGAGAACAAAAAATGCATGGCAGAAGGAAACAGGGCTATTTTAAGTCTTCTATGTAAATGGAATATTGTTACCCTGAATACAGTTTGAAAAATTAGGTCACTCTATGGGATCTTTAAATCTTTTCAGGCAATTTTTATACTGATGGTATGTGGCCCAATCAACTCTTGATTGCCATCAAGAAGAGAAGGGAGAGATCATGCAAAACAGGGAATCTCAACATTAATTTGTCTTCATAATTTGGAAGAAAAATAATTTAGAAACACACTAACTCCCTTCATGCATAAGCTGAGTGATTTAAAAAAAGAACTACAAATTATTATATCAAATCTAATCATAAAGATATAGACTTAATCTTGCTAATAAATTAAGACTATTTACATATTTTACCCAGAGGCATATTGTCTAAAAGAAAGAATATGAGCTTTGCAGACAAAGACCTATGTTTGAATTGTTTGAATCCCAGCTTCAAGATTTACTAGCTGTATGAACTCTGTAAGTTATTTAGCCATTCAAACCTCTATTTCATCATCTGCAAAAGGGGAATAATACCCTCAACGTTAGAGAGATGTAAAATGACTAACACATGACAGACACACAAAAAATTCTATTCTTTTTCTCTTCCTTCCCCAGGAACAGATTCAGTCAAGCAGGTTAATTTGGAATATTAAGGGAATATGTTGCTTAATTCTGAATATCTCTGAGAGATAGAAATTGCTTGTTATAATTTTAAAGCTACATGGAATCTTGGTACTTCCAGGCTGGTCCAGTGGCTAAGACTATGCTCCCAATGCAGGGGGCCCAGGTCCAATCCCTGGTCAGGGAATTAAGATCTCACATAGTGCAACTAAGACCTGGAGCAGCCAAACCAATCAATATTTTTCAAAATAAACCTGAATGGAATCCTGGAAAAACACATGTTCTCATTTTATGAAAAGACAAATCGATTTAGAGCTTCAGTGACATGTCCAAGCCACCAAGCTACCTAGTCACAAGGTCCCAAAAGAGAAGATAGGTGTCCTGATTCTGTGTCCAATATTTTTTCCACATTACATGATTGTCCCTAAGCAAGCCAGTTATTCTTCTTTCTTCCTGCGGCTTAGAACTCACAAATCCATGAGCTAGTGCCAAACGTGCACTTCAGGGAAGTCATTTACCTTTGATTCCTCGGTCCACTTTCATTAAACGCCTGAGTATAGAGTCACGGTTATCTCCTTGCCTGATTTCAATTTTGGTTGAGAAGTGGCCACTGAATGGTTGAGGATTCAGTAGAGAAACTAATACACCAGGCTAAGAAAATAAAGAGATAATGACTATTATTAGAAATCAAATCTGAATACTGCTGAGAGAGGAGTGTCTGCTAACTTTTAATGTCCAAGGAAATTACAGACTTAATTCTGATATTTTAAAATCAAGATCAAAGGATACTCAAGTATGAAAGAAAAGATGTACAAAAAAAAAAGCTCAGGCTTATAACCAAATGCCTGCATAAGAGTGACTATGAGTATACATATCTATACTGATGATGGATAGTAACAATGATTCTATTTTTTCTTCCACAACTACCACCGTTTACTGAATTCCTACTAGGAACCAGATGATGGTACTTTATAGACATCATTCCTATACCCTGAAAAGCAGTTCCTTAAGACCTCTTTTCACAGATGAAATGGTGAAAACCAGAAAGATTAATAAAGCAGGCAAGGTCACATAACTAGAAAGAGACAGAGCCTCATATTTACTGAGCATAAACTCAGTTCTATATCATACTACTTTCCATACTGTATAAGCTATACAGTTAAAGACAATACTCATTATTTTAAGTGAAAGAAGTTAACTGAGCACTATGAAACGTAAATACATAGTAGCTTAAGGGAATGCTTGAAAGTAGCTTGAAATAAACACATTTGTATAGGGAACACTATTTCATGTACCTATCTCCATGGCTCAAGTGACTGTACTTTTAAAGCCACCATATCTTAATGTAATGATACTATTTATAATCTGATGATAAACTCAGGAGGTCTGCATGATCATCATTACCTCATTCTTTCAAAAGAGACCTTTTCTGTTTGCTGGGTCTTTGATGAAATGTGGTAAGAGTAGCAGGATCTATCTAAGTCTTCTGCTTATTAAGAAAAGTAGGGCATTTCATGGACTCTCACAATGGCACTCCACCAGACTTTAGCAAATGCTGCCATTCTGAATGGATTCTTTAAGACTTAATAAATACAATCTCCTCAAACTCCAAAACCTATTTATCTTCACCAATAATGGCCCCAAAATAAGAAATTTAAAAAGCATTACAAGCAAAATATGAAATGATTCATCAATCTGGTTTATGCCAGAGGCCAAAAGTCTTAAATAACATTATCAAACCAAAACCATCCGAAATATGAAAGCTCCCTCTGTTTAAAAGTCTCACATTTCAATGTCCACTATCTTTTTTTAGTCACGTTTTGAAAATCATATTCTTATTTTTAAAATCACAAGCAATATCTGATGCTAACCGTAACAGCAGAGTAAGGAAAAGTGAGGACTGGACTAACTAGGGAATTAGAGGACCTGAAATCCAGTCCCACTACTGACCAACTATGTGGCCTAAGTCAAACTAATCATTTAACTTCTCTGGACCTCACTTTGCTTCCATCTTCAAAATGATGGGTTTAGATGTAAAGCTCTGTAAGGTCTCTTCCAGCTTTAAAATGCAATGATTCAGTGAGATTCTTTCAACTTACTTCTGTTCTAAAAACATTAAGTGGTTTCCCAGGACAGCAATCTTCCCTGACTTTATCTTCTGCTTCAGAGGCAAATTTGACTTCTATATGTTCTAGCTAAATAGAGAGGGAAAAAATGGAAGTCATTAGTATCACTTAATATGATTGAAATTAATCATCACCTCATTTCACCAAATAGCAAAACTAGGTTCTCCACTTGATATGAAATGATCTGTGCAATTTTATTATTTTCCATATAAACATTAAATGAAATCTATAATCAATTATTTAACACTCATCTTGGATGTCTCATAGTATGTTATTTATATAATCATGTTTACCATCTTCTATATGGAAATCTGACATTTACCCTGCTGCCTACAAGAAAACAATAAAGAGGATAAAAGGCTTTCACTCAAATAAATGGAAAAGCTCAATGTGAAAGTAGCTCAGTCATGTCCAATTCTTAGCAGCCCCACAGACTATAGAGTCCATGGAATTCTCCAGGCCAGAATACTGGAGTGGGTAGCCGTTCCCTTCTCCAGGGGATCTTCCCAACTTAAGGATCGAACCCAGGCCTCTAGCATTGCAGGCACATTCTTTACCAGCTGAGCCACCAGGGAAGCCCAAGAATATGGGAGTGAGTGGCTGATCCCTTCTCCACTGGATCTTCCCAATCCAGGAATCAAATGGGGTCTCCCACACTGTAGGCAGATTCTTTACCAGCTGAGCTACCAGGGAAGCCCAGAAAAGCTCAAGATATGTAGCAAACTGCATATATATGAATATAAGATGACCCTAAATAAAAGTGTTCCCACTGTCCCAATGAAAATATCCAAGCAGTGTTTTGATTTCCATGAATACATATGAACATTTAAAAATACATAAAATAGATGTCTACTAATACTTAATTATGCATTTATAATTGTTGTTCCTGTTGTTTAGTGATTAAATCATGTCTGACTCTTTGCAACCTCATGGACTGTAGGCTGCCAGGCTCCTATGTCCATGGGATTTCCCAGGCAAGAATACTGGAGTAGGTTGCCATTTCCTTCTCCAAGGGATCTTCCTGACCCAGGGATCAAAACTGTGTCTCCTGTTTAGCAGACAGATTCTTTGGGAAACCTACACACTTATAATTACATGACATAAAATATTTACTTAGAAATGATTGTTTCTTTCATTCCCATATTTCATAAAACATTTTTTTTAAAATCTAAACCTGTTCTGTTTTTGTGCTTAGTTGCTCAGTTGTGTCGGACTCTTTTGAGACCCCACTGACATAGCCTGCCAGGCTCCTCCGTCCACGGGGATTCTCCAGGCAAGAATACTGGAGTAGGTTGCCATGCCCTCCTCCAGGGGATCTTCCCAAACCAGGGAACGAACCCAGGTCTCCCGCATTGCAGGTGGATTCTTTATCATCTGAGCCACCAGGTTTTCATTATTATTAGAACCACTTTTTGAGTCCTCTAACACAATTTTCTATAGAAAATTATCTTTCCTTCTTCCTAAGTTAAATGAGAGACAGCATTTTTAGAATCTATATATTAAACTGTCCCTGGTGCATGAAGATGGGATGGGGAGAAACTCAAATATGTGAAAGCTACTAGTAATGTTCTGTTTCCTGAGTTGGGCAGTAGATTCAAGGATGTTCATGTATTACTAACTAGGGAAAAAAAAAAAGGGCCAAACATGGACCACTGATGATATATATGAATCAAGGATTTTAATTAATCCAAATCTGTCAATCTGAGGTCTTAAAGGGAAGTGGGAAAAAGAAGCAATTCAGAGCGCCCCATAATATAAGAGATTTTGAAAGTATATGACTATAAGGTCTCTTCCTCATTTTGAAGAGAAAACTTGGGCATATACAGTTAGTATTTTAGATACAGAATAATTGATAAGTGAAATAAGGTAACAGATGATTTCTTCTTCCCATAACTTCTGTACTACCCATTCTCTTTCCCCCTACAATATATTTGGCAAGGGTACTAAACATAGAAGATGAAGTTTTTAAAAAGGCTTATTGTAAAACAACAGAACTGGATTGTTTACTATAGTCAGTTAGTTATTATAACCCCAGGCCCCTCTTACCTCAAGAGAGTTGGTCAGGTAGACTATGTTCTCCATGAGCACTGCCTGTTCATCAAATTCTAATTGCAAATCCAGAACACGAGGTCCCATCTTCTCCAGATTTTCCTAACAGCCAAAGTGGTTTTGAAAAGCAAAATCACATTAAGAATATGTTGAAAAGAACATATTTCCACCAAAGCAATCAGTCTCTGAAGTGATAAAATCTTCAAATTTGAACAGTTAAAGGAAAGGCCTTGGACTCATGGTTTCCCTTATCTATGTTTGCTCGCTAATGAAATTACTAGCTGAGAGTAATTATAATTTAAAGTATGATAAGATTAAGACAGCACGGAAAAGACTAGAGGACAGGTTTTCAGATTTATAAAAGAAATATGATTTCATCATTGTTTATTTAGCCTGACTTAACAGGCAGATCCAAAGAACTTGCTTTGACAAGGAATCAAACAAGTGTGTTAAAATATTCCTCAGTTAACTAAAAAAAAAAATTAAATTAAAGGTTTCTAAGGTACCAGATCAATAAGACTATTTCAAGGAATACTAAATAAATAATAACCAGACATAGAGTAGCATGGATGTATATACAAACATATGCAGATAGAAAGCCAATGGGAATTTGCTTTATGACTCAGGGAACTCAAACGGGGCTCTGTGATAACCTAGAGGGGTGGGAATGGGTGGGAGGCGGGAGAGAGACTTAAGAGGGAGATATATATATGTGCACCTATGGTTGATTCATGTTGATATATGACAGAAATCAAACCAATATTATAAACCAATCACTGATCAATTAAAAATAAATATTAAAAAAAATAATAAGGGTGCCAAAATGAAATAAATAACCAAACCAAAAAATCCCTATTTTGAAAATATCTTAAAAACTTGATTTAAATGGGTACTCCTATAACATAAAAAACCATTTCTTAAAAAAAAATTCCTTACTCTTAATTTTCTTTAACATTGAATAAAGTATTTGCTGCTCAAGATGCAACCTTCAAGAACTATGTTCAAATGCACAAATATAGCTAACCTGCCTAGAACATGTTTCATTTATTTATATGAAAGTGACCTGACACGATTCTTGATGCTCACTACCTTCATTTATCATCCAAGTTGTTTCTTTTCCCATAAAGTGCTAGAAAACCATTCTTATTCCCAGATTTATTAAATACTTTTCAAAGTTACAAACCACTAATTTGCCTGGCAAATCATCATTACTGAAAAAATATTTTACTACTTGAAAATTCTAACAATGGTTTTTCAAAAAGCCAACCCTTGAATCTAACATTATTTAAAATCGGTTTTACTGGATTCTGTAAAGCATGTCACCAAAATTTATTGCCTGTGCAATGAACAATGGGATATTTTGTTGATTCCCATATTGACAATGGATCTGACATTGGACCGATGGCACTAGCTGAGAACCAATGAATTATGAGTATACTCACAAACATAACTTGATTAGTGTAAGTCAAGCCAAGATTCTCAATTATTTCTAAAACTTCAAATACCATAAGGCTCAGACAGTTGGCTATGTGTCCTTAGGAAAGACTTTTAATTCTCCTAGAAGCAATTTACTCTAATACAGGACAAGCTATGAGTTTTCCTTTCTTATCAGGAAGGCATCTATAGCCTCCAAGATTCAAGAATTAATCTAAAGCATAAAATCATTACATGCTTAATAGGGTGGAAGACACTGATTAACTTTCTTTTTTTAATTTACTGAGCTTACTTTTTGACAAGTAGTATTAAAATGTGTTATATGTATTAACTCATTTACTCCTCACAGCACTTCCAAAAGGTAATTTCTATTAATTTCCTATTTTATAGATGAAAAACCTGTGGCCCAGAGAATTCAAGTGATTTGTCTAAGGCCTCCAAACTAGGAAGTAACAGAAAACAGGATTGGGGCCAAGATCTGTCTGCCCCCAGAGTCTGGGATCTTAAGCAACATTCAGTTTTGTTTCTGTTTCTCTGTCAAGAAATCCAATAGATAGCTATCTATATGAAGAAAACTAAGAGTTTAACCCAAAGGCTCTCAATGTGTGTGTGCTTAGTTGCTCAGTCGTGTCTGACTCTTGCGACCTCATATTGTAGCCTGCCAAGTTCCTGTCTATGAGATTCTTCAGGCAAGAATACTGGAGTGGGTTGCCATTTCCTTCTCCAGGGAATCTTCCTGACTCAGGAACCAAACCCGGGTCTCTTGCATGGCAGGCAGATTCTTTACCAAACGAGCTACAAGGGAAGCCCTCAATGGGGAAGCTGGAATTGGGGAGCAGACAACCAGGAAATAAATGTCTCCAATGTCTGGAGACATTTAAGTGTCATAACTAGAGTTGGGGAGGGAGAAATTCTACTGGCATCCAGTGGGTAGAAGTCAAGACACTGTTAAACATCCTATAGTGAACAGGAGAACAGCCTTCAAGAACTATCCAACCTAAAATACAAATAGAGCCATTATTGAGAAACCCTGGTCTAACCACTATAAACAACATTTATCCTGTTAATAAGTTAAACCTATACAAATGTAGAATCCTGTTTCCAGTAATAAGATCTAGTAAAAAGACCCTAATGGAAGCCAAAGAATATGCTTCCTCCTCAAACTGAAAGGAAGGGCAGGTAGAGCATGAAGAGAATCATTTAGTGCAATAATTCTAAACCAATTTTTCTTCCACAATACATATTTTACACACACAGCAATTTCACAGGTAAAATCCAAATATGATCATTCATTTCCACAACCACTGATTGAAAAGTTATTTTAGCAGATTTCCTGAGAGAGATCTTGCCCAAAGTTTTCCTCTTCCTTCTACTATCCTAGCTAACCATTACCCATGTGATCACAGCTGCACAAGATCCACAGCTTACCTTAATCATGGCGACAAATGGCATCACTTTCTTCATATATTTCTTCAGTTCTGGCAAACTGCCTAGTTCACCAGCAATGACTTTGTTATCAGGCAACTTTCCACTGTTGTTCTAAACAAAAGAGTGGGAGAGGAATATGAGGAAAAATATTTTTAAAATAATGTAAGATAGTAGATATGCCTATAAGAAACTGGCCAGAAATGAAACAGTGGCCACCAGCCTGATAGAGAAGAGCAGAAGAGGGGGCACACTCCAGCATCATGGGGAAGTGAAAGGTAAATGAATAATCCAGAAAAGTCTCCTGTTTCCTCTAAATTCAAAGGACACATGTGTTTTAGGACAGAGGAGAAAAGCAAGTGCATCATGCAGGGTATTTCATTTTTCCTTATGTTAATGACACTTTTAGGATCATAACATTAGTCTTACCTGGTGATAAAATGGTCTATAAAGATCTCATTTGTCTTTAAACTTCTAAAAGCAATTCATTAGTCAGAGCAAAGTGAAGATTATACAACTATCATACAAGATATATATAATTTCTGTTTTTGAGCACTCTTTCTTATAAACTGTTACCACAAATGTGAAAAAAGAATATAATTTCTTTAAAATAATAAAAATATAACTAAAATAATAATAATTTCTATCTACCTAAAAGTATTGTAAGCACTAATATGCACACAGTCTCAAATATGCTGCCTAAATTTAAATTCACTCCTACAAACATCAACAGAGGAGTAATAAAGCAAGTGGCCTTTTCAGAGTTTTGAATGACCTGTTTTCTCCTTAATATAAAAACATTGCATCAAAGCCAAGGGTTGGGAATAAATCTAAAAGAAAAGTACTTATAGTAAGATTTCCAATAACCTATTGACATTCAATTCTAACCTTTACTAGAATACACAGGAAAAAATATTTTCTCCACTGGCAAAATTGTTGCTTTGAAATACATAAGGAAGAGAAAAGGAGAGGGTGAGACACATTCCTTTTCCCTATGTCACTGAGTAAGTGTCAAACTAAACATAAGAACATTCTTCTGGATTATAAACTGACACTCTTTTAGTTCTTTAGGATAAAAACAAATGATAATTTTAAAGGAAGCTGATCATTCCAAATAATGTCAAAAGATGATGTTGATTCCAAACTATATAATCTAGTCAATAAATATAAGTAAAAGTATAACTTCTAAAAGAACAGTGGTGATGGGTCTTTTTTAATACCTGGGATATTCCATATCATACTGAATTCTGCTGCTGCTTCCTTGAAAATGCTGATAACGAATATATAAACCACTGAGGCACAATTTCATTTTTCTGACTACCAAAGTAGCTTTTACTCTTTTATTTACCATAAGTCAAAAATCTATAAGCAGACTCTAAGAGCTACTTTCTCTTTCTATTATACACAATCAAAGGAAGAAATACTTCCCCATAAAATCAGGTTCACACAGATTATGAAAACACTTGCTCTTCTCTTTCCATCAAGTCTTACAAATCTAAAAATTCTCATAAATATTTCTTGGGCAACTATGAAAAGTAGTGAGACAAAATTGCAATAAAGGTCTAGAAAATCAAAGCTATGGACTTCTCTTTTATATTATCACTTTATGCTTTGGCCATAATCCCTATTTTGTCTCTTTCTCAAGTGTACCTTAATGTTTTCTGTCCACCAGTAACTATTCTTTATAACCTAGGCAAAAAATTCCACAACATATACTTTGTTTCCATATTTTGAACATGAAAGGAAAAAGGTAGGTAAATCTTTTTCTTTAGGAAAACCTAGAATTAAGTTTAAATACTGAGTTTCCTTCAAATGTAACTATCATATTTAATAGCGATTTACCTGACAGTCTAAAAAAAAGAAAAAAAACACCAAACTCTCCATTTCTACTGGTAGTTATCAAACTGTACACTTTCTTTTAAATTACTCAAGCATCAAGCTTCAAATTTTTCAAACATCATAATGTTAAGATTTTATGAATCCCAGTGTTCAAGGCACAAGGAAACCAAAAGGCAAACTTAGTACTTTTGCTTCATAATTTTAACCAATATATGAAAAAGTTCCACATCTCATATTACATACTACTAGATCTAGTATTTTTATATGAAAGTTTCAGAAATGAAACAGCTTTTCCCTCAGCATCCATTTAAGAGCCACAAAGGACAATCCACATCTAAAGATAATTAAACAAAGATGCCATTCTTCCTTCCCTTAGACAATGCCAACATCCTAAAAACAAAAACAGCATAAGCAGTACACAACACTGCTCAGAGCGGAATGTCTACTGAGAGAATTACCTCAAAGTGATTACGTAGAACTGACAGGGTGATGTGTTGCCAAGATGGATAGTTCTTTGCCACGTAGATGGTGCAATGTGAAGGCTTCTCAGGGGGCTGCTTATCAGTCTTCTACAGGGCAGAAGAAAGGAAAAAAAAAATCTACTTATTTTTATATACACCAAAAATGAAATAAACTTCCAGTGTATACCACTACTCCCTTTAACATAAAAAAAATCATATTATAGAACTGCATTAATAATGAAAATAGCCCTATACATTTTAATGAAAGTTGTCTTTATCTTCGTCACTATTAGATGTTATTTGACCAATAACTTTTAAGTAATAAATCTTAAAAAAATGACTTCACCTTCCCTTTAGCAGGCATCATATAGTTCTTGAGTCGCAGCCTAAGGTCATGTGCTACTTCCATGAGATACTGTGAGGAACGTATCAAGCTTTCATCCACAGGACCTGCCAGAGGCCATGAAGCAGTCATAATTGAGTCGGGCTTGAAAAAAAAAAAGGTTAACTGAGATTAGACAACACATTTATGATTCTTGGTTACAGTTTCATACCAAGGCTACCATCTGTAACAGTGTGCTCAAAGTTAAACCTAACTACACAGAACACACTTTCAGCCCCTGATCTAATGTTCCCTAGAATTCAAGCTGTGAAGTCTGACTCTACATTCTTAATTAGCATCCATTTGTACAAGCATATTAATACCCACACACATATGCTCACTTTCAAAGAAAATTATGTAATGCTAATTTGCCTAAATTTAATCATTATTATATAAATTACACACACTCTCAGTTTTTACCCTATTAATACATCTAGTACTGAAAGTATAGCTATTTGGAATATATTTCATGAACACATTTTTGCATTGTTCACACACTGAAAAATACAGAAGAGCTTGGCTAATAAGGCTGGAAAGGAGTTATTAAACCAACCAATCTGTTTATCTGCAAGCCTGGGAGAAATAATTAAATTTACCTTCACAGTAAGAATGTTAATATAATATCCCTGAATATGCAGCCCTATATATGCCAGGAATTTTATATAAAACAAGAATATTTATGCAAATATATGCTTCTATCTTTGTTTATAAGCAGTTCATAACAGTTTTATATATATATATCTTTCAATATTTTCACCTTTTAAAACAAACAGCTAGAAAAACATTATTAGTTATACATATATTAAAGTATATATTTGAATGTATTCAAATGTATTATAATGTTTCCTAATAGGAAGGTGATAAACAACACACACATTTTAAAAATATACATAGTGTGTATATAAAGACTCATACATGATGTTTCCATCTAAAAAGGAGACAGCTTCAATTTAAGCTGCTGTAATAATAATTATGAGATGATGAACCCAACATTATATTTAACAGTACTCATTTTCAGTCTTTTTCTTGTAAGTAACATTATTAGCACAATGTTTATTTAATGAGATCAAAATCAAAACCACACAGAACATCTTAAATGCATAACGCTACCTTTCCCAGTAGTGTCCAGATGTGCTCGCACAAATGCGGACAGAATGGAGCCAAGAGAAGCGTCTGAACTTCAATAAACCGGAACACAAGGTCACGGTGCATCCCTTCTATGGCCAATCGCGGTACTTATCTTTTGCGGCCTACAAAATTTGCAATTATTTATCATTTCTCCCCCTACTTCTTTGAAATAAAATTAAAGGAAAAAAATTCAGTATCTCTATTTTAATGCATTTTTAAGAACTTATTAAGTCTTTAAAAATTTCATAATTTCTGAAAAGGTTTTGCTTTAAGATTCTGAAAATAAATGTGTATCCATCCTTAGGTCCATAACAATAAATTGTTTAAATTTGTACATCTTTGATGACCTTTGCTAGTAAACATTTCTTTTTAAGCACTTCTTAGCCATTTAGGCTTCTTTAGGGGCACAGTTTGTTCACATCCTTTGGTTATTTTTCTTTGGAGATCTGTGTTTTTTTTTTTTCATGTGTCAAAACTCCTAAAATACAGACTGTAAGTAATTTTCTAATTGACTGTGTATTTTTAAGATGATTTCAGTTGTGATTTTCTTTTCTGGGTTGCCAAATTCATGGTATTTTTTTGATTCTTCCTTTCTTTTGTTTTTATGATTAGAAAATCTCTTAATTAAAAGATCAAATAAATGTTTGATTAACCATGTTTTGTAGTAAAAAAAAAAAATTATCAATCCTAACAAAAGAATATTGCACTTTTATATTACTAATTCTCAAAAAAATATCTGAAAAAGACATTTTGTAATGAACATAAAAATTGAACAATTTAAACTGGGTACTAAAGGTGAATGCTCTAAGTAACATATATTAAGTACTAAAAAGCCTATAAATATGATACACTGATATGCTCAGCACTTATCCTTATTTAACCACATTTCTGAAAACCAAATTACATAAATCTCAATGTGATATTCTACGAAACTGAGAAAAGCTACATTTTTACTTTAAGCACTTGGACTGTCAAACTTGAGGATATACTGACACCTTGTGGAAAATCTCAGAAAACATTTGCTTTCAAACTAACAGCAATTAGTTTAAAATTAGGCCTTTTTTTAAAATCAATTTTAAAATGCTTTTCTGGAAAACATGACTAATTTTCAGATTTAACCTCATTAACTCACAGCTCAGCTAGGAACAGAATTACTTATATAAAGGAACTTAATAGAAAACGTACCCAAAAAAACTACTTAAAATCATAATTTATTGAAGACTTTTCAAGTTTTCACTCTCTACTTAGATGATGAGTCATTATGCTATAGCAGGAGGAAAAAAAAAGAAATGTGTAATATTTACACTGACTATTTTATAGCTATGAAAATTAACAGCTTACCTGAAACTCAAAAAAACCTGTTTTCAAAGCTTCTTTAAACATCATCTTTTCATAGTTTTGATCTGTCTTTATAATTCCTGCATTCATTTCACTACGGAGTATGGAAAAAAGGTAATTGAGTTTAAAGTCAAGTATACATAGGTATAAAAAAAACTTCCACATATATTAGCAATATGTGAACCATGAACTTTCAGATGTTTAAACTGGTTTTAGAAAAAGCAGAGGAACCAGAGAACAAATTGCCAACATCCACTGGATCATCGAAAAAGCAAGAGAGTTCCAGAAAAACATCTATTTCTGCTTTATTGACTATGCCAAAGCCTTTGACTGTGTGGATCACAGTAAACTGTGGAAAATTCTGAAAGAGATGGGAATACCAGACCAACTGACCTGCCTCTTGAGAAATCTGTAGGCAGGTGAGGAAGCAACATTTAGAACTGGACATAGAACAACAGACTGGTTCCAAATAGGAAAAGGAGTACGTCAAGGCTGTATATTGTCACCCTGCTTATTTAACTTATGTACAGATTACATTATGAGAAATGCTGGGGTGGAAGAAACACAAGCTGGAATCAAGATTGCCAGGAGAAATATCAATCACCTCAGATATGCAGATGACACCACCCTTATGGCAGAAAGTGAAGAGGAACTAAAAAGCCTCTTGATGAAACTGAAAGAGGAAAGCGAAAAAGCTGGCTTAAAGCTCAACATTCAGAAAACAAAGATCATGGCATCCGGTCCCATCACTTCATGGGAAATAGATGGGGAAACAGTGGAAACAGTGTCAGACTTTATTTTGGGGGCTCCAAAATCACTGCAGATGGTGACTGCAGCCATGAAATTAAAAGATGCTTACTCCTTGGAAGCAAAGTTATGACCAACCTAGATAGCATATTCAAAAGCAGAGACATTACTTTGCCAACAAAAGTCCATCTAGTCAAGGCTACGGTTTTTCCAGTGGTCACGTATGAATGTGAAAGTTGGACTGTGAAGGAAGCTGAGCGCCGAAGAATTGATGCTTTTGAACTGTGGTGTTGGAGAAGACTCTTCAGAGTCCCTTGGACTGCAAGGAGATCCAACCAGTGCATCCTAAAGAAGACCAGTCCTGGGTGTTCATTGGAAGGACTGAGGCTGAAGCTGAAATTCCAGTACTCTGGCCACCTGATGTGAAGAGCTGACTCATTGGAAAAGACCCTGATGCTGGGAGGGATTGAGGGCAGGAGGAGAAGGGGACGACCGAGGATGAGATGGCTGGATGGCATCACCAACTTGATGGACATGAGTATGGGTAAACTCTGGGAGTTGGTGATGGACAGGGAGGCCTGGCATGCTGTGATTCATGGGGTCGCAAAGAGTTGGACACGACTGAGCAACTGAACTGAACTGAATATGAGAACAATGCCTGAAACATTTCATACTGCTCTATCACAAAACCATCTTTGTGTTCCTTAAAACTATTATAGCCTCCCACTGTCTATCGACTTGAGTCATCTGACACTGCTTAGAGATCCTATTTATGACAACACAATAAACTTGATTATGAAGTCCAAAGTGCAATACGAAAATACCTTTACTAAGACTGTAGTCAAGTTTAATTGTTACATTTTAAACAATGGACACTGGAATAAAAAAGATATTCTTTATGCTACCTCAGGCCCTTCAGAATTGGGCCTAATGTGACCCCAATTTGTCTGATTTCTACTTCTGCCCTCCACACACTATACTTCAAATAAATACCACACTCTTTGCATGCATTCCTCCTCTCCCTCAAAATTTTAGTTTATTTTTTAAGAAACTCAGAACTCACATACCAGCTCCTCTAATTCCCTCTATTCCTACTATTGTATTTGGTCAGAGAAGTGTTTTTCTCTCCTGCTAGACTACAATGAACGATCAAGTCTTAATTCATCTTTGTAACACTGGTGCCTAGGATGGTTCCTGATACAAACAGACTGATATATATCTTATGAATGAAGAAAGAAAAAAGACAATTCTTTTTTTTAAGCTACTTTTCCTTTAACCATTCTGTCCTCCTCTAATGCAAGACAGGATGGTGCAATGGTCATGAAAATAGGCTTTGGAGACAGAAACAAATTCAAATCCCAAGTCTGAAATGACTAGCTTTGAGGCATTTGATGAAAAATTAAATTTTTCTAGGCTTCAATATATTTAATTAAAAAATAGAGCTAGGACTCCCCTAGCCAGAAAATTTGGAAATATGCCAATATGCCTGCAAATTTGGAAAACTCAGCAGTGGTCACAGGATTAGAAAAGGTCAGTTTTCATTCCAATCCCAAAGAAAGACAATGCCAAAGAATGCTCAAACTACCACACAATTGCACTCATCTCACACGCTAGTAAAGTAATGCTCAAAATTCTCCAAGCCAGGCTTCAACAGTACATGAACCATGAACTTCCAGATGTTCAAACTGGATTTAAAAAAGCCAGAGGAACCAGAAAGCAAATTGCCAACATCCACCAGATCATGGAAAAAACAACAGAAACATGTACTTCTGCTTTGACTGCGCCAAAGCCTTTGACTGTGTGGATCACCACAAACTGTGGAAAATTCTTAAAGAGATGGGAATACCAGACTATCTGACCTGCCTCCTGAGAAATCTGCATGCAGGTCAAGAAGCAACAGTTAAAACTGTACATGGAACAACAGACTGGTTCCAAATTAGGAAAGGAGTACGTCAAGGCTATATATTATCACTCTGCTTGTTTAACTTATATGAAGAGTACATCATGAGAAATGCTGGGCTGGATGAAGCACAAGCTGGAATCATATTGCCAGGAGAAATATCAATAACCTCAGATATGCAGATGACACTACCCTTATGGCAGAAGTGAAAGAACTAAAGAGCCTCTTGATGAAAGTGAAAGAGAGTGAAAAAATTGGTAAAACTCAACATTCAGAAAATTAAGATCATGGCATCTGATCCCACCACTTTATGGCAAATAGACAGGAAAAAATGGAAACAATGAGAGACTTTATTTTTGTGGGCTGCAAAATCACTTCAGATGGTGACTACAGCCATGAAATTAAAAGATGCTTGCTCCTTGGAAGAAAAGTTATGACCAACCTAGACAGCATATTAGAAAGCAGCGACATTGCTTTGTCAACAAAGGTCCGTCTAGTCAAGGCTATGGTTTTTCCAGTGCTCATGTATGGATGTGAGAGTTGGACTATAAAGAAAGCTGAGCGCCGAAGAATTGGTGCTTTTGAACTATGGTGTTGGAGAAGACTCTTGAGAGTCCCTTGGACTGCAAGGAGATCCAACCAGTCCATCCTAAAGGAAATCAGTCCTGAATATTTATTAGAAGGACTCATACTGAAGCTGAAACTCCAATACTTTGGCCACCTGATGCGAAGAACTGACTCCTTGGAAAAGTCCCTGATGCTGGGAAAGACTGAAGGCAAGATCCCACATGCTACAACTAAGAGTTCGCATGCTGCAACTGTTAATAAAAAATCCTGCGTGCTGCAATTATAGATCCCACATGCCACAACTAAGACTTGATGCTGCCAAATAAAGAAAGAAAGAAAGAAGGCTAATAATATTTTTATTGTATAAAATTGCTATAAGGCTAAAATCAGATAATGGATCCAAAGTACTTAGCATAGTTCCCAGCACAAGTAAGCTTTCAATGAAGAGATGCTATTATTAACATCTAAATTTATTTTAAGAGTTAAAAAAAAAAAAAGAAAATTTAAAAATACACCAGGACTAAGCAAGTCTTTAAAATAAAAGTGGTTGGGGACTACAGATTACCTGGCAAAAACTTTATCATTGAAGGTATTGGCAGGACCACTTCTTAGGCTATCCCAGTTGGCAACCATTTCTTTCACCCATTCCACCCAGGTGATAGGCGGAGAATACCTGCATCTGCCATGGCTTCCACAAAGTTAGCATCTTCCACAGTGTCACCAGCATCAGCTAGAGCCAAGCGCATTCCTTGAAGAAGAAGAAAAAAATTAATTGATGATTTAAAAATGTAGTTACTGAATATGAACTATGTGTCCAGGTGGGTACACTGCCAAGCCCACATATAAATTAAGAAACAGCAAGTGCTTTAAACCACTGCATGGATCAACAGCAAAAATAAAGATCACCAAAAGCAGAATCCATAATGATGTTGTTAAAATATTTGAATTTTCTATATTGATTTGCATATACTCAGCATCAATATGTGTTTCTTCTCAGGCATGTTGTGCTAATGAGATAAAGTGATCTTTAATCAGGCAAAGGAAAAAATGATAACTTGGGAAAGATATCCCTATCAACATCTCAGCCTCATTTAAAGGCAGCAAAATATTATGATTATTTTAATGCATAAGAAAATAGAGTGGTGCCTTGTATGCACAAATACATAACTTCTTACTTCTTAAAGTAGATTCTTCTAGGTTTCTTACTAACAAGACACAATTTTTAAAACAAAATCTTCCATTCTAAAATATTAAAAAAAAAAAAAACAAAAAAACAACCCACCCATCTGTAAGAGTCTAATCAATTAAATTACAGGACATCCTTGCAATGGAAGACTATACTGCTATAAAAGAGGAAACTTTAATGTATCAACATGAAGTGACCTCAAATATGAACTCCTAAGTGAAAAAGGCAAATTTCAGAATAGTTGGGATGGTATGCTACCATCTGCACCTTAAAGGAGGATATGAGAATATGTGATATCAAATTATATATGCATTAAATATCCTTTATAATACACAAGAAGCTGAACACATTTTTTAACTTTTTATATTGTAATAATTTTATAGTTACAGCAAGGATGCAAACGACAAGGATAAATGTTTCACCATTTACCAGACTTTCTTAATGTTAACAACTTACATAACCATGGTTTTAAAAAAGCAGGAAGTTAACATCAGATGACACTACTAACTGAACTACAGACTTAATTCAAAATTTCACCAGCCTTTTCTCTAATATCCTTTTTCTGTTCCAGGATTCAATCCAGAATCCCACCTTGCATTTGATTGTTTTATTTCCTTGGTCTCTTCAAATTGTGACCGTTTCTCAGTCTGTCCTGGACTTTGACTACTGATGGGTAGTCAGGAATTTAACAGAATTTCTCCCAACTTGAGTTTGTCTGATGTTTTTGCATGATTAGGTGGAGGTTATGAACCTCTGGCAAGAATATCCCAAGAGTGATGCTGTATGTCTTCTCAGTGCATCATTATAAGGGAGGTACATGATATTGATATGACTTACTATTGCTATTGCAAACCCTCCTCATGTGGTCAGGTAATGTCTGCCAAGTCTCTCCACTGTAAAGTTACTGTTTTTCCCTTAGTGATAAAGAAGTATCTTGGGATAGATACTCTGAGAATATGCAAATAACCTGTTTTCGTTTTTTTTCTAAACTTTCACCCACTGATTTTGGCAACCACTGACAGATCTTATTGTAACCTCAGATATGCAGATGACACCACCCTTATGGCAGAAAGCCAAGAACAACTAAAGAGCCTCTTGATGAAAGTGAAAGAGGAGAGTGAGAAAGTTGGCTTAAAGCTCAACATTCAGAAAACCAAGATCATGGCATGAAGTCCCATCAGTTTATGGCAAATAGATAGAAAAACAATGGAAACAATGACAGACTATTTCTGTGAGCTCCAAAATCACTGCAGATGGTGACTGCAGCCATGAAATTAAAGGACGCTCCTTGGAAGAAAAGTTATGACCAACCTAGACAGCATACTGGAGAAGGAAATGGCAACCCACTCCAGTACTCTTGCCTGGAAAATCCCATGGATGGAGGAGCCTGGTAGGCTGCAATCCATGGGGTCACGAAGAGTCAGACACAACTGAGCAACTTCACTCTCACTTTTCACTTTGATGCACTGGAGAAGGAAATGGCAAACCACTCCAAGTATTCTTGCCTGGAGAATCCAGGGACAGAGGAGCCTGGTGGGCTGCTGTCTATGGGGTTGCACAGAGTCGGATATAACTGAAGTGACTTAGCAGCAGCAGCAGCAGCAGACAGCATATTAAAAAGCAGAGACATTACTTTGCCAACAAAGGTCCATCTAGTAAAAGCTACGGTTTTTCTAGTAGTCACGTATGGATGTGAGAGTTGGACTGTAAAGAAAGCTGAGAGCCGAAGAATTGATGTTTTTGAACTGTGGTGTTGGAGAAGACCCTTGAGAGTCCCTTGGACAGCAAGGAGATCAAACCAGTCCATCCTAGAGGAAATCTGTCCTGAATATTCACTGGAAGGACTGATGCTGAAGCTGAAACTCTACTTTGGCCACCTGATGCGAAGAACTGACTCATTTGAAAAGACCCTGATACTGGGAAAGATTGATGACGAGAGGAGAAGGGGATGACGGGATGAGATGGTTGGATGGCTTCACCAACTAGATGGACATGAGTCTGAATAGGCTCTGGGAGTTGGTGATGGACAAGGAAGCCTGGCATGCTGCAGTCCATGAGGTCGCAGTCAGACGCGACTGAACTGAACTGAACTGATGGATCTTGTCTGTGACAATATTACTATGATGTTTCTCTAATGATGATTTTATATTTCACTCAATTCTTCCACATTTATTACTTGGAATTCTTCTGAAAAGAAGAACAGTCCCCACTCCCCAACTTACTTATTCAATTATTACTATATATCCCTACGGGTTCATGAATATTTAATTTATGCAAGGGGTTATAATTCAATACTATATTATTTACTTTGTCTCTTAAAAAGTTCTTTCTTGGGCAATTGGGAGCCCCTTCAAGCTGGCTCCTGTGCCCTTCGAAACTGTCCCCATCCTTTCTGAAACATTTTCTCATTTTCTAGCATCACAAAATATTCCATGCTCATTTTGTATTTTCCCTACTCCAGACCTCAAATCAATCCCTGCTCCTAGCACCCTAGTTCCTTTTACTAGAGAATGGTATTTAGAAACCAAGATCTGAATGCAGGTGTTTCACCGTTAACTATCCACAGGCTCTCAGCAAAACTAGGAAATAAATGAATGTATACTAACCCACACATAAATCTATGTTTGTTTTTTTTTAATATTTATGTTATTTGGCTGCACTGGGTCTTAGTTTCAGCATGCGGGAACTTCAATCTCCACTGCGGCATGTAAGATCCAATTTCCTGACCAGGGATTGAACTGGAGTCCCCTCCATTGGGAGCAGAAAGTCTTAGCCACTGGACTACCAGGGAAGTCCCTATGTTTATTTTTATGTCTGTCTGTATAAAAAATAAAACCCATGAGTTTATGCTGATACTGCCAATTCCAATTCAACACCAGGGAGTTCATTTGAGCATTTCCTCTTAACTTATTTATAGCTTCGGACACTGAGCTCTCACCTACAATATTTGTTTAATCCCAGTAAACATATAAAAGTTCCAGAACTGCTAATATACACTTCTTTAAGAAAAAAAAAAGAAAACTAACTACTATTGTGTACAGTTCTTTTCGTCTTACTATGTTGTCAAAATACTGTTTTTCTAAGTACCTTAGGTTAGTTAGTTCTTCCCCATCCCTTTCAGTACAGCCTCAAACTGTGGTAGCCTTGATCAACAAAAAGAAATGCCATGATGACCAAAGGCTAGGTTACATAAGGAAGGACTGGCTCCTTCAGGTTAGAGAGTGCATTTTTTTCTCAAAGTAATGATTAAATGCAATAGCAATGAAGTCAGGCGAAACATATTTTTCAAAAAAATGAAAGCTTCTAGGTTCAACTCATCTATATGTATATCAAATATGGAGGAAATACTTTGAAAAAGCTTCCTATATGCTTAACGTCTCTACAAACCAACTATTTAATTTTAGAAATAGCATGAAATTGGGTTTCCAGGTGGCACTACTGGCAAAGAGCCCAACTGCCAATGCAGGAGACATAAAAGATGTGAGCTCAATCCCTGAGCTGAAAGATCCCCTGGCAGAGGGCATGGCAATCCACTCCAGTACTCTTGCCTAGAAAACTCCCTGACAGAGGAGCCTGGTGGTTATAATCCATAGGGTCGCCAAGAGTTGGACATGACTGAAGCACCTTACCCCAGCATGAAATTAGGAACAAATCAGGTAGCACTAACAGTGAGTTTCCTTTGAAAGAAGACTCTAATAATCTTAGCTTAAATTTGTTTCTAAACAGATCATATTAGCAATTCTTATATTTTAAAAATTATTTCACTTGTACACAAAGAAAACATGAATATTTTAAAGTATTGGTAAAAACTAAAGAGAAAAGCAATGAAACTGAAACAAAAATGCTAATTGCCTTCTGCAGTCTGAGGAGAACTGGGGACACTAAGCAACAGCAATGACAAAAACCTATACTCACCATCAGCTGAGTATTTATCAACAGCTTGGGACAAAGTGAGGAAGTTGCCGGTGGATTTTGACATCTGAAAAAGAAAGTCAATGATAAGGCTTTAGTAAGAGTATATATAAATAAAATAAACCAGATCAGCCACATCAAATTAAATGAGCAGGCTACAATTAGATAAAGATAAAAGGATTAGAAACATGCAAAGGAAAAGACACCTTACACTTATTTTACAGAGGAGAAAACTGAAATCCAGTCAATACAATGATTTGCCTGAGTAACTAAGGTAGTCAGTGACAAAGCCAGGACAGCATCTCCTGTGTGACACTCAGTCCATGGCTCTTTCCATTAACTGACACTGCTTCTTGGGAATTGGTTTAGACATGTGGAATGATTACACTATAATTGTGGAACACTTCAGCTGGTTATAAGAGCTTTATAACAATTAGAGTCGTTCAGAAATGAATGGACAAGCTCATTAGGTCAAAATCAGGGCTTTAGGAAACTTCCTGTCATTAGGGTCACAATACTTGCTTACTCCAGCTGTGCTCTGCCTGAGGGCAGCACAAGTGAGTAGGCACTGTGCCCAGCCCAGCAATCTTTACTGTTTAAAAAACTGCTATGCTTGATAACTGTGCTAACACCAAAGTGGCCATTCTATCAAGTTTCTACTACAGAGCAAAAAATCTTACAATAAAATGAGTATGAAACTTAAGTGAAAGTGTTAGTCGCTCAGTCATGTCCAACTCTTTGCAACCCTGTGGCTCCTCTGTCCATGGAATTCTCCAGGCAAGAATACTGGAGTGGGTAGCCATTCCCTTCTCCAGAAGATCCTCCTGATCCAGGGATTGAATCCGGGATGTCCTGAATTACAAGCAGATTCTTTACTGTCTGAGTCACCAGGAAAGCCCTCTACCAGGGACATACAGTATATACATAACACAACAATGTGGAGACCAAAGGAAACATCATGTTATATTTTAATAGAGGATTTATATTTGTACTCTCATATACACACATGCACATATATATATGTAAATATATATACAATTCCACTTTGACCTACAAAGAAAAAATGAGTTCAACAATCAAAAGTCCTTGCTGATTTAACAAAATCTAGAAAGTAGCTATTTTTCAGCCTAATGTACAAGTTATCTTAAATGAACTTTTTTATTCCCTGTTAGGGCACTGGTTAAAAAAAAATCTCATTTTGCAATTCATATCATCTGCTATCTGTTTAAATCTATAACTATTTTCATTATGATATAGCAATGAATATTCTTTAATCATTAATATTCCATCAGATATAGCAAGATTCAATGGTTGGAACAGGTCCAACTTGTTAGAATTGTTATTAATGAAAAATAAATAACATTGCAATTTAATTTTTTTTGTTTAGTTGAGGAAGCGTGCCCCTTTCTCATGTGCACAAAGGCATTATAGGGGCAAAAAAGGGCTTGTCAAGAGGTTGGTATAAATCCTGTTGAGGATACTGAATAATCAGATACTTATGAAGCATTAAAAAAATCATATATATTAATATATGTACTATCATTATACTACTATGATACTACTAGTATAATTGTAGTATCATTAGTAGCAATAGGGGAAATTGCAGTAGTATAGGGAGAGAGATACTGTTTAGAAAGAAGCATTAAATAACACTTAAGAATCCTATAGGCTCCAAAAATTCTATTATTCTAAGTAGTGGCTAGTCACAGTAAAAAGCAAAACCACCAAATTATTTTCTCAACTTAATGAGAAAGACATTGTAGGGTCACAAAGCTAGAATCTTTATATTTCCTGCCCCTTTCTCTGTCTCTCTTTTCTGATAACAATTTGTCACTCTGCCACTCTAAGACAATTATTATATAGGAAAGTTTTCCTCATCCTACCTCTCAATTAATACTATCTACTCCACTCACTCAATTTTAAAGATAAATCTTTAACTTACATTGGTAGTATTAAAACTTTTAAATGCAAGATTTTTAACTCTGATTTTCATATTCTTTATTTCTTTAAGAAAGTACAACATCCTAAATCTGAAAAACATTTCTGCAGAATTCTAATGTTTCCAGAGGTAATGAGTGTTACCTTCTCAGAGTTGAGGAGGAGATGTCCATTCGCTCTCACAGCTACAGGCCATTTATCACTTGACAGGTAAATGTTTAAAGATAGAAAATAAAATTTAAAGATTATGGTTTAGCCTTAAAAACTTGAGGTAAATGCTAAGAGTCATAAACGTTTCTTAAGGCAAGTGTGCAGGGATATTTATTGAGTCCTGTTTATAATAGGAAACAAATGAAAACAAGTATCCATTAGTAAAAGGATTGGTTTATAAATTATGGTGCAGGCATACGATGAAATACTATGAACTATCTTAAAAATACAGGCCGGGCTATACATATAGATATAAAAAGATCTTTGTTGTTTAGTCACTAAGCTGTGTCTGACTCTTTTGCAACCCCATGGACTGCAGCCCATCAGAGTCCTCTGTCCATGGGATTTCCCAGGTAGGAATACTGAAGTGGGTTGCTATTTTCTTCTCCAGGGGATCGTCCCAACCCAGGGATTGAACCCATTGAATGCAGGGGGTTCAATCTCCTGCATTGCAGGTGGATTCTTTCCCACTGTGCCACCAGGGATAGATCATCTTCCACAAAAAGTTGCAGTGAAAATTACATGAGTTACTAAAAGTGATTGTAACAGTGGTAACATAAGCACCTAAGCTATCACTTATCTATAATTTTAACATCCTCATATATGTCCAAAACTTGATGCAATGGGATAAATATTCAACCATGTTACTAACAAGTACTTCTAAGACGCCTGATTTCTCCAAAAATACATTTAAACCAATAGAGAAAACTAATTGAATGACAAGAACGACATCAGATTTTATTCTTCTTCTTCAAAATCTCTCTTTTATTCTAGAGAAAGAAAATGTAATCTCATTCTAAATGCGATCTCACTCTAAATACAAGAAGTTCCATAAGATTGCTTTGGTTCTGCAAAATAAAATTGGAATAGTGGGAGGGGTTTGTTTCTCCAGCTACTTGAAGACAGGAGAGACAGACACAGGGACATGTCTGGGTCAAAAGGGAAGATGACAGAAGGAATACTCAAGCACATGGTATTAAAAATGCATCTTTGATCCAGACTCTAGTCAAAACATCATGACTTAATACTGGAAACTTGGGGCTCTCAGCTCTAAAGGGATGTTTCCTTCCCATTCTAATGACCTAGGTTCTGTTTGAAATTGTCTGTTATTTCAGAATCTTAACAGGTTAAATGAGTCATGTAATAGGTCAAGCGTATTACTGATTGACCATCAAAGCATCTGAAATGTGAAATGCTTTGGCAGCCCAAAGCAGGTATGAGAATTTCTGCATATAATAGGAGAAAGTGTGCTTTCTCCTTCAGTACATTTAATGTAAGAAAAATAATGTATTGGCAAATCTAACCTTACCCTCTACAATAACATCAGTATATTTGAAGCTACAAGGAACCCTTGTCAATAATCAATACATTTAGTTCACATCTTTTTTAGCACTCACCATTCTTCTGGCCACATAGCCACATGATTATAAAGGAAATATGAAAGATGATTTGGAATAAGATCCTTGCCAGAGGCTCGAAGATCCACAGGATACCAGAACTCAAATTCCTGCTTTAACTGATCTAATTTTTCCTTTGGGATCTGAGTCTTAGGAAATGGAGCTTCCTTGAAGAAAATATAATCCCAAACTCCTTGGTCATTTGCTGTGGTCTGTATTAAAATAAAAGTAATGAATAAACAATAACAGAACATATATATATATAGCTTCTTTGAAAAAAAACCAGCATTCTAATCCAACCATGAAGTAGAAATCTATTTTTCTTAAGTATTTATTCTATGTACTCATTTATTCGGCTGTGTTGAGTCTTGGCTGTGGCATGGGGGACTGTCATTGCCTCATGCCAGACCTTTCGTTTCAGTGCACAGACTCTAGTTGTGGCACACGGGCTCAGCAGTTGCACGGCTCGGCCTTGGTTGCTCCTCAGCATGTAGGATCCTAGCTTCCGACTAGGGGCTGAACCTGCATCCCGTGCGTTGCAAGGTGGATTCTGAACTCCTGGACCACCAGTGAAGCCCCAGAAATCACTTTCTTAATGTTTTACAGCAACAAATGAGAACAAGAGACTCCCATAAGGATGAAGAGTGAGTAACAGAGGGGTTATTTATTACTTTTTATCAATTCAACAGCAAAACCATCACGACAAAATTCCACTAAATGAATTCTTATAAAAACGAATTATTAGAAAGTATTTTCAGGGACTTCTCTGGTGGTCCAGGGGTTAAGAATCTGCCTTCCAATGCAGGGGATGTGGATTCAATCCCTGGTTGGGGAACTAAGACCCCACTTGCCAAGGGGCACATAAGCCCACATTCTGCAACTATAGAACCCATGCACTCTGAAGCCTGCACGCCAGTTAGAAAGCCTGAGCACCGAAAAGGCCTTGCACTGCACCTAAAGATCCCGAATGCCACAACAAAGATGTTGCCTCAGCTAAGATCAAATGCATCCAAAAATAAATTAATTTTTAAAAAAAGCATTTTCAATACATAAATCAAAAGATTATATCTCATGCTAACAAATCATCTTTCTTCCCCTGTCCATTTACCAACCTGATGCCCAACGGAGACTCTGCTTGCCCACGCAAGTTACCTCCCTGCAGCAGGTGTGCAACTGTGTAAAAAGCCATGTAAATAGTAGAGTCAGAGAGTGATCAATCAGCCACTGCTCATCCCATGGCAAACGAGTACCTACAAGTAAAAGGAAGAAAATTCGTGCAAGATGAATCTAAGAGACACTTCATTCCCAGAATTCACATTTTCAAAAGCAGGTCTCTAGCACCAACAAAGCTACTTCTGTAGGTTCTTAAATTTACTTGAATAATACAAACTGATAAATATTTTTTTTAATGGTGAAGCACTAGAAATTTTCTATTAAAAATAACTGCACCATAGAACTACATGGGGGAGAAGGCAATGGCACTCCACTCCAGTACTCTTGCCTGGAAAATCCCATGGATGGAGGAGCCTGGTAGGCTGCAGTCAATGGGGTCGATAAGAGTCGGACACGACTGAGCGACTTCCCTTTCACTTTTCACTTTCATGCATTGGAGAAGGAAATAGCAACCCACTCCAGTGTTCTTGCCTGAAGAATCCCGGGGATGGGGTAGCCTAGTGGGCTTCTGTCTATGGGGTCGCACAGAGTCGGACACGACTGAAGCAACTTAGCAGCAGCAGCAGCAGAACTATATGGGTTAGCTACTTCTACCATCAGGTGAATAGGAGGGGGAACCAGATCCTAGTTTCTCTCACCCTCTAACCAAAAACCTCTCACTTCCAGCTCAGAAAAACAATGGAAGAGAAGGGAAAATGGCAAAGGGTTAACTTGCTATGTAACTGGAAAAGTCATTCACACGGAAACCTAAAGTTTGCTTACCTAAGCCGTACGTTCTAGAGCAAGCGTGCTCCTGCAGCCAATCTAAGGTTGCTTCAAAATTCCTCCTAGTCTCCTCACAGAACCTGGACAGAGCAGAATATAAAGTGTCTCTCCTCTTCAGCTTCACTGTCTTCCGCATTTCTCATCTCCTTCCCCTTCCCCTTAGAGAAGGGAATGGCAACCCACTCTAGTATTCTTGCCTGGAGAATTCCATGGAAGGAGAAGCCTATCGGGCTACAGTCCACAGACTCACAGAGTTGGACATGACTGAGCAGCTAACACTTCCCCTTCCCCAGCACCTCTCCCATCTTACGTTTCCAGATTCTTCAAGCACTGGGATGTCTGTTTTTTCCAGTTCTCTTCTCCATAATCCAAGTACCTGGGAATGGACAAATTGATTAAAAAAAAAAAGTCAAGGATAAGCAAAGTGACAGGAAAAAATTTCTGCTTGCTATCTATAAAAGAAACTAACCACTGGTCACACAGGGCCACAACGCATTCATCTGAAGACCTGGACATAACTTGTTTCTCTGGTTCCATGTAAATATATGCATCTCCCTAGATGAAAGTAAATAAAAATACGTCAGATACTATGTCAAAGCAATTTCTATTCCTCAAGGATAAGAAAAGAAGTAACTTAAAAAAAAAATGCTCTACCACCAATAACTAAATTGCAAGTTTTCACTATGTCTTCCCTCTTCCCAGAGTAGAAGTTACTTGCCTTTCTTTCTGTATATCACTTGTTTCTGAAAAGGCCTGCATCTTTATCAATCAGGTGGATCACCTTCCCTAGGTACAGTTTATTCCTTTGCAGAGTAAAAAATGTTTAACAGCTTCTACTGTGATGGTTTGAAGGCTATGGCAGCCTTCTATTTTTGTTATAAGAAAAACATAAAAATTGGAAATTAAATGCATGGGAAAACTGCCTTTAAAAAAACACATACATGAAAACTAGATATGGAAAATAACATTACCAAAGACTTATAGTATCGTGAAAAATTCCCACTAGAAAACTGACCATAAATTTTATTTTTTTTAATATTAAAACAAATACCTCTTAAGGTATTACAATCCCAAGCTTATTAGGATAATTTTTTAAAATAATATTCAGCATTGTCATTCATAAAATGATTCACTGCTCTCTGTACTGAACGCCAGTTCTTCATACTGAAACAGGTAGGACTTTGGCTTAACAATGGTAAATTAAAAACAGACATTCAATTAACTCTGCTCCTTCTCAAAATTCGAACAAAATGACAACAAAGGGGTTTTCTTTTTAATGGTATGAAGTTACAAAGACAAGAACAGGAAAAGAAATAACACAACCAAATTTTGGAAACTAAAAAGCAAAATGACTGACAATTGTATTAGTGGACCAAAGGAAGCTAGCTGAATCCTAAGCCCACAGAAGAGAAAGCTGAATTCTTGTTGCTCAGTTGGTGAACAATCTGCCTGCAATGCAGGAGACCTGGGTTCAACCCCTGGGTTGGGAAGAACCCCCGGAGAAGGGAAAGGCTACCCACTCCTGTATTCTGGCCTGGAGAATTCCACGGACTGTATAGTCCATAGGGTTGCAAAGAGTCAGACACGACTGAGCAACTTTCACTTCACTTCACTTGCATTACAGAACCTCCAAAACACTCAAGATTTGTGGCACAAGACAGTTCTGGAAAAGGAGGTAACATGAGGCTAGAAAGAGGAAGACTAACTGAAATCTTTTAAAGAAGTAAGAACCAGATACCCTAATCCCACACTATGCAAACCGGCAGCTGCCTCTCCCTGTGCCTGCAGAGCAATGAGGATTTACACTCCAGAGAGGACAACACAGAGTCTCCCAACCAGAGGACAAAGTTGAGGGAATGGGTTTCATAGTGAAAAGAGGGGGATTAAGAGAAAGTCAGCACATGTGTGCTGATACCCACTCTAGCAATCTTCCTTCATGTTAGCTCCCAGAATGCTCACTTAGCTTAGACCCTTTAAGCCAGAAACTGAAGAATCTTCTGAGGGAAACCTAACAAACCACAAAGTCCTAATTAACAACAAGGCTAACATCAGGGCTTCCCTCTGGCCCAAATGGACCTTCCAGATCTCTCCCAGTGACAAGTCCTACCTATATCCAAAAAGGCTCCAATCATCTTTTTGCATGCACTCTTAAATATCAATAGTCTTCCTCAGACTAATAAGAAATTAAAATTTCATATTCATGAAATAAGAATTGCAGCATCCTATCAAAAAAGATCAGATAACAAGAGTAAGTCCTTAAACTGGCTCTGAGTTGGTACATGCTTAAGCCGAGTAAGAGGTATACAAAAATTCATTACACTACTCCACTTTTTTATGTTTGAATTTTCTACACAAAGAAAAAAATTTAGTGATTTTTTTAGGAATATTTATTTATACACACATGCACAAGCACACGTGGAGCTGATATAAAAAACACACAGTAAACAAATGCACAAAAACTCATAGGAAGAAAAAGTTGAGGGACTCCCCCAGAGAGAAAAGCAAAAGAACTTCCAGAGTCTAATAGAGCCAATATCTGAATAGTAAGAATTCTGAAAACAAAAATAAAGAATAAGAAGGGAGAAAACAATTAAACAAAAAGTTAATTTTCCCAGAATTGAAGAACATAAGTTTCCAGATTGAAGGAGCCGATCCTACACCCAGAAGAATGAATGAAAACTAATCTACACCAAATAAATCATCATGAAATTTCAAAAGAGAGGATTCTATACGCTTGGGAGGGGAGGGGAGACATAGATCATGCCATAACAGTTTTGGACTTCTTAACAGCATCACTGAACCACAACACCATGGGTAATGGCCTTCAAATTTTTAAGAGAAAATTATTTCTAACCCAGAATCCTACATCTACACATTCAAGTATGAGGACACAATAAAGATATTTCAGGTATAGAAGGTCACAAAATTTACCTTCCAAGTACCCTTTTCCAGGAACATTTCTAGAGGCAGAGCTTCAACAAAACAAGAAAGTAAATAAGAAAGTAGCAGCCATGGGATCAAGGAGATCCAACTCAAGAAAAACAAAGGAAATCCTAAGTAACAGTGGAGGAACATCCCAGATGACATTTGTGCACACTTACAGTAAGCAAACAGTCCGGATGACTACAACAGGCTGGAAGGCTCTGGAAGAACTTTCTCTGAGATGTAAACAATAGCACACTGATATGTTTGAAAGTATAGAAAAGAAAAATAAACAGTTGGACAGAGTTTGGGGATGAAGTGTCTATAATTATATTTAAAAGTAAAAAAAGTAGAGAAAGAAAAAAAAAGACAGTTATTAACCCCAAGGAAAACCAAAAGGTGAGGAAGAGAAATTCTCATTGTACACTGCATTATGGATCACCATGTTTCAACACACTGACTACCTCTCTAACCTTATACCTATACTAGGAAGATGTGGGGTGAAGAAGTATATACAAATGTGAGGTTAGAGGGGAAGACACAGGTTGGAGAAGAGTCAAATCTTGATCTTTCACAGCAGGAAATCAATGGCTAATGCCTAAAACTGAAAAAATTTTAAATTACACTATAAGCATTTAGATTACAGATCTGTAAGAGAGGAGGAGATACTAAAGTAAATAACAAAACAGATGAAAGTAAGCCTGTCCAAGGAATAGAAATTTAAGAGGATGGGGATGAATGGAGAGGAAACTGCTGCCTTTTTTTAACAAGTCTTACAGCCCACAGTCTCTCTGTATTACAGGTATAGGTAACTATCAAAAACAAAAATTCAATTTCAAAAGTTCAGCTGCTAAGTAACTCAACAACAACAACAAAAATTACAACAAAAAGGAAGAGGGGCAAAAGGATGAAAGCAAAAAGTAAAGCACTACAGAAAGAATTGTTAACTACAACTACTGCAAACGGTCACTGCCAGAAAGCATCATTAAAGTTCACTGTATGTATACACATGCCAACTTTAGACCATTGCCTTCATCAACATTACAGGTGGGATACTCAGGTTAAATGAATTGCTATTATTAAACAGGTCTTCAATTTTATATGTAAATAAAATTATATCTTTAATACAGCTCCAGGTTCTACTACAGAAAATTGTTAATTAACATTGTAGTCTATGAACCAAAAGCGCTTTTAAAACAGCCTTCAGGGGATAGTCTATTACATACAGTGTCAATCATCTTGTTTCTAATAGTCTTCTTTACGTCTTGGACCTTCTGTCCTTTAAATCCATCCACCAACATTACCTAAAAGGATAAGAAGTGTAAAAACACAAACAATTAAAATTTGTTTTGGGTCCCCCCTTAAACTTTCTCCTACCTAAACTTACCTCCACAAACAACCAAGATATTTTTAGTGTGAAATTTATCACATTTATAATCATACATCTTTATTTTGGCACAGCCGGACAATATTTATAACACACTTGTTTTTCTTTTAGTATAACTAGGACATGTATTATGAACATGATTAGAAAGAAAAGTTCACTTTCTTCCCACTTCTTAGGCTTCCATGTGGAGAGAATTCCTCTGCCCTAACTCACATCAGTCCTGAAGGCTTTGGGGGAAGGAACGGAGCCAGTGCAGCTCAGCCCCAGTTAGGCTTCTCTTTTCAGCTCCATCTGTTGCCAGCAAGCATTCTCCTTTGCCTGGCCATGTGATAAACTTGGCGCTGAGAGGAAGGCCTTCGGTTTCTCAACTCTGCCTTTTATGTAATGGGCAGATTTAATTCTCAGGCAAAGTACCGCCTTGCCCATTGCTGTCACAGAGCTAAGACACCATTCCCTTCCGGCTGATACTGACCTCCATCTATCTGATTCCTGTTGACTCTTTCAAATAGGTTTTATCTTTTTGAGGTTTTGAGGGTTTTTTGGCCATAGCTCACAGCTTGTAGGATTTTAGTTCCCAATGCAGAGTACTAACCACAGGATCACCAGAGAATTCCCAATACTTTCTACCTTAAGTGGAAAGACATGTTTTCTATTTTCACCTCCAATCCTCTAATGTGCCAAAATGCTCCCCATCTATTTAATTCATCATTATGAAATTACAGATTATTGATCATTATGGCACAGGGTTTAACAGCACAAATCTTAGAGCCAAGTTGCCTAGTTTGAGTTCCAGCTCTGCTTTGATCTGGCTATCTGGCTGATACTGGGTAAATTACTTAGTGTCTTAGCATCTCAATTGCCTTATCTGTTAAATGGGAATAAGTGCCTACTTTGCAAGGTCATTTTGAGATGTAAATAAATGAATATGTAAGTGCTATATTAGTGTTGGCTTTCAGTGTCATTGAAAACATGGATGAGTTGAGTTTTAAAGAAGACATATAAACAATATTTGGTCATACAGGGAAATAGAAAGCAAAAGTAAAAAAATTCTCATTTAAAGCCATAAAAATCTTCATTTCAATCTCAACTTACTAACAATTGACTGGGTTTTTACTTTCACTAGCCTCACCTTCTTTCCATGGAAATATTAGCCACATTAACATATGTACAGTAAGGAGAAAAGAGAGGTTCAAAAATGGTGCTAAAATGGCATGTAGTAGTTGTATTAACAAGTAAATTAATGAACTAAATGAAACTACTTATTTAAAATTTCATCTCATTAAGAGAGCAAAGGGACCCGGTATTGTCCATGCAATAAACCTTTGGCGTGTATTGCATAATAAGATGAACTAACATCCGCTGGATCATGGAAAAAGCAAGAGAGTTCCAGAAAAACATCTACTTCTGCTTTACTGACTATGCCAAAGCCTTTGACTGTGTGGATCACAATAAACTGTGGAAAATTCTTCAAGAGATGGGAATACCAGACCACCTAACCTGCCTCTTGAGAAATCTGTATGCAGGTCAGGAAGCAACAGTTAGAACTGGACACGGAACAACAGACTGGTTCCAAATAGGAAAAGGAGTACGTCAAGGCTGTACATTGTCGCCCTGCTTATTTAACTTCTATGCCGAGTACATCATGAGAAACGCTGGACTGGAAGAAGCACAAGCTGGAATCAAGATTGCCAGGAAAAATATCAATAACCTCAGATATGAAGATGACACCACCCTTATGGCAGAAAGTGAAGAGGATCTAAAAAGCCTCTTGATGAAAGTGAAAGAGGAAAGTGAAAAAGCTGGCTTAAAGCTCAACATTCAGAAAACGAAGATCATGGCATCTGGTCCCATCACTTCATGGGAAATAGATGGGGAAACAGTAGAAACAGTGTCAGACTTTGTTTTTTTGGGCTCCAAAATCACTGCAGATGGTGACTGCAGCCATGAAATTAAAAGACGTTTACTCCTTGGAAGAAAAGTTGTGACCAACCTACATAGCATATTCAAAAGCAGAGACATTACTTTGCCGACTAAGGTCCATCTAGTCAAGGCTATGGTTTTTCCTGTGGTCATGTACGGATTGTGAGAGTTGGACTGTGAAGAAGGCTGAGCACTGAAGATTGATGCTTTTGAACTGTGATGTTGGAGAAGACTCTTAAGAGTCCCTTGGACTGCAAGGAAATCCACCAGTCCACTCTGAAGGAGATCGGCCCTGGGATTTCTTTGGAAGGAATAATGCTAAAGCTGAAACCCCAGTACTTTGGCCACCTCATGCGAAGAGTTGACTCATTGGAAAAGACCCTGATGCTGGGAGGGATTGGGGGCAGGAGGAGAAAGGGACGACCGAGGATGAGATGGCTGGATGGCATCATAGACTCAATGGACGTGAGTCTGAGTGAACTCCGGGAGATGGTGATGGACAGGGAGGCCTGGCGTGCTGCGATTCATGGGGTCACAAAGAGTCGGACACGACTGAGCGACTGAACTGAACTGAACCTTAAAAATGTTTCTTGAGAAATTCACTCAGAGATTAGGGGCACAGAAATTGAACTTCTGTAATTCTACTGGACAAAATAGGTTTAAAAAAAGAAATTTGGAAAGAGAACATAATCTTATAATCACTTCAGTTCAATCGCTCAGCCATGTCTGACTCTTTGCGACCCCATGGACTGCAGCACGCCAGGCTTCCCTGTCCATCACCAACTCCCGGAGTTTACTCAAATTCATGCCCATCAAGTCGGTGATGCTATCCAACCATCTCATCCTCTGTCATCCCCTTCTCCTCCTCCCTTCAATCTTTCCCAGCATTAGGGTCTTTTCCAACAAGTCAGTTCTTTGCATCAGGTGGCCAAAGTACTGGAGTTCACCTTCAGCATCAGTCTTTCCAATGAATATTCAGGACTGATTTCCTTTAGGATGGACTGGTTGGATCTCCTTGCAGTCCAAAGGACTCTCAAGATATTCTCCAGCACCACAGTTCAAAAGCATCAGTTCTTCGGCACTCAGCTTTCTTTATGGTCCAACTCTCACATCCACATGTGACTACCAGAAAAACTATAGCTTTGACTAGATGGACCTTTGTTGGCAAAGTAATGTCTCTGTTTTGTAACATGCTGTCTAGGTTGGTCATAACTTTTCTTCCAAGGAGTAAGCCTCTTTTAATTTATTGCCTGCAGTCACCATCTGCAGTGATTTTGGAGCCCAAGAAAATAAAGTCTGTCACTGTTTCCATTGTTTCCCCATCTATTTCCCATGAAATGATGGGACCTGATGCCATGATCTCAGTTTTCTGAGTACTGAGTTTTAAGCCAACTTTTTCACTCTCCTCTTTCACTTTCATCAAGAGGCTCTTTAGTACCTCTTTGTTTTCTGCCATAAGGGTGGTGTTATCTTCATATCTGAGGTTATTGATATTTCTCCTGACAATCTTGATTCTAGCTTGTGTTCCTTCAGCTCAGCATTTTACATGATGTTCTCTGAATATAAGTTAAATAAGCAGAGTGACAGTATGCCATCTTGACATATTCTTTTCCCAATCTGGAACCAGTCCATTGTTCCATGTATAGCTCTAACTGTTGCTTCTTGACCTGCATACAGATTTCTCAGGAGGCAGGTCAGGTGGTCTGGTATTCCCACCTCTTTCAGAATTTTCCAGTTTGTGGTGACCACAGTCAAAGGCTTTGGCATAGTCAATAAAGCAGAAATACATGTTTTTCTGGAACTTTCTTGCTTTTTCAATGATCCAAGGAATGTTGGCAATTTGATCTCTGGTTCCTCTGCCTTCTCTAAAACCAGATTGAACGTGTGGAAACTCACAGTTCACACACTGTTGAAGCCTCACTTGGAGAATTTTGAGCATTACTTTGCTAGTGTGTAAGATGAGTACAATTTTGTAGTAGTTTGACCATTCTTTGACACTGCCTTTCTTTGGGACTAGAATGAAAACTGACCTTTTCCAGTCCTGTGGCCACTGCTGAGTTTTCCAAATTTGCTGGCATACTGAGTGCAGCACTTTCACAGGATCATCTTTTAGGATCTGAAATAGCTCAACTGGAATTCCATCACCTCCACTAGCTTTGTTCATATCTTATAGTAATCCCTCTCAAATCAGGACACAGCTGAAATTATATTAAATTTTTCTATATTTTTTTCTAAATCACTAAGAAGGAAATCAAAGATCATGGAGTACATAAATCAAACAAAAATGATAACAAAAATATTACTTACACCATCATAAAAACCTCTTAGGTACAATTTCTCCTTTGCTTCTGCAAGTTTTTCTCGGTCATTCTGGCTCTGAATTTTCAACTCATCACATATAGTTACAGCAGAAAGCTTTCCAAAATCTGGGATTTCAATGACTGGCACAGGTTCAAATGGCAAGACCATGTCATCTCTAATTCCATATTTCACTCGTAAAGCTTGCTTTTTCTTCAAGTCTCTGAGGGCAGCAAAATCATCAGGAGAGTCAGAAGGAACACTTGTGACCACACCAGTGCCTTTATCCTCCTTGATGGTGAGCATTGGGAGAACATAGATCACCTTGTAGGATGTTAAAGGTGCAGAAAGTGATGCACCAAGAATATCCTCTCCCATTAACTCTTTAACAACAGGTACCACTCCATTGTCCTTGGTAAAGCCCTGGTATGACATATTTCTTGCAGCTCTTTGGGTGCAGATGAATAACTGTCCAATGAAGTCATATGAGATTTTATATATCATTAAGTCAGCTCCACACATTAGGGAAAACATCCAGATGTGAATCTATCTTCCTACTGTCCATAGGAACCACTCAAATTTTCTGCACCAACCCCCACACTGTCCTTTCCTCCCTATAGCTTCCACAGCTCTCAAGCCCTCACTGGGCACATAATTTACTGACTAATGTTCAAAACTGGCAAAATGATGTATGCATGTGTGCTAAATCATTTTAGTCATGTCCAACTCTCTGCAACCCTATGGACTGTAGCCTGCCAGGCTTCTCTCTCCATGGGATTCTCCAGGCAAGAATACTGGAGTGGGTTGCCATTTCCTATTCCAGGGGATCTTCCAGATCCAGGGATTGAACCCTAGTCTCTTATGTATCCTGCACTGGCAGGCAGATTCTTTACCACTAGCGACACCCGGGAAGCCAGCGAAATGATGTAAACAACTAAATTTATGGATGGTCTTATTTCTGATTTATATTAAGTCTTCTGGAATCTCCATGAAAATTATTCACTAGTAATTTACATTTCTAAAGACACTAACATGAAAACATAAACATTCATGAGTAACATGGCAAAATTTTATCTTTAGAAGCCTGGAAATTTGCCACACTAGAAAATAAGTTACTACAGAATTGGTGATACTAAAAGGCAAACTATTTGTTTGTTCTTGAACTGCAGGTGCCAGGAGCTAAGAAAATGTCTACTGTTAAAGTTTTTTGTTTGCTCTTATCCATCATAGCAGATATCAAATTAAAGCAAGTAATCTCTTAAACTCCCTCTTATTTTCATTCTCTGTGAGTTGGTGATGGACAGGGAGGCCTGGCGTCCTGCTGTCCATGGGGTCACAAAGAATCGGACATGACTAACCAACTGAACTGAACTGAACCAATTATTTAATTCTGTTACAAGTGTTAGCTCTTTCTTCCTCTATTGAAAAGATGGACATTAATATTCCAAATCATCTATGTACTCACAGGTTCAAATGGCAAGACCATGTCATCTCTAATTCCATATTTCACTCGTAAAGCCTACAAAAACAAAAAGGAAGTTAACACTAATGATCAATATTTTTCTGGTATTATCAATAAGAGAAGTACCCTCTAAACTTTTCTTAAAATATTTTTCTTCTTATCTCCATAAAGACTAATTTTTTAATTTTACAGAAAAAAATCTCAAGAAGGGATGTATGACTTTTAAAAACTAAACAGTTTAAGTTAGACTGAATAGCTTAAATGATGAAACTATACAGTCCAAAGCAAAAGTTCACACAGACACACATATCACTTAAAACGAAGTTCACAATCCAGTTGCAATGAAAATGGGAGTATCAGAAAACTTGATTTTACAAAATTTTCTCTTGTTAGCAATCAGGTTGCTCTTCAGCAGGTGAATGAATAAACATACATCCAGACAACAGAATACTATTCAGTGCTAAAAAGAAAAAAGCTATCATGCTATGAAAAGACATGAGAAACCAAAATGCTTATTACTAACTGAAAGAAAATCTAAGAAAGCTACATACCGTATGAATCCAACTATTACATGACTTTCGGGAAAGGTAAAACTATGGTGACAATTAAAAAGATCAGTGGTTGCCAGGAGTGGGAGGGAAGAGAGATGAACAAGAAGAGCACAGAGGATTTTTAAGGCAGCAAAAATACTCTGTATATCATAATGATGGGTACACGTCATTAAACGTTTGCATAAACCCATAGAATGTACAACACCAAGAGTGAACCCTAAGGTAAACTATGGCAGTTATGACATCAGTGTAGGTTCATCTTTGATAAAAACATTCCACTCCAGTGAGTGACACTAACAATGGGGGAGGCTATGCAGGTGTTGAAGCAGGGGGTATTACATGGGAATCTCTGTGCCTTCCTCTCTATTTTTATTATGAACCTAAAACTGCCCTAAAAAAATAAGTCTTAAAAAAGATTCTTGGGGAATTCCCTGGCGATCCAGTGGTTAAGACATCACACCTCCACAGCAGAGGGCACAGGTTCAATCCCTAGTTGGGGAACTAAGATCCCGCATGCCTCGCGAGACAGCCAAAAAAAAAAAAAAAGGTTCTATGAAATATTATTTTTAAAATTCAAATCACAGGAAAACATATAAATACCAAGAAACAGGTTAAAGATAGCATTAAAAAGATATCTGCATAGTTTTTCAGCCTAATCCAATAGTTAGTGGTGCCTAACCAATGCGATGATAATGAGGAAACGTGAACATGGAACACAGAAACTCACTTGCTTTTTCTTCAAGTCTCTGAGGGCAGCAAAATCATCAGGAGAGTCAGAAGGAACACTTGTGACCACACCAGTGCCTTGTAAAAGAAAATGTGGAATTAACTAATAACAACCAGAATGTGTCCACCAAAGAATTTCTACAAAGAAATAAACTCTTTACCTTTATCCTCCTTGATGGTGAGCATTGGGAGAACATAGATCACCTTGTAGGATGTTAAAGGTGCAGAAAGTGATGCACCAAGAATATCCTATGTAAGAAAAAGATCAGTGTAAAGAGAAAGTAACTTATTCCAATCATTAAATTTTAAAACTATGTTTATATTTTAAGCCATGAGAAGCTAGTAATCAACAATACTCATTCTTTTTTACCTACTAGACTAGAAATAACTGAAAATAATTATAAAGCCCAAATCTTATCATGTTGTGAGGAAATGAGTACACTAACATATTGCTTTTAACTTTGCACTCCTTGAGGAAAACAATATAGGAATCCATAGCAAAGGTCACAAAAATGTTCACACAGCTTGGACCTGGCAATCCAATTCTAGGAATTTACCTCAAAAGATTCTTTGAGAATCTGCCCAATGCTGTGCTAACTACATCAGCAAAACCTGGAAACAACTAAGACTTTACATGATTTTTTATTTATTTTTTTTTTTCTTTTTTTTTATTTTTTTTTTTCTTTTTTTTTTACATGATTTTTTAAAAATCACTTAATAAAACATAAGACATCAACAAGATAGAATATTATGTCTTTGTGTTTCTATTTTAAACAATAATTAGAAAGACAGTTAAGACATGTCTAGTTTCTCTTTAAAATAATAAAAAAAAGAAGATGCTACAGAAATGCACTTTTCAATTCCATATAGTTTCCTTTACCCATATACATAAGTTGCTTATAGATCTGGAGCCATACTGATAAAGGCTAAATATCATTAACAGTTTAAAGCTATTTTTAAAATTATACCACCCATTTCCCTCATACCACAATCTGCTCATGTCTTTGTGTTTCTATTTTAAACAATAATTAGAAAGACAGTTAAGACATGTCTAGTTTCTCTTTAAAATAATAAAAAAAAGAAGATGCTACAGAAATGCACTTTTCAATTCCATATAGTTTCCTTTACCCATATACATAAGTTGCTTATAGATCTGGAGCCATACTGATAAAGGCTAAATATCATTAACAGTTTAAAGCTATTTTTAAAATTATACCACCCATTTCCCTCATACCACAATCTGCTCAAATTAACAAGGAAAGAAGTTGCATGTAAGAGCAAGAAAAAAAAAATTGTGTCATTAATACTGTTCCCCAAAACCTCTCAGACAGAACTCTAACATTAGGAACTAATGAGATGTGGCAGGACTGCTTATAACAGATGAAGCAATTCAAATAACCATTATACAGAGTAATTAAATAATTTGTGACACAGCCAAACAATGGAATACTGTGTAACAGTAAAAAATAAGAACAAAGGGAATTCCTTGGCAGTCCAGTGGTTAGGATTCTACTTTCACTGCCAAGGGCCCAGGTTCAACCCCTGGTGAGGGAATTAAGATCCTAAAAGCCACATGGCACAGCCAAGAAAAAGAAAGAATGAGAATAAGGAGATGTTTATTACCAAGAAATAGCTAAGTAAAAAGAAAGTAAAACTCAGAACAATGTGATGAAATACACTGCCATTTGTGTGTAAAAAAAGAGGGCTAAAGAATATATATGTATGTGTTTGCTCATATATACATGAAATACTTCTGGAAGGATTCACAAGACACTGGTTTCACTGACTGCTTATGGAAGAGAGAACTGAGTGATTGGGAGTATTTTGTGTACCTTTTTTTTCTTTTTTTTTTTTTTTTTGGCTGCACAGCCTGCAGAATCTCAGTTCCCCAACCAGGGATGGAACATGGGCCCTCAGCAATGAAATCACAGAGTCCTAACCATGGGCAACCAGGGAATTCCATCTTTTTGTCTTTTAAATTTTGAGTCTTATGAATATTTAGTAATCTAGTCAAAAAATAAATTTACAAAATAAGAAATAAAAGTCCAATTCAAAAGGAGAAATCAGATGGTATTCTACTCATCTTTTTCTTTTAAAAGATTTTTTATTAAGATACCAAAGATCAGGACTTAACTAAAGGGAATAAAACACCCTAGTAAATAAGTAAAAGTAAAATAAACTCTAAGGATACTACACGTGCTCGTGCACAGTCATGTCCGACTCTGTGCGACCCCACGGACTGTGGCCCACCAGGCTCCTCTCTGCATGGGATTCTCCAGGCAAGAATACTAGAGTCGGTTACCATCTCTCTCTCCAGGGAATCTTCCCGACCCAAGGATCCAGCCCAAGTCTCCTGGGTCTCCTGCATTGTAGGCAGATTCTTTACCGGCTGAGACATCAGGGATTCAGTTAAGATCAAGACTTCCTTTCCAGAAAAAAAAGCAGCTGCTACTGCACACCAGGAATGTGGGTAATCATTACAAAAGTAGTATCGGGACTTTCCTGGTAGTCCAGTGTTAAGAATTCGCCTGTCAATACAGCAGACATGGGTTCAATCCCTTATCAGGGAAGATCCCACATGCCACGGAGCAACTAAGCCCATGTGCTACATCTACTGAAGCCCATGTGTCTAGAGCCTATGCTCTGCAACAAGAGAAGCCACCGCAGTGAGCAGTCCGAGCACCACAACGAGAGAGTAGCCCCTGCTCACTGCAACTAGAGGATGCCCACGCAGAGCAAAAGCGACACATTTTTCAAAAGGAGTAATATAATGTCTGCTGCAGCTATATACTAAATCTCTTGAGGAGAACTGTATTTTTCAATCAGATAATTACTGAGCAGAAACATAAGATTCAAAAATGCTATTTTAGGAAATTCCCTGACAATCCAGTGGTTAGGACTCCATGCTTCCACCGCCAGGGGCCTGGGGCTTAATCCCTGGTCGGGGAACTAAGATCCCACAAGCACATAGTATGGTCAAAAAAAAATATTTTCTAATAAATACATAAATAAAAATGCTGTTTTACTGATATGGTCACACGATGAGTATACCACAGCAATTAAAAAGCAAACAAAAAGAACAAACTACTACTACATATACAACATGGGTGAATCTCACAGGCATCACACTGAGCCAAAGAAGCTAGACATAAAAGAGTACAGGCTATACAATTTCAGTATGTAAAGTTCATGAAGAGCGACTCATCTTTGGTGACTTAAGTCACGGTAGTGGTTACCTCTGCAGAAGCAGGGATGTGAAATGGACATCAGAGTGCCTTCTGGAGTGCTCCAACTGTACATCCTTTGATTTGAGTGGTGCATAACATTTGAAGATATACCAAAATACACACTTAACGACTTATACACTTGACTGTACGTATACCTCAACTAAAATGTTTTTTCAAACGTTCTTTTCTCAAATCTCATTTCTGACATTTTCCTCTAAGTGTATGCCCTAAAATAAATTTCACTACCCAACTTACCTCTCCCATTAACTCTTTAACAACAGGTACCACTCCATTGTCCTTGGTAAAGCCCTGGTATGACATATTTCTTGCAGCTCTTTGGGTGCAGATGAATATATCACCATTCATTGTCTCAAATCCAATGTACTTCATATCGGGGCGAACCCAACAGTTTGTTTGTCCAAACATAGTCTCAGGTCTGAGAGTAGCAGCTACCAAGAAGATATTTTTCCCTTTCAAGCCACTAAGAAGAAAAAAACACACATTTATGCAAAATATGTCGTGGATTCTATCACGACTATCTCATGTTTCAAAAAGATGAAGTCACAATTCTTTGACAAACCTACCTTAATTTGGATGGGTATGGCTCAAGCACTTTCAACTTAATTAAAGTATATTCCTGAGGTCCAACACCCTAAACAAAATAAAAATTTGAAAGAGAAAAGAGTTGGATTAAACCTATTAATCTATGCAGGAGATCAGATTCAAATTTCTGAGATGGGTTCTTGCATTGCTAGAACATTCTTCCTTCCAATGAAAAGACTGTCAGTGGTGTGCTGACCACATGGAAGCCTAATGTGTGAAGCCTAAGAAATGACTTGAGAGACCACCATCCTACCCCACACCAGACAGAACTGGTCAAGGAGGTCCAGACTACTGAGTAAGGTTTGCTAAGAGCTCTCTTGAGAGGGAATAACAAGGGGAGAATGACTTGGATTAATCAGCCAAAACAGTGTTTGCCAAAATGGGAGTTAGAAGATACAATCAACATCAATCCTACAGAGCAGTCATCACAGACATACGATGGACCAGGGATCAAATGATGTGTATTCAAAACCTAGCTTGGGCCCTCACTTGTGGCTTGCCACAAGGAGTCACAATCACTCTGAACCTTCATTTCTTCATAAAAAAATAAAATTAATTAATTAAAAATTTTAAAAATAAAAAACTGTGCTGTGGCTAACACAGGACTGTCCTGAGGAACACATAAGATAATGACAGATAATGATAATGACAAAATGCTTTGAAAAACTATAATGTACTATTGAAACTTAAGATGTTGCTATCATTGACTATATTAAAGCTTAACATAGTAAATTGGCCTTCTGAAGTCTCTCAAATCTTTCAAAATTTTGATCAACTCTCACTTCTGTCAGGTAAGTCAGGTAAGTTACATCATAATTGAAGGATGATTCTGAAAGGTAGTCACTAGCCTATGAATGTGTTCAAAGGTGGTAACAGAGAATGACACACTCATAGGGACTACAAAGTTCATTGCTGTTGATTTACTCTGCCAAGGATTTAGACGAATGATTTACCCTTGCTTCATTCAAGTATTACAGGGAACAATGTCACTAATGTGTCTTCCAGGAATGCAGAATGAACTGATGTCATGCATGACTTGAAGTACTTTGAAAATAAGCAGGCATGTGACCAAAGCAAGTATAAATGGAATCTGTGTACATGAGTGAACCACATATCTCATTACCTTTCCTCATGGTCTCTTTTTAGAACAGTGCACTCTCCAAGTGGTGCTTCTCAAAATGAGCAAGCATATGAATCACACAGAGAACACACTAAAAGACAGATTCCTGGGCTCCATCCTCAGAGCTTCTGATTCAGCAATTTGGGGGTTAGGTTGAAGAATCTACTTCTCTAGGAATTCTCTGGCAGTGTAGTAGTTAGGACACCACGCTTTCACTGCCAAGGGCCCAGGTTCAATCCCTGATCTGGGAATCCTGCAAGCCAAGCTGAGTGACCAAAAAAAAAAAAAAAAATTCAAGAATGTGTTTTTCCAGCACAAGCTGATGCAGCTAAACCTACCACCAAAGTTCTAGACAAGGTTCTAGAGAAGATACAGGTACCTATGATGACAGTCTGCCTCCCTCTTTAACAGCCACCAGAGTATCATGACTTATACCTCAATACTGGAATAAAGCTATTTTTAGGTTTCTGATTTATTTATTAACTCTATGACCACATTAAGAATTATTACAGTAACTAGTCTATGTCACAAATAATTACCTCCCCAGTTTGTCTGTCATGATCCATACAAGGCTGTCCATCTTTTGGAGAATAAATGGTATACCTAAAATAATAAATAAATGACAAACATTACAATGTACAAGTTTTATCCTAACGGATTTGTCAGTGTTGCTCCTAATATCTCACAATATTTCTTCTAACTAAAACTTCTGAGTAAATGTCTACATCATTTTTATGCTTTTATGGGGAATTTTGTTGCCAACACAGTTACTCAATGAAAGCTTTTTGCCTTCATCAAAGGTAATACCACTGGAAAATATTCACTGATCTTGGCTTTGTGGTATGAAACAGAAGACTGTAGAATATAAATAAGCTTTTGAAATGCAAATACCTTTTAATGAGTCCATATGATCAAGGGAGAACTTTACAGAACAATTTATAGAGCAAAAGAATAAACTAAAACACAAATATAATTATTTTTCTACTTGGCTAGAATACTTAGAGAATCTTTCCTGAGACGATAAAAAGAGAATCTTTAGTGAGATCGCCTATTCTCCCAGGTTCTATTTGTCACAAACACAAGCAGCTCAAAAAAATTAAGACACTGGCCAGACAAAAATGAAACCAAAAGAAATAAGAGAACAAAAAGAGGAATTATAAAAAGAGAAGATAATGGGAAAAAGTAGGCTCTGGGGCACAGTGAATTACAATACAAGAATTATATGATTTTTGCTTTATTAAACTGAAGGACAACAAACTCACCGCTTCCCAAACTTAATTCTGCTTCTTTCTCTTAATGTTAGAAACTGCCACCTGACAAATGAATCATAGTAAGGATTAACATCAGTGGTGATGAAGGACCGGCGCCAATCTACCTACAGGAGGAGAAAGGAAATGGTAATTTTTTAGAAATTTATATAATCTCTATAAATAGGAATTTCCATGAATCAATTATTTACTCGCCTACTCCTAACTTTCCAATGTAGAATTCTATCAAATATCAAAAGCAAACCAAAAAACTTCAAGTTCCATCTATTAAATATATATCACAATTATCACATTAATTTATGCTAAATAGGTAAGCTTTTAAACATATATATTTACATATTAAACATATAGGAATTATAATAAATTAAGAAGGAACACTTAAACAGTATCTTTTTGTGTGCCTAAATATTCAAGCTACACTTGGGTTTCTTCGAATCTTTTTTTTAATTTTATTGAAATACAGTTAATTTACAACTTGTGGGTTTCTTCACTTGAACAGTACTCCTTTTTACTAGTTACTAGTATATCTATATATATTCCAAAACAACAAACATTAAAGTACTTCATTGTTTACCTCAAGGCCCATGTGGTTCTAATCAGAAAATAATAGTACTAAGCCATTCGTGGAATACTGATGGGATATATTATTCTAAATTAAGAGGTGGTCCAACTCTTGTACAGTCACATGAATATAACGGTGTTCTTCACATTGCCTTAAACTACAGAGGTGAACAGCATACCTTCAAACCCATTCTCTTCAGATCCTGGACAGCCAGTGGTGGGAAATATTCAAGCCAATGTTCTGCTTCAGAAAATCTGACTATCTCATCATCAAAAGGCCCAGGGATTTCATAATGTCCCACTGGTATTTAGAAGATCCAGCTTTAGCAGCCGCTTTACTCTGAAAATAACCAGCAAAACCAAACTCCATCAAAGAACAACTAACAACCAGTTAACGAACTCCAGAACCATAATAATTTTAAATGAATGATCCTATTTGGTAGTTCTTTTAAACTCTAAAACAATATTACTGACATATAGGAATACTGCAGAATCTGGATGTACTGTTTTATAAGCCAAACCATACAGTCTGATACCTGTATTCTGACACCAAAGGTAAGTAAATGGATGGAACCATAAAAAAATTATCATCACAAAGATAAGTTCTTAGCACCAAACCTTCTCTATTTCCTTTTTTCAAATGCCACATGAATCTTTTTTAGTTATGAATAAACTACTAACAAGAGTTTCCTCCTTTTCCAATATTTATCAATATCAAAAAAGTAACCACATGCCAGGGACTGAAGGTGGGCAAAGGTGTTGGACCATAAAACTATAAAAAGATAGGAAGAGGAATCTCAGGACTAAGGAAACTGATCTCTATGTACTGTGGTGGCAGAAACAAGACTCTGTGCATTTGTCAAACCAAGGCAATGATATACTCCAAAGAGTGAATTTTACTTTATGTAAATTAAAAAAAAAAAAATTGACCAGGATGTTGGAGGAACTCAAGATAGAAAGCAGACTGTGACAAAGTTGTCTAACTGTATTACAAATGCATGCTATAACCACACTAAAGGGGTAGGAAAGAAAGAACTTTAGAAGTAACTGGAAAATAGCGTGTTGATTAGATTCTAAAGACAAAATGAACTATACACAACCAATGTATTTCAGTTGGTAAAACTGTTCTGTAACTACTGGTAGACAACTGAACAAACAACAAATACACTGTAAATAATGAGAGCTAGGTTCCCTATTGTTGGAGAAAGAAGTCACAAATAAGCAAAGGAAGAATGCTAGAATGAGCCCTGTGGTGCTAAATTAAAATAGAGCCAGAGGCATCAGTATGCACTTAGAAAAATAGAGAAAGAGAACGACAAATGCTATATGATATCACTTATATGTGGATACACCCCACTCCAGTACTCTTGCCTGGAAAATCCCATGGGCGGAGGAGCCTGCTAGGCTGCAGTCCATGGGGTCGCTAAGAGTCAGACACGACTGAGCGACGTCACTTTTACTTCTCACTTTCATGCATTGGAGAAGGAAATGGCAACCCACTCCAGTGTTCTTGCCTGGAGAATCCCAGGGACAGAGGAGCCTGGTGGGCTATTGTCTATGGGGTCGCACAGAGTCAGACACGACTGAAGCGACTTAGCAGCAGCAGCATATGTGGATAATCTAACATATGACACAAATGAACTTACCTTTGAAACAGAAATAGACTCAAAGATATAGAGAATAGATCTGTGATTGCCAAAGACAAAGGGAGTGGGAGAGGGGTTGTTTAGGAGTTTGGGATTAGCAGATTTAAATTATTATACACAGATAAGTAAACAATAAGGTCCTACTATATAGCACAAGGAACTGTATTCAATATGCTGTAAAAAAAAAACAAAAACCCATAATGGAAAAGGAAAAAATATTTTAAACAAAGAAAAAATACAGGAATTCCTGGTCAATCCAGTAGTTAAGACTTGGCTCTTCCATTGCTGTGGGTGTGGGTTTGATCCTTGGTCAGGGAACTAAGATCCCTCGTTGGTTTGGCCAAAAATAAATAAAGTGTTTACATTAAGAAAAAAAAAGAAAAAAATCTCATTTAAAAAAAATATAAAGAAGTACATACAGACACATGCATACACAGGGGCTAGTAGACATACACATATTTCCTTACTCTTTCTACTGAGAAGACCTAGAAACAATCTGCATACCTAGCACTCAGAATTTAGTTTCTAAATACCATTTTTCAATAAAGGGAAAAAGGACTCCTTGGAAAAGTGGCTGACTCCAGGGCTAAAATAGGGAGAATAGAAAATGAGCTTGTAGCATCTTGTGGCACCTGAAAGTACAGAAGTACTCATTAAAAAAAAAAAAGAAAAAAAGAAAAGACAGAGGCATGTCAAGTAGACAAAGGAGCCAACCTAAAGATTCCCTTAATGGCCAATGCTAGAACAATCTGAGCAATAACAATAATTCAGCAACAACAACAAAAACCAACAGTATTAGATTATAACTCAAAGAATAAATAAATATGCATGAATCCACACTGATACAAAAAAGAAATAAGTTAATGAAGAAGAAACAGAACTTCACATAAGTGTAGAAGGATGAGGGAAACAGAAAATCAACATTAGAACAAAACAGCAGTAACCACTGCAAGCAAGATCCACTGATGAATGCTAAAATTAGTGAGGAAATATATATTTTTTAAAAAAACAAGATGTTATTCCCATAGTCTCAAAGTATCTCTCCCAAAACATACATACATGAATCACAAAGGGAAAAATGAAATCTTCACAGTAGGAAACCTGACAGATACCACCTGAACCAAACAATCAAGGTTAACATCACCAGTAATAAGACATATCAATATCTCATACTCCTTGATTGGATTCAATGAAGACAGTCACTGAAGACTGAAAGTCGACATTCTAGGAATCAGAGAACTGAAATGGACTGGAATGGGTGAATTTAACTCAGATGACCATTATATCTACTACTACAGGCAGGAATCCCTCAGAAGAAATGGAGTAGCCATCACGGTCAAGAGTCCGAAAAGCAGTACTTGGATGCACTCTCAAAAATGACAGAATGATCTCTGTTCGTCTCCAAGGCAAACCATTCAATATCACAGTAATCCAAGTTTATGCCCCAACCAGTAACGCTGAAGAAGCTGAAGTTGAACGGTCCTATGAAGACCTACAAGACCTTTTAGAACTAATGCCCAAAAAAGATGTCCTTTTCATTATAGGGGACTGGAATGCAAAAGTAGGAAGTCAAGAAACACCTGGGGTAACAGGCAAATTTGGCCTTGGAATGTGGAATGAAGCAGGGCAAAGACCAATAGAGTTTTGCCAAGAAAATGCACTGGTCATAGCAAACACCCTCTTCCAACAACACAGAGAAGACTCTACACATGGACATCACCAGATGGTCAACATCGAAATCTGACTGATTATATTCTTTGCAGCCAAAGATGGAGAAGCTCTTTACAGTCAACAAAAACAAGACCAGGAACTGACTGTGGCTCAGATTATGAACTCCTTATTACCAAATTCAGACTTAAATTGAAGAAAGTGGGAACACCATTAGACCATTCAAGTATGGCCTAAATCAAATTCCTTATGATTATACAGTGGAAGTGAGAAATAGATTTAAAGGCCTATATTTGATAGATAGAGTGCCTGATGAACTATGGAATGAAGTTCATGACATTGTACAGGAGACAGGGATCAAGACCATCCCCATGGAAAAGAAATGCAAAAAAACAAAATGGCTATCTGGGGAGGCCTTACAAATAGCTGTGAAAAGAAGAGAAGCAGAAAGCAAAGGAGAAAAGGAAAGATATAAGCTTATTGCCGTTCTTTTGGATTGGAATGAAAACTGACCTTTTCCAGTCCTGTGGCCACTGCTGAGTTTTCCAAATTTGCTGGCAAATTGAATGCAGCACTTTCACAGCATCATCTTTCAGGATTTGAAACAGCTCAACTGGAATTCCATCACCTGTACTACCTTTGTTCTTAAGTAATGCTTTCTAACGCCCACTTGACTTCACATTCCAAGATGTCTGGCTCTAGATTAGTCATCACATCATCATGATTACCTGGGTCATGAAGATCTTTTTTGTACAGTTCTTCCGGGTATTCTTGCCACCTCTTCTTAATATCTTCTGCTTCTGTTAGACAACATCAGTGTTTTATAAACTTTTCTGATATCCCATAATTTTGTTTAACAAATTTAAAAATTACTCCATGTAATTTAAAATTCTAAGTAGTAGTAACATTACAGGTAAAACCAAATCAGCATAGGCTCAGTGCCTACTTTTTTCTTAATCACATGCTATCTTGTACATTTCACTGTACACATCTTAAGATGGTAGAATATCAGCATCTGCAGAGTGAAAAATAATACTGAAGCTCTTAATAGTTGTATGACCTAATCAGAGTCAGAAAAACCATTTCATGGCAGAACCAGATTAGAATCCAAACCTCTAGTCCTTGGTGGGATGTTTGACTACTTGATCATAAGTTAGGCAGTTATAAACTTCATGTTCTGAAAGCTTAGCTTGTATTTTGCTTTTCTTGCTGGTTCAGATTCCAGGTTCCATGGAATCAAAACAGTCAACCTTTGAAACACTAGGAAGCTCTTTTTCTGGCCTTTCTTTACAGCTTTGTTATTTGTGGATTTTTCAAGATGTGCTATAATCTTGGGAATAAATAAGGCCAGAGAGATAGTCTAAAATGGAGAGTGTGTAGGATCATTTCCCTTTTCCAGAAGTTGCTAAGGTGAAGGCAGTAGCTTTTCTCGACGTCTAAGAATAGTGACCCATTGCTCACACACGTGTCTTTGAGATATGTATGTCTTATCCACATGTATTGATGGACTTCTTAGGAAACTGCATCTAAACATCTTTTTATTGTGGCACAGAGTCTTGAAAATAATTAAAATTTTAAATTGCTAGTGTTAAACAGAATGCTTGGATGTTCTTGTATCGACTGTGTATCACCTTTAGAAAAATATACCTGTTTGAAAGTGAGAAGAATGTAAGAAGTATGGCCTGCCATCTTTAGTGTACCTGAAGTTGTTTACATATTTTTAGTTGCCTGCAATGAGAAAGATAGTTATAGAGGTTAAATGCCTGTGGAATACCAGAGAATAACAATTTGGTATCTCTGAAATTATCATCTAAATTAATGAGAAAATCATTCGATTTTCAGTTTGGTTGTAGGACAGATTTTCAATCATTAATTTTTAAAAATTTATTTAGTTTTAATTGAAGGATAATTACTTTATAATGTTGTGTTGGTTTCTACCAAACATCGACATGAATCAGCATAGGTTTGGTATAGAAAGTACTATAACTGGTCATTTTATTATTTTTAAAGTTTTCTGTTCAGTAATTATACTACTTGATTTTGATAATAAAAGCAGTGGTTATGAGACCAGAATTTCACTAGATAAATATGGACTGAAAGTTAAATTTTATTGATCTCAGATTAAAGAGAAATTAATCCCTAAAGATTCCTATATTTTTCTTTAGTTGGGAATGATCTTCAGGGTGTTTGATATCACCACCACTCCCCACCCATCCCACACCCAACATCATGAGTTTTTACTTAATATTCTTCCTCCATTTTACCCAAACATCAACTTTGTTTGCTGGTTAGAGCTGAGAGTACTTTGTAATCTGTTTTCCTTTTTCTCTGAGCGAACTTCCTTCTTTTGCTCTCCCATTCTTGTGTGTTAGCTGTGTTAAAGCAGTTCACTGCCTTCTCGCACCCTGGTTTCCTTCATGCACACTTGATCTGAGCAGACATGGTCAGTATCAGCAGTTAACAGCAGAGCAAGAGAGGATTGAATACGAACATGCACATTAGTGTGTGCATGTTTGCTCTGTGATACTATGTTGCATTTTCTGTTTTTGTTATTATCTGCTGTCAGAGACAAGGAACTGAGTTGATACTGACCTTGTGTGGAATGCCTCTGAGGATTTGGGATGAAGGGAGTAGGCTGGTGTTTCATGTGGCTGATTTTTGAAATGCTGCAGCAGGACTGGAAACACTCCTCCGCTCACATACGGTGGAAAGGAAAAATTTCTAAGACTAACTTGCAGAATTTGTGGAGTATATTTAGATTTTTCTACCTGTGTGTTTTTTTTTTTTTTCTATTTTACCTAATTTTTTAAGGATTGAAGTGAGGGATGACATTTGCTTAATAAGTAGTTTGAGGTATGGAAGTAATGAGCTGCCACAATGATTCATATGATAAGAGAATGTTTAAAACCTCCACTACATCTTGACTCATATTTTGACCCATCTGACAAACAGTGAGCTCCTTGGACATCTTTAGTATTTGAAAGCAACATTATACAAATAGCTTTATTGTTGTACTTTTCCCCCCACCTACAAATCTTAAGAGCTTTGCACCTATGTATCCAAAACAGTTGATTTTTATCTACATTGGTGAGAAATTTAAAAGTGGCATATACTTGTCCCTTAAGTATCTCCTGTGATAGAATTTTCTCACTTTATTTTATGCCTCAGCTTAATGAAGTCTGAACTTCTGTCTGGGTTATGTCTTAAGATGAAACTGAAATATAGTCATGAAGCTCTAAGAAAAAACTCTGCAGTACTAATCTGAAGGACTTCTTGAATGGCATCCTCCCTTCTTGTTGGCCCTCACCCCAAAAGTTTATTCTTGCAGAACTCTGTGGCTTTTTCATCTCATTTTGTGGAAAAAGAAAGTGAAAGGAGTGGTCAGGAGGGGAGAGATTTCAGTACAACCAGGCATTTAAATTTTTTACTTCAAAAATAGAAAAACCTCTGTTTTGTAATTCCCAATCTAAGATTGCTTAAGAGTCCCTTATTAGAAATCCAGTATTGATGGAAGCATATAAGAATTTAGAAAATGATATTTCAATGTAAATGTGGATCCTAACATGTATGACCTGAAGAGTAGAAAGAGATAAATGCTAATGTGATTCTTTTTTTCACTCAGTGCACATTATCTTATATATTTGATCCATTGGTATTGAAAGGTGGTCCTAAAATAGCTTTTGAGCAGATGTAGTATTGAATAGATCAGATGACCTGTGTATTGGCGGTCTTTTCTATTTTCTCTGTTGTTAATTCTAAAATTGGTGCACACAAAGGATTTAAGAGGAAATTAGCACTTCAGTAATGTCCTTTTCCTTAATATTGTTGACTGTTTCTCTTAGCCATTTTCATTTTAACAGTGGTATTTAAGGGTTAAGCTCACAGAGCTGATGCAACCCCTCCTTGTTTTTCACCAGTAATTTTCATTGGACAGTATTTCCATAGCAACAGTGAGATCAGTGAAACCTGAGTGTTTCATTGATTATTTTTCTCCTCTTCCCTTTTTAATCTATTCTCTTTTCACCACATTTTAGTGAGAAAGCGATTTTTTTTTTACTAATAGTGCTTATATTGATTTCTATTCCATAAATAATTAAAAGAGGGTAGAAAAAGCTGCCCTTCATTTAAAAATTGAATGTTTCACCATGTATTTAAAAAGCGATTCAGGATTAGGAGGATGGATAACCATACCGGCTGTAGCTGATGTTCTCAAATATTCTTGCATTGTTTGCTGGTCTTCTAGGGAAAAGAATAATGTGGAACAGGACCTTAAGGAGAAAGAAGATGCTGTTAAACAGAGAACAAGCGAGGTTCAGGTATGTGAACTGTCAAATTCAGTATTCCATTTCTGATTTAGTAGGATTCATTTTAAATGTAGAGAGGCATTTACAATGTGATGGTTGTGGTATTGGTGAGTAGGTAAAGGGAATCCCTGTTATTTATGTGATATAAATCTTTATCTTTTATAAAATTATTATTTTTCTCCTCACTCTGGCCTTCAAAGATTACACTACAATGATAAAGCAGTATTTTTCAGCATAAATATCTCATTATAAAAGTACTTTTAAGATGATATTTATCTGCATATTACAGCCTGAAAGGTATTTGAATGACTTGTGATATAAATATTATTACACCAATAAAACTGAATGAATGAGAGCATTATCATCATCATGAAAACGCAAATTGGTTTTTCATGGGTGTGAGATTTTGTTAGCTAGGAGACCTAATATTTTAAAGGACTGTCTCTATACTAATAGGGTGGGTAATGATGGGAACAATTCATAATAGCATTTTATAAGTTGCTTAGTAACCAGGATATCTTAAACTTTGGCTTAAAGAGATTTAATTTATTTTTACTAAGTGCTGTGTTAAGTAGCTTCATTTTACAAATAGAAAAGACAAAAAGACCTCATTTTCTGATTGGGAATGACACAAAAGAGGTATTTCAAACGTATAGAAGATTGGGCAGTGTTACATTTAGAGCCATAAGCAATAACCATGTTACTGAGACATCGTTTCTTAAATGCTGTACCAGCACACACAGGATGTTGGATGTAGAAGCACCGGTAGCGGTTGCCAGTAAGAGCTCATGCATGGACGTTTCTTAACCTCAACAGTCATATATTGGATTTCCTTGTCTTGATAGTTTTAAATGGGCAAAAGCTATAAAACTGTTAGGTCCATTATTTTGTTTTGATGTAGCACATTCACCAGAGATGCTGTGACAGGTGGACCATGCTAGGGTGGGGAGAATGATTTATTGAGGGGTTGAAGAAGAAGCCAGATCGAGAGACTTGTTAGAAGTTGATTCTATTACTGTACTTATTATATATATACTGGAATTTTCCTAAAGGTGATACAAATTAACAGATTGTCACTAATATATTTCTCTTTGTGATAGTGAAATATGGAATGATATCCTCAATTTATTTTTGTGCAGTTTTTGAGCTTAAGAAATGCAAGAATCATAGACTTTAAGCAGTTGCTGCTGAAAATATTTTAAGAATGGAAGATAAAATGATGTACAAAAGTTTTCTCAATCTGAAGAGGTAGATGTAGTTACTAATATAATATTGGACAACTTCTAAATTTAGCCAGATATGTTTCACAGTACCAAGGTTTTTGCAGTAGACACTGTGTGTGTGTGTGTGTGTGTGTGTATACATCTATCTGTGGTTTTTCACTACTTCATCTTTTGAGATTGTGAATTTTAAATAACTGCTTTGGGAGAACACTAAAATTTACACTGTTCTTTTCAAGCTAAATCAGCTATCCTTAAATATTTGATTTCTATATTTATAGAAGTTTTGTTGTCGGTCAACATTTTTTTGTTATATGCTAGTCCTTCTTTTACTTAGTATTGATGGTAAGGTACATGTTAAACCTTCAAGTTTGCTGAATCCAAAATGTGTGCTTGGCTGAGAAAGTCTAAATAGTTGAATTTTTTTTTTTTTTTTGCATAAGGTGCTGTAAATAAAAGGTATTTTAGAGCATGTAGAGCATGGTGAGTATAGGGCAAGTTGTAATGGTTGAACATGCAGGTTCACTGAAAAAAAAATAGGATTAAAGCTTTGCATTACTAGATTCATTTCTCATTCCATGTCAGTACAGGTATTTTTGTATTGTTTGTGGTAATGAGATACTAGAGTAAGAATGAAATGGATAATTGACATCTACAATAATTAAAACTTTGATTTTAGTGATTATTTTCAACTTTTTGAAGCAAGACCACTTACCTGAAAGTGTTAATAAGCATATTGTATTACCTATTGAGTTTACTCTGAATTATCCATTGGTAATGAGGCATAACATGTATAGACTAGGAATAACATGAATAATTAAGATCTGTAACTAACTTGAACTTTTAGTATTTATTTTCTAGTTTCTCTGCCAAAAGGCATTTTACTGTAGCTTCCCTGCCTCCTTCTGACCCCACTTTCTAATGTTGGTGCTAATGAAAAATGCCAAAATGAAGGCATCAAGGGAGAACGTAAGAGAATTTTGACTCATCAATAAATGTCTTTCTGCCTTAATCAAATATGGCTTTTCTGCATATTCTTGCTTTTCTCTATATTTTCAGAGTTACAGATTGTGATAATATGAGCTCATATCTAAAGTACAGAAACCAGACTTTCAAAGCCTCTTTCAGTTCAGTTCAGTCGCTCAGTCGTGTCCAACTCTTTGTGACTCAATGAATTGCGGCACGCCTGGCCTCCCTGTCTATCACCATCTCCCGGAGTTCACTCAGACTCAAGTCCATCAAGTCCGTGATGCCATCCAGCCATCTCATCCTCGGTCGTCCCCGTCTCCTCCTCCCCCAATTCCTCCCAGCATCAGAGTCTTTTCCAATAAGTTGCTCTTTGCATGAGGTGGCCAAAGTACTGGAGTTTAACCTTAAGCATCATTCCTTTCAAAGAAATCCCAGGGCTGATCTGCTTCAGAATGGACTGGTTGGATCTCCTTGCAGTCCAAGGGACTCTCAAGAGTCTTCTCCAACACCACAGTTCAAAAGCATCAATTCTTTGGTGCTCAGCCTTCTTCACAGTCCAACTCTCACATCCATACATGACCACTGGAAAACCATAGCCTTGACTAGATGGACCTTTGTTGGCCAAGTAATGTCTCTGCTTTTGAATATGCTGTCTAGGTTGGTTATAACTTTTCTTCCAAGGAGTAAGCGTCTTTTAATTTCATGGCTGCAGTCACCATCTACAGTGATTTTGGAGCCTCCCAAAATAAAGTCTGACACTGTTTCTACTGTTTCCCCATCTATTTCCCATGAAGTGATGGGGCCAGATGCCATGATCTTCGTTTTCTGAATGTTGAGCTTTAAGCCAACTTATTCACACTCCTCTTTCACTTTCAACAAGAGGCTTTTTAGCTCCTCTTCACTTTCTGCCATAAGGGTGGTGTAATCTGCACATCTGAGGTTATTGATATTTCTCCCAGCAATATTGATTCCAGCTTGTGCTTCTTCTAGCCCAGCATTTCTCACGATGTACTCTGCATAGAAGTTAAATAAGCAGGGTGACAATATACAGCCTTGACGTACTCCTTTTCCTATTTGGAACCAGTCCTTTGTTCCATGTCCAGTTCTAACTGTTGCTTCCTGACCTGCATATAGGTTTCTCAAGAGGCAGGTCAGGTGGTCTGGTATTCGCATCTCTTTCAGAATTTTCCACAGTTTATTGTGATCCACACAGTCAAAGGCTTTGGCATAGTCAATAAAGCAGAAATAGATGTTTTTCTGTAACTCTCTTGCTTTTTTCATGATCCACTGGATGTTGGCTCTGGTTCCTCTGCCTTTTCTAAAACCAACTTGAACATCTGGAAGTTACGTATTGCTGAAGCCTGGCTTGGAGAATTTTGAGCATTACTTTACTAGTGTGATAGATGAGTGCAATTGTGTGGTAGTTTGAGCATTCTCTGGCATTGCCTTTCTTTGAGATTGGAAAGAAAACGGACCTTTTCCAGTCCTGTGAGTTTTCCAAATTTGCTGGCATATTGAGTACAGCACTTTCACAGCATCATCTTTCAGCATTTGAAATAGCTCAACTGGAATTCCATCACCTCCACTAGGTTTCTTTGTAGTGCTGTTTTCTAAGGCCCACTTGACTTCACATTCCAGGATGTCTGGCTCTAGGTGAGTGATCACACCATCGTGATTATCTGGGTCGTGAAAATCATTTTTGTACAGTTCTTCTGTGTATTCTTGCCACCTCTTCTTAATATCTTCTGTTTCTGTTAGGTACATACCATTTCTGTCCCTTATTGAGCCCATCTTTATGTGAAAAGTTCCCTTGGTATCTCCAATTTTCTTGAGGAAATCTCTAGTCTTTTCCCCTTCTGTTGTTTTCCTCTATTTTTTTGCATTAATCGCTGAGGAAGGCTTTCTTATCTCTTCCTGCTATTTTTTGGAACTCTGCATTCAGATGCTTATATCTTTCCTTTTCTCCTTTGCTTTTCTCTTCTCTTCTTTTCACAGGAATTATATTGCCTAGCCAGATTGCCATTTTGCCTTTTTTGCATTTCTGTTCCATGGGGATGATCTTGATCCCTGTCTCCTGTACAGTGTCACGAATCTCAATCCATAGTTCATCAGGCACTCTTATCAGATCTAGTCCCTTAAATCTATTTCTCATTTACACTGTATAATCATAAGGGATTTGATTTAGGTCATACTTGAATGGTCTTGTGGTTTTCCTACTTTCTTCAATTTCAGTCTGAATTTGGCAGTAAGGAGTTCATGATCTAAGCCACAGTCAGCTCCTGGTGTTGTTTTTATTGACTGTATAGAGCTTCTCCATCTTTGGCTGCAAACAGTATAATCAGTCTGATTTCGATGTTTACTATCTGGTATTTCCATGTGTAGAGTCTTCTCTTGTGTTGTTGGAAGAGGGTGTTTGCTATGACCAGTGCATTTTCTTGACAAAACTCTATTAGTCTTTGCCCTACTTCATTCTGTATTCCAAGGCCACATTTGCCTGTTACTCCAGGTGTTTCTTGACTTTCTACTTTTGCATTCCAGTCCCCTATAATGAAAAGGACATCTTGTTTGGGTTTTAGTTCTAAAAGGTCTTATAAGTCTTCATAGAACCATTCAACTTCAGTTTCTTTAGCGTTACTGGTTGGGGCATAGACTTGGATTACTGTGATATTGAATGGTTTGCCTTGGAAACGAACAGAGATCATTCTGTCATTTTTGAGATTGCATCCAAGTACTGCATTTTGGACTCTTGTTGACCATGATGGCTACTCCATTTCTTCTGAGAGATTCCTGCCTGCACTAGTAGATATAATGGTCACCTGAGTTAAATTCACCTGTTCCATTCCAGTCCACGTTAGTTCGCTGATTCCTAGAATGTCGACGTTCACTCTTGCCATCTCTTGTTTGACCACTTCTAATTTGCCTTGATTCATGGACCTGACATTCCAGGTTCCTATGCAATATTGCTCTTTACAGCATCAGACCTTGCTTCTATCACCAGTCACATCCACAGCTGTGTATTGTTTTTGCTTTGGCTCCATCCCTTCATTCTTTCTGGGATTATTTCTCCACTGATCTCCAGTAGCATATTGGGCACCTACTGACCTGGAGAGTTCCTCTTTCAGTATCCTAACATTTTGCCTTTTCATACTGTTCATGGGGTTCTCAATGCAAGAATACTGAAGTGGTTTGCTGCTCCCTTCTCCAGTGGACCACATTCTGTCAGACCTCTCCACCATGACCTGCCCGTCTTGGGTGGCCCCACAGGCATAGCTTAATTTCATTGAGTTAGACAAGGCTGTGATCCTAGTGTGATTAGATTGACTAGTTTTCTTTGAGTATGGTTTCAGTGTGTCTGCCCTCTGATGCCCTCTTGCAACACCTACCATCTTATTGGGTTTCTCTTACCTTGGGCGTGGGGTATCTCTTCACGGCTGCTCCAGCAAAGCGCAGCCACTGCTTCTTACCATGGTCGAGGGGTATCTTCTCACCGCCGCCCCTCCTGACCTTGCACGTGGAATAGCTCCTCTAGGCCCTCCTGTGCCTGCACAGCCACCACTCCTTGGGCTTCGGGTAGCTCCTCCTGGCCGCCGCCCCTGATCTCGGACACGGGGTAGCTCCTCTGGGCCATTCCTGTGCTGTTGCAGCCTGGCACCCTCGGCCGCCGCCCCTGACCTCGGACGTGGGGGTAACTCCTCTTGATGATTTGATCAAAGTTCCAAAAGACTAGTTCTTTTTTTTTTTTTTTGGCATTTATATAGTCTTTCTAATTCAAGTAAATTAGGTCTGCTACATAATTAATTTTGTACATGTTTGTTTCCTGTCTGTGTTCTGATACATTACCATCTTGAGAATTCACAGTTCACAATTTTTTTCTTGAAGAACAAATGAACAATTAACTTTGTATTTCATGTCGTGGGATGATCACTGTTAACTCATCTGAGGTACACTGCTAGTTTGTCAAGTTCTGTGGAGAAATTAGATCCAAAATGATGCATGGGGGCGAAACTGTAAAAGATTGTTCTATCTCAAATGTTTATGGTTTGAGTTTCTTGTTGTTACAGGAAGAAGTTAGACCCACATTCTTTCCTACCTTAAACTGCAGATGCACAGTTCAGTTCAGTTCAGTCGCTCAATTAAAATTTTTCTTCAAATATAACCCTATAGGTCCATTTGTTAAAAAAAAAAAAAAAAACTTTGTGAAAACCAGCCAACGTCCTTGCAACAAATTTTTGCTGCCACATTCACTAGAATTATCAAAAAACATAGTTTCATCTTCGTACATCTGCGAGGATGTGCTCTGATATCACACTCCCCCTCCCGCTATCCCCACCCTTTTAAAGAAATATGTATTTTTATCTAGAATGACCTTCAATTAATGTCTGCATATTTTCCAAAAGTGCTAGAGGCATTATTGTACACCATTACAGAAGTAATATGAGGCCTGTATATTCTGTTGTTTACCATTGCATTAACCAGCACAAAGTCTATTTGTTTTTTAGCATTTGTTACTTCTTTTTAAGTCAGATTTTCTTGTAAGCTAACATTTCCTCAGTGGGCTATGGTTTTTCCTGTGGTCATGTATGGATGTGAGAGTTGGACTGTGAAGAAGGCTTAGCTCAGAAGAATTGATGCTTTTGAACTGTGGTGTTGGAGAAGACTCTTGAGAGTCCCTTGGACTGCAAGGAGATCCAACCAGTCCATTCTGAAGGAGATCAACCCTGGGATTTCTTTGGAAGGAATGATGCTCAAACTGAAGCTCCAGTACTTTGGGCACCTTATGCGAAGAGTTGACTCATTGGAAAAGACCCTGATGCTGGGAGGGATTGGGGGCAGGAGGAGAAAGGGACGACCGAGGATGAGATGGCTGGATGGCATCACAAACTCAATGGACGTGAGTCTGAGTGAACTCCGGGAGTTGGTGATGGACAGGGAGGCCTGGCGTACTGCGATTCATGGGGTCGCAAAGAGTCGGACACGACTGTGCGACTGAACTGAACTGAACTTCTTTCTTTTCTTCTCCCTCCCTCCCGTTCTTCTTCTTTTGTTTTTTTTTTCTTTCTTTTTCACTTCTCTTTTTCTTTCTTTTTCAGAAACCACCTTATCTATTTTTAAACATTTCTAATTCCTAAATAAAAAAAACCAAACTGTTGAGTGATCTGCCATTTTGCCCTAAAACGACTTGGCTCTTATAGCCTGTTTTTATCTGTACTGTATGATTTTATTTCATCAGAACTTCATGTATTTGGACAGTAGTAACACAGAATCTTAAAAACACAAAAACTGTCCTTCAAGGTAGTCAACAAATATTTAGGAATTCACCCTCATGTATACTTTCTTCAATTTTGCATAGAAGCTTATAGGAATGACTTGGTATCAGAGAACCTTGAATTCATTTCCTAATTCTGGCTCTTCTGAAGTTTGAGATCCAAGAAATTAACCATTCTGCACATTAGTTTTCTCTAGCAGAGTTTGCTGTTAGAATAAAATGGCATATTATTGGTAAAGTGCCTCAGAGCAATTGACACAGGTTTAGAGTTCAGTAGATGTTCTAATTGGCAGTATTATTCTGTATCTTACTGCCATCTCTTTGTTAATCTCCCTTCATCATCGTGCCCTTCTCCAACTTTTATTTTCATGCCAGACTCTGCATATATGTGTGTATGTTTGTGTGCATGTACACGCATGCACTAAGTTGCTTCAGTATATCCGATTCTTTGTGACCCTGTGAATTGTAGCCTGCAAGGCTCCTCTGTCTGTGGGATTCTAGGCAAGAGTATTGAATGTTTGCCATTCCCTCCTCCAGGGGATCTTCCTGACCCAGGGGTCTAATTTATGTCTCTTGTGTCTCCTACATTGGCAGGTGTCTCCTACATTTACCACTAGCACCACCTGGGAAGCCCTATCTGCATATAGGACTAATCAATTTCTTTTCCCCCTATTGCTGTCACTTTAACTGCCAGCCTATTTTTCTCTATTTTTGTTGCTTTGTGTGACTCTTTCCCCCCTTCCTAGCTTTTCAGTAATCTTGCGTAATTTCCTGTTCACCCATACCTTTGTGCTTAATTTATCTCCACAGGACCAAGATCTTAAGGCCGAATCCATGGGTCCTTCCTGCATTGCTTACTGATTTCTTGGGTTGCATTTTCCTGAATATTCGTAGCCCTCCTTCTTTGACCTTTTGCTTCTGTTGCCTTTGCCCAGGTCTGATGGACACACTTTGACCCCCTCTTTCCTCCCTTTTCCCTACCCTGTGTCATCCACATACCATATGCGGATGATTCCCAAATATCTGTCAAGCCCTCAACTCTGTAGAGTGCAAGTCTCATGTCTCCAGTGAGGCGTTTTGAGGTTTATCATTTCAAATCCAGTATATCTAAAATGAGTCTCACCTTGCTGAAAAAAATTGACTTCAAGTTTTGAATTTTCCTGTCTGTTTTTCTCTCTCACTACTGCCACCCTGTTACCTAACATCTGAAATTTTTAAGTCAGGTCTAAGTGCTTACTCCATCCTCCTCCTTGCTTTCTACCCAAACCAGTTTTAGTAATTATGACTCTCATATGTGAAAATCTTTACTGCTGCCCACTGCCACTGTTAGTGGTGGGAGAATGTCATCCTCATGGGTATATTGGAAGTAGAAAAAAAAATATTATAGGCCATCCTCTTGTACTACTTATTTTTTGATTGCTTGCTTCTGAACTGTGTGGCATACACTTGCTCTTTGTTATTCCCACTCTTATAAGTTTTGTTGCTGCAATCTAGAATGTTCCCTAGCTTCCTATTTATGTGAATTCCACCCCTGTCTTAAAATCCAACTGAAACTCATCACATCTCTAAATTTTCCCTTCTCTATCCCTTCAGTTTGCTTGTCTTTCTTGCGTTGGAACTTCCAAAGGAATGTGTGTACACTTATATGGCATACCAGTATGTTATCTTATTACATTCGTTTAATGTGTATGTATATAGATTTCAATATCTTACAGCCTATATTGTGAGCTCCCTAAGCTTAAAAATTGTACCTTGGATCATATCTTATACTGTAGATGGTAATATATTCTTAGATGGAGGTAAATTTAAGGAAGCTATTGACAGTAGAAATGAATAAGCTTCCATTTTGTACATGAAATTAAAAATGAGACAAGAGACACCCAGAAACAGCAGGCAGAAAGGATTGAGAGCACAGTTGGTATCGTGAAGAGTCAGACTTTTCAATATTTTTCATACTACCTTCATGAGAGAGAAGCTCACAGTTATTTAAACTTCATCAACAAAGATTTAGTAGCTTATAGTAATTGCCCATTTTTTTCCCCCTAGATGAAGAAAGATGATTTATTTTGGGTGAAAATAAAATTAGATACATGAGCTCAACATTCTTTTCCTGGCAATAATGCTTTTAGAACATACTGAGAAGCATATGATTGAGAAATAAAGGCAAGCTATTAGTGAGGTTTTCTAACATCTACCCTAGTTTAATAGGTTCCTTTCTGGTCTTTGACTTAAAAAACATCTTGCTTTATAGTTGATACTTTTTTATGTTAAAAATATTCCTGTAACTTCTATTTTGAGAATTAGGCCAACATAACGAATGTACCTGATTATTTTTAGTTCTGGATTAGTCTGTAGAGTTTTTTAATCAATTAAATAGCATTTTCTGTAAGATTACAAAAATACTTAAAATTCCTTTATTCTCTATAGTAACTTTTCAAGTATAGATATACTGTATGTATGCTTTGGGTTTTTTTTTCAGTAAGTGTTTTATTTATAAATTAGTATCCTTTTTGTGTATTTTTTACTCTGTAAGGTGAGGTAAGGTGAAGTCGCTCAGTCGTGTCCGACTCTTTGCAACCCCGTGGACTGTAGCCTACCAGGCTCCTCTGTCCATGGGATTCTCCAGGCAAGAATACTGGAGTGGGTTGCCATTTCCTTCTCCAGAACCAGAACCAAAAGCCCATAACTTTTACTCTGTATTTATATGAAATAGATCTCAATGTATTCATGTTTCATAGATTTACTTCTTTGGTTGTACAACCAATTTGGGTTGCTAAAATGAATTATCTTATTCTTGAATATAGCTGGGAGCTTTTATATATTTGTTTAAATTTTATTTCCACTACCCTCCGTAGCACTTCAGAGGATATGGAGGGATGGGGACAAGTTTATCATTTTCTCTATTTTGTGTTATTTCTGGAAAATAGGATATTTTCCTTGAAATTTAGTTTTAAATAAAGCCAAGATTGCAGATCAAGGATCCTTTCACTCCTGGATAAAGAACCTTGGATGTGGCTTGCTTTGGTATTTTTCTAAAGCAAACCATGGCCGTGCATTACAGTAGTCTTGTTCACTTTATCCTTGCCATTTCCTAATTGCTGCTACCCTCTTTTCTTTTGATGTTGATGGCACAGGTGAGCAAGTAGAACATGATCATGGAAAAAAGAGCATAACTAGGAAGGCATCTGCAAGTGTCTTTAGTCACTTCCTTGACAAGTTGGCATTTGATAGTAATGACGTTGTACCTTAATTCAGGAGAGAATTTCCCCAAAAGACTACCTTCAGATTAAGAGAAAATTATCCTAGTTGAGTGGAAGATGGTGTTTACTAAGAGAACCTGCCACTGTCCTAGTCAGGGGTGGGCAGGGAGAGAGATGTACATCAGTTGACTTCACTTAGTCTCAGGATAAACCATTCTGTGCCAAAGTAAAATAGCCAAGTAGATATGGATATTGAAATTGTTGTGAAAATTACATTTCAGTGGTGGCAGCCTTACCAAGTATTTTTGTAGTGAAATTTGATTCTTTTTCTTCCTAGTGTTTATGTTTGCAATCTGTTCATTTTGCTTCTGTGCAGTTTAATAATTTTAAGTTTGCTTACTGAAAAAGAAGACCTTTGTGTGTATGGATTAGTGTTGGAATTTTTTTAGAGATCTTTTTTCATATTTAAAATAGACATGGAGAGGCATTAATGTGAATATGGACCTCTATCCAGCTTAAAATATGTCACCAATGTGAGGTATTTTTTCAATAACCTTTCTCTCAAGGCCCATACTTTTGTGTTACTAGGTGGATTTTTACTGTAGCATAAAAGTGAGGTTGGGAAATTTGAGGGAATATGTTTGCTCTTTGAAAGAGAAAGGACAAGAGTGAGTAAATGTTATATTGATTTGTTTATTCCCTTTTCTCTTACATAAACCTGTCTTCTAGGGATGTGTTTAAAGTGTGACTCACTAAAAAATACAAGTTTTGAAATCTGGTTCATTTTATTAAAGGAAACCAGCATTGATCCTACTATTGAGAATTCTTACATTAAAAATCCAGTTACATCAGAATATTTTTGTATTGGTATGAAACCATATGATATGTGATATTTAAAAACTGCAGACTTGACATTTTCTGATTATAAAAGTAATATGAGTCCATATTAATCTTGTAAAATAAAGGTATAAAAAGAAAGAAATTCTACAATTTCACATTTCAGGGAGAGTCATGGTTAACATTTTGATATATTTTCTGGATATATATGCATGGCTTATATTTATTTGCAATCATACTGTATATGCCTTTGTATTCAACTTTTAAAAATTAGCATTATATCTTAGTCATTTTCTTATATGGCATGACCCTTTTAAGGCAAATTTCATTTTTCTTAATTGGATTTAGATGAAAGTAGAGACATCAAAATTACGTATATTTATAAAGACTAGATATTATTAGAGATGTGAAGTCTAAGATTTTTTGGGGGGGGATTGGGGAGAGGGTAGGAAATTAGAATAGAATTTTTGAAAATGGGAATAAGTAACATATTTTTCCTTGTTCCTGTTAAGCATTTCTTTAAAAATGCCTTTTGGGTCAGCATATTGTTATGTATAAACCATATAATAATTTTATAATATAGTATTGACAATGGAGTATATTCCCAAATATAAAAATCACTTTAGATCTGCAGATGGCGTACTTCCAAAATATTTTCTAATTACAAGAATTTTTCAAGCCACTGTAGTTTTTCAAGGTACTGGGTTAAAGTGAAGCTGTTATTATGTCTTCCTAAAGAGTATTAGTATATAATATAATGTAAAAAAAAAAACCACACACACAGGAAAGATATATGCCACAGTGACATGCTGAAGCAGTAAAGATTATTTCCATATAATGGAAATTTAAAATGTCAAATCATTCTTGGTCTACAGTCTATACAAATGTTGAGTCAGTATAGAAATTTAGATACTATTTTAATTTGAAAAAATGCATTTGCTGTAGGTCAGTTAGAGGCTAGTTTTAATGTTTTGCTATGGTTTAAATATAGAGTGATGCTTTCTGTAGTATGTTGAAGGAACATGAAGTTGTTTCTGTCAGCTTCAGGGTCATTCCCCAGTAGTTTCTCCCAGACAGTAGAATCCTTGTGATAGTTACAAATCATTGCCTGATTAATTGCCTGGAATGTGGAAGACATTGTATTAGATTGTGGAACCTCTAAGAAAGATGAAGCATTGGCTGTCTATCAGGAGTTCATTATTTAAAGGTAACTGTAGTACATTGTTTTTTACACTGTGTTTTGTGGTGGCTCAGATGGTCAATAATCTGCCTGCGATGCAGAAGATCAAGTTTAGTCCCTGAGTCAAGAAGATCCCCTGGAGAAGGGAATGGCTACCTACTCCAGTATTCTTGCCTGGAGAATTCTATGGACAGAGGAGCTTCTTGGGCTATAGTCCATGGGGTCACAGAGAGTCAGGCACAAATGAGCAACTAACACACACATATAATACATTGTAGTAAGTATGATAATAGAGGTTAGGTACTAACTGCTGTAAGAGTACAGGTAAAGGAAACTCAAGGTGGGTCATATTAAGTTTGGCTGGGTCTTGAAGAATGAAAAATGAGCTTCCAGATAGGAATGGTGTGGAAGGGCATTCAAGACAGAGCAGATGGTATGGGAAAAGCACATGGAATTTGAAGTGCATTGTCTATCGGAGAAAAAAGAAGGTCTGTTGAGGATGGGGCACGGGTGAACATGAGGACCAGAAATGAAGGTTCTAAGGTATCCTGTCACCTGTTTTACTTTATATTATAGATAAGAGGGAACCATCATATTTTTAAAATTAATTTGTATTGAAGTATAGTTGCTTTATAATGTTGTGTTCGTTTCTGCTGTACAACAGAGTGACTCAGCTAAATGTATACATATGTTGGGCTTCCCTGGTGGTTCAGACGATAAAGAATCCACCTGCAATGTGGGAGACCTGGGTTTGATTCCTGGGTTGGGAAGATCCCCTGGAGGAGGGCATGGCAACCCCCTCCAGTATTCCTGCTTCGAGAATCCCTGTGGACAGAGGAGCCTGGCAGGCTACTGTCCGTAGTGTAAGAGTTGGACACGACTGAGTGACTAAGCACACAGCCCCCATACATACATCTCCTCTTTTTTGGATTTTCTTCCCATTTAGGTCACCACAGAGCATTGAGTAGAGTTTCCTGTACTATACAGTAGGAAACCAACATAAATTTTTGAAATCTTCTTTGCAGTGAATTGTTGTTTTGTTCTTTTTTTAAAGACAGTTGGACATTTGAAATAGGAAAAAGCAAGGCAAACAAAAATTATCAATCAGGGGAGGGACAGTTAAACTACCGTGTGTTTGTTAAGAGCCAATGTATGTCCATTTTGAGTATGGATGTGTTAACAGTGTAAGCAAGGTTAAAAATTTAGGCATGAAGAAAATTTAGACATGCTGGTAAATATATGATAAATACTAGTGGAGCTCACCATTGTGAATCTGCAATCACCTAGACTCATGGAATGTTAGCCCAAGAAGAGTCTTTCATGATTGTGCATTGTGTTGGCTATTTTAAGGGGATTTTTTTTAAGGAAAGCAGCATGGTAGTAGTTGCACTTTTAAATTAATTGGTTGATTGAGAAAATATAGGATAAAAAGCGTTAAAAGCATTTTCAGCATCTTAATTTAACCATAATTCAGAGACCGTTTTTAGATGAGTGTTTCCTCTGTTGTTCTTAGATTCTTATTCTGATGAATGATCATTGTGTTCTTTGGATAGTATGTTATTTAAAATTACTGTTACTTTTAGAAATTTATGTTCACAGTTCTACTTCACCCTGTAAAAGATCTCTGCCCACCTCCCACAGACAGATGCCTTAGAGTTACCAGTCTATTCTTCATTCTCACCTGTGGTTCCTGGAGAGCATCAAGTCCTAATTCCTTGTGGAATCCTTTATATATAATGAATTAACCTCTCTCCTGTGCATCTGCAGTGGAAGTATTAATTTACCATTCTTCTGAGAATTAGGATAATAGTCACTCAAATGATTTTCTCTGGTTCAGATGAGGAACCCCAATTGTCAGAGGATTTGTAAATTAGGCCGTCCTGGGTGCTGTGTTTCCTGATAAGTAATGAGAATGGCAAGGTTGCTTTCATTTGTCTCCCAAATCTCCCTTGTATTTTTTTTTAAATAGACTTTATTTTATACAGAACTTTAGGTCCACATAAAAGCAGAAGGTACAAAGATTTCCCATTGTATTTTTAAAATCTCTGTATCCTTTATCATTAAACATAAAGTCTGCACATTGATGAAAAAATAAATATATCATTTAAAATGGTTTATCTTTTTTTAAGAAATTCTTTCCTGCACTGAGATCTTTATTTTTCTTCTGCATATTTTAAAGTTTTCTTTTTCATCTTAGGTTTGCAATATACTTGAAATTTATTTTCTGTTTGGTATGTTTAGAGATGTTATAATTTTTTTCTTTTTGCCATATGAGTACATCCAGCGTCATTTACTGATCAGTTCTCTTTTCCTCCATTTTGCTTTAATGTCATGTCTTCTCATCATTTTTTCTGTGTATGTCTAAATTCTAATTTAAATCTGTGTCTGAATTCTGTTTTTTTCTTCCTTTATCCTTGCATCAGGCAAAACTTAACTGTTTTAGCTTTCCAGTAATTCATAATATTGTATAGGGTAAGTCCTTTTACATTTTATAATTGTGTTTTAGCTTTGTTTCCTTTGTTCTTCCAAATATGTTTCAGAATCAGCTTGTCAGGCTCCTTGGAAAATCTTGTCAGGATTTTCTTTGGAGTATATAGATTAATTAGGTGAGAATTGATATCTTTATGATGTTATCATCATTCAATAAATAGTTATGGAGTACTTGTTTTATACTAGGAACTGGGAATATAGTTCCGTTCAGTCGCTCAGTTGTGTCCGACTCTTTGCGACCCCATGAATCGCAGCACGCCAGGCCTCCCTGTCCATCACCAACTCCCAGAGTTCACTCAGACTCACGTCCATTGAGTCCGATGCCATCCAGCCATCTCATCCTCGGTCGTCCCTTTCTCCTCCTGCCCCCAATCCCTCCCAGCATCAGGGTCTTTTCCAATGAGTCAACTCTTCCCATGAGGTGGCCAAAGTACTGGAGCTTCAGTTTGAGCACCATTCCTTCCAAAGAAATCCCAGGGTTGATCTCCTTCAGAATGGACTGGTTGGATCTCCTTGCAGTCCAAGGGACTCTGAAGAGTCTTCTCCAACAGTGAATGAAATTTGCAAATATCCCTGGACTCATGGAGTTTATGTTCTAATAGAAGGAAATATATTCTATTACCAAATATATTCTATACCAAAAACTGGGATCAGGCTAGATGTACATCAGGTATATCCATACAGTGGAATACTACTCAGCAATAAAAAGGAACAGACTACTTATACATTCAGAACATGGATGAATCTCAAAATATTATACTAGATATAAGAATATGGTAGACTATATATTTCAGTAGACAACATATTATATTATTCTATTTATATAGAATGTCTAAGGTAAAAATATAGTAACACAAAGCAGATCATTGGTTGCCTGGTGCTTGAAAGGGGAATGAGAATTGATTCCAGAATGGTATGAAGAAACTTTTTTGGTGATAGAAATGTTATAAAACAGGATTGTGGTGATTTTTGCACAATTGTATATATTTACCAAACCTTACTGAATTGTAAACTTACAGTGGGCAATTTTTATGATATGAAATTACATGAATTATATAATTTAAATTGTATCTTCTAAAGCTATTTAATTATATTATTTTGTGCCAACTCAGATGTAACTTGAAAACATTCTACGTCACAAAAGAAGCCAGTCACAAGAAACCAGATGTATGATTCCATTCATGTAAAAATATCTAGACTGGACAAAGCTATAGAGAAAAAGTAGATTGATAGTTACCTTGGGTCAGGGTGATTGGGAGGGAAACAGAGAGTAACTCGGTAATGGGTGTGGGGTTTCTTTTTATGGTGACAGAACTGTTCTAAAACTGTTTTCATCATGGTTGCACAACTCAAATATACTAGAAACCATTGACTTCTACAGTTTAAATGGGTGAATTGTGTAGTGTGCTCTCTCTCTTTAGTTGCTAAGTTGTGTCCAACTCTTGGAACCTCATGGACTATAGCCTGCCAGGCTCCTCTGTCCATGGGATTCTCCGGCAAGAATCCTGGAGGGGGTTGCCATTTCCTTCTCCAAGGGGATCTTCCCAACCAGGGATCAAACCCGGGTCTCCTGCACTGCAGGCAGATTCTTTACCGACTGACCTACAAGGGAAGCCCATATATCCCAATAAAGCTGTTAGAGAAAATAAATAAAATTATTGTTATATATGAAGGAGAATCAGTGGAGGGAGATGGTGGTGGGTGATGGTGAGGGAGGCCTCACTGAGGAGTTAACAGTTGAGCAGAGACTTCAAGGAGATGAGGGATTAAGGCATGTGGATAATTTGGGGAAGAGCTTTCTAGGAAGAGGGGATAATCATTGACAGGTCTGAGAAGGAAGTGTATCTGACATGTTTGAGAAGCATCAGAAAGGCCAGTGTGGCTGATATTAAGAGTGAGCAAAGGAGAGAGCAGTGGAAATGAAGCTGGGAGATGGGACTACCTGGGGCCATTGTAAAGATGGATTTTTATGGTAGGGGAGATGGGGAGTCACTGAAGAGTTTTGAGTAGAGGAGTGCCATCATCTGACCTAGCTTTTTAACAGTGACTGCTACGCTGTAAATAAACTGAAAGGTAGCATGGGTGAATGAAGGGAAACCAGTTAGAAGGCAGCAATCCAGGAGAGAGAGAAAAACTACTTGGACTGAGGTTGAAGAAAAACATGGCTGGTTTTTAAAATACATTTTGAGGGAAGGAACAGCAAGATTTGCTGACAGATTGGAGATGAGATGTGAGAGAGAGGAGTCGGAGGAGATGGTGTATTTTTTGGCCAGAGAAACTGAGAGGAGGCAGATGGAGGATAAAACAGATGTTGTGGAGTGGCGGGGGGAGGAAATGCCAGGAGTTCTGTTCTTGTTATGTTAGGGAAGTCCATCTGACATCCAAGGATGGATCTGAGTAAGCAAATTGAATGTCTAAATCTGGAATCTAGGAAAGATGTCCTCAAGTAAAGATTGTATTTAAAGCTATGAGTCCTCCAGTCCACCAACACAGTATACGTAATAAGATGAGACTTTACCCTCCCTTATGATAGACTTTTAAAAATTATTAACCTTTTCCTGCTTCCACTAAATAATGTTAATATTCCTGTATTTCAGGATCTTCAAGATGAAGTGCAAAGGGAGAATACTAATCTGCAAAAACTACAGGTCCAGAAACAGCAAGTACAGGAACTCCTTGATGGCTGGATGAGCAGAAAGCCCAGCTGGAGGAGCAACTGCAGGAAGTCAGAAAGAAGTGTGCTGAGGAGGCCCAGCTGGTAAGGCCTGATGGCTTACCGCTGCCTGTGTCTTTACCTTAGGTTTTTTTGCTGGCTTAAGATAGAAACCCTCTCTGCTCATTGTTGTTGTTGCTGTTGCTAGGTGGCAATCTAGTCAACATGAAGTTTGGGAACATGAAGGAGATGGGGCATGTTTCATCTAGAAATTACAGGGGAAGTAGGACACTGCATTTTTTTTTTTTTTAATTTAGTTGAAAGTATGGTACCTATGTCTTCCAGTCTCCTCTGTCAGTCTCTGATTGCCCTTTTCTACAGAAAATATACATCAAAAACACCAAAATAGTAAACTAAAATAAATACTGCATTATGGAATGTTTTAGTGACATCTCTTTTTTTAATCCCTTTTTTGTCTCATTCACGTCATGTTGTAGATTTCATCCCTGAAAGCTGAACTAACTAGTCAAGAATCACAGATCTCCACTTATGAAGAAGAGCTGGCTAAAGCTAGAGAAGAGCTGAGTCGCCTACAGCAAGAAACAGCAGAGTTGGAAGAGAGTGTGGAGTCAGGGAAGGCTCAGCTGGGACCTCTTCAGCAGCACCTGCAAGATTCACAGCAGGAAATCAGTTCAGTAAGTCTTTGTGGGAGTGAAAAAATACACTCAAGTGGGCACTCAGGTATCCTTTTAGTGCATAGTATTTTCTCCATTTCTGCTGCTGCTGCTTCTGCCCAGTTTATTATTCATTTTTTGTCATTTTATATGAATAGGCTTGTTACCTGTCATAAGTTAAAACTGTTGTGAGTCTAGTGCATCTGATGATTATCACTGGAATCTTGTTGCGTATGCAGGCTTTATAATTAGATGGTTTGGGTTTAAATGCTTGCTTTGCTGCTTACTGCCTGAATCATCTCAGTGTTAGATTCCTCATCTTGGAGAACTGGGAATTCCCTGGTGGCTCAGTGATAAAGAATCCACCTGCCAATACGGAGACATGAGTTCAGTCCCTGAATCAGGGAGATCCCCTGGAGAAAGAAACGGCAACCCACTCCAGTATTCTTTCCTAGAAAATCCTATGCGCAGAGGAGACTGGCGAGCTACGGTTTATGGGGTTGCAAAAGAGTTGGACGTGACTTAGTGACTAAACAACCATAACCACCAGAGGTTAGGATTTTGCCCTTTTCACTGCTGAGGACACAGATTCAATTCCTGATTGGGGAACTGACATTTAAGATCCAGCAAGCTGCACAGCATGGCCAAATTAAAAAAATAAAATTGAAGAATTAACAATACACCTGCCTCTTTCAGCTGCTTTTAAAGTTTAAATGGGGCAAAACCAGTGAGACATTTGAGCATAGGGTTTGCTAAATAAGTGCTCAGTAAATATTGCTTATTTTTATAAATAATAACCTGGTGTCTTACCTTTTGGGGATTCTAACCTTAAAATCAGTTTTGCTCATTTAGAAACCTTTATTTTTTTTTGAGATTAAGAAATTATTCTTTATATAGATAAATATGATTGTTGTGGTAGGTCCAGAATATAGATCCTTTGCTTTACTGTTTCTTGACTTCCCTAAATGGGGAATATTTTATAGAATGATGGTAGGATGATTGGATGTGTGTAGAAACTGCATAGCCCATTTCTTTCCATTTGAATTTGAACAAACTGAAGCCAGAGAAGGTGTAGGAACTTGCTTATGGTTATGTAGCCTTCAGAAGAGCCATAGCCTAGAATTCAGATCTTCTGAAACTTGGTCAGTTAATTATTATATATAAGGAAGTCTTTCCCCTTGATATGCTTCCTTCCTCTCTCTTGTCTGGTAGATGAATACCTGCTCACCCATCTTGCAGGCCATAGCTTAACCTCTTCTTTCTTTGTGGCATCTTCTGAATCCTGCTTTTATTGGACATTGTACTTCTGTTACAGTAATTTTAACATTTTTCCCCTGCACATTTGTTTATGTGTCTACCCAGTAGATGGAGCTTTTTGGTCTAGAAACATACATGTTTTCTAAGCATTTAGCTCAGTTCTTGTCTTAGCGTAGGTACTCAGTTAACATGTAGTAAACCCAAAAGAATTTTATACTAGTGGGAATGATACCAGATAAATGGACAGTCTTTAAAATAGTTTTGTTTAAGTTTTTAAGATATTTTTACGGTTATTTATAGACTGTAAAATTAACCCACTTTAAGGGTACAATCCATGATTTTCAGTAAATTTAGAGTTGCTCAAACGTCGCAATCCAGTTTTAGAATATTTCCCTTACTCCCAAAAGACTCTTGTGCCCATTTATCATCAATCCTCACCCTTACCTCTGGGTAACTACTATCTACTTTGTGTGTCTATAGATTTGCCTTTTCTGAGCATTTCTTATAGAGGAAATAAGTGGTCTGTGGTCTTTCTCATGTGGTTTCTTTCACTTAGTGTAATGTTTTTGAAGCCCATCCATGTTGTAGCATGTAACAAAATTATCTGTTCACCAATTAATGGGCATTTGGATTCTTTCTTCCTGTTGACTATTATGAATAATGATGCTATGAATTTTCTGTTTGCATACAATTCTTTGTGTAGACATGTGTTTTCATTTCTCTTGGATATAAAATAGTTGGTTATATTCTAAAGTTATTTTAAACTTTTTTTTTTTAACTTTAAATTGCCAAGCTTTTCCAAAATGGCTGTACCATTTTAACACTTGCTGATTATAGACATTCTCATAGATGTAAAATGGTATTTCATAGTTTTTAATTTGCAATTCTCTCATGACTAGAGATGTTGACTATCTTTTTGTATGCTTATGAGCCATTTGTATAACCTCTTGGATGAAATGTCTGTTTAAAGTCTTTTACCTATTTTGAATTGTCTTATTAAATTACACAAGTTTTAAAAATGTATATATATGTATATTCTGGAGATAAGTCCTTTATCAGATATTTGATTTACAAATAATTTTTCCCAGTCTCTGGCTTGTCTTTTAATTTTCTTTTCTTTGACTTTTTTGAAAAGGGATTTCTTTCAAAGGAAAGAGCATAAATGGAAAAATAGAAATGACTCTGGATATTATAAATTATCAGAGAGAAAATAAATCCATGTTTTTAAGCATGGAAGATAGTGTCAGCAAGCTGTCCTACCAAGTGTGCCAGATATCTGTGGAAGGAATTAGATCTTTGTGTCTGATCTCCAAATCTTAAGAATAACATACCAAATTCTTACACTTGACTCAGGTACCATGCATCTTTCCCACAGAGGGCAGCATATTCCCATGGGCCTATAAAAAAGAAATTTGGTTGTAAATTAGCCTGGTGCTTTTATTGCTCTCTAAAGCTTAGCTGTAGCTTTTTTTGAAAATAACTAAAGAGATATTTTGTAACTTGCTGAATTTTTATTTTTATTTCTTATATTTTCTAGAAAACAACTTTTGTTTGACCTTTACTCGATGTAACTTACTTGCACAATATATACTATTTATCCAAGTATTTCTGGCAGTTGAAATGTTTGTTCTACTTTCCGTGCACAGTCTGCAAAGAGCCTGTGTTAGTTGTGTGATGATTTTTTTCTATATCCTCTGAGTTCGCCTAGACAGTAAGGAAGAACGCAGGCTTAAATGGCAGGTGCATGGGAGAGTCAGACACAGGAGAGCCAGGTTGTGTTCATGGTTCTGTTGATTGTCTCAGGCGTAACCGTAAGAAACAAGCTGTCCTAAATAGAACTCTTTGATAGGCAAGTATTTCACCTGACTGCTTCATCTATATGGCGAGTGATGTTTTAAATTTTAGACTGCAAGGTAGTAGCATTAAAATTGATTTAATGGTCATGATAAATTTTTTAATGAAATAAAAGAGAATAGGAAATAACAGCTTACATTACAGATAGTAAGGATGAGTATTACTTCATGAAACTTGTTTCATCCTGTGTATGTGTGTAAATGTATAGTTATATGTATTATATATGCATCTATATTTACGTTTTATGTATATATACACACACAGAGAGACATATGTATATATATATTTACTGGGTCGAAGTGTAAACTCTTTCTTTCTGTAGATTAAAGTAAAGTAAGTTTATAAACCACTGCTCTATAGCACTAGGAATATACAAGGCATATGCTTTGTGTTATAAATGTGTGGTATTTTTTATTGTTAGTTTAAATCCTAAATAAAATGCAATTTGTGTGTATATATACACTATATATATATACACACACACACACAAAATGAAATGTGTATACACACACACACTCACACACTGATGCCCACTGTTTAAATATATAAGCATAATACTTGTGTTTTTCAGTGAACATTTATTAAGCACTTACAGTATGCATCATTGTGCTAGATGTTAGAGATGCAAAGTTAATAACAAAAATTTAGTCTCTATCCTCAAAAGGCTCAAGTCTTTAACTTTTTAAAAATAGAGTAAATTAGTAGAAAAGGAACAGGAAGTTTTAATTGTTATGGTAGTGAGAAATGTAGTATGCTAGGTACTTTCACACACATTGTCCTTTGTTTACATAGGCCTTTACATTTTACAGAGTCCTTTTAAATATATCTTTTACTTCACATAACAGTCTTCTGTGGAGATAGTTCTTACTGCCTCTATGGATTAAAAAATGGAAGCTTGGAGAGGGTACTTTGACTAAGATAACCTAATAATTAGAAAGTGATACAGCTAGATGTACATCTGTCTCCTTATCCAAGATAGTGTTCTTTTTCCAGGTTATGATCCTGACTTTTCCTTTGGTAAATTACAGATTCCAAATTGAGCAACTTAAAAACTTTATGGGAAATATTAGGGGAATAAGATTAGGGAACTGAGCCTTGATTTACAGAATGTCAATAGGTAATTTTTATATTTGCTAGAAAGAAAAAATATATAACATGTTAATAAATAGAGGACGCCAATGTAATTAAAATATATATATATTTTATGAAAATGGTACTTTTCAGTAAAGTTCCATTTATTGTTTTTTTCACTAGAAACATTTTTTTATTCTCTTGTCTCAATTTCTTTGAAATATATGTAAATGTGTTTTTGTTGTGTTGTGGATATTGGTATAAGTAAGCATTTTTTCTTCTGTTCCCTACATTTTCCTTTTTATATATATTACAATTTATTGTGTTATATAGAAAGTCAATGGGTGTTGAAATTTTAAAAAACTTTGTCCTTCATTTAACCTGTTTGATATATTTTAGATTTAGAGACTACTCCTTAAGGTTTTAGCCCATTAATAAATAATGCCAGGGGATAGGACACTAGCTCATTGCACCTTTGTTTTCACTTCTCTTCTTCCCAATAGGAATATGAATGGCTTCAAAGTCTTATGTGCTCTTCCTCTCTTTCTCTCCCTTTCCTAAAGCATCATCACACAATCTTGTCTTGCACTACCACTTTGCCATCTTTTTCCCAATACTCTGACACTTTTTCCAGTTACATTCTAAAGGACTGCCAATTAGCAGATATTTGAATTAAAATTCTTGGATCTTTCAAAAGATGTACAAAAGCAAATCCATATATACTGTGATTTCAGGAGGAGAACTTACGGGGATGGATTACTGAAATCCTTTTCTCTAAGTCTTGCTGCATTCCTTAATGGAAGCAAATTTATCCTTGATCAAGTCTAAGCATATAGTTATTTTTATATCACATGTCTTTCTAGTAATTTTGTCTACTTTTTGTCTAAAAATGTCTTTCTAGTAAATTCTGTTTTGTATTTCTGCTTTGTGTTGACAGATGCAAATGAAACTTGTGGAAATGAAAGAGCTGGAAAACCATAGTAATCAATTAAATTGGTGCAGTAGTCCACACAGCATTCTTGTAAATGGTGCTACAGATTATTGCAGCCTCAGTACCAGCAGCAGTGAAACAGCCAATCTTAATGAGCATACTGAAGGCCAGAGCAACCTGGAGTCTGAGCCCATACACCAGGAGTCTCCAGTGAGTCTAATAGTTCCTTTAATTCCATAAGCAACTTCAGAAGGAAAAAAAACTGATTCAGATGAAAGTTTTGTTGACATCATACCTAATATAAATATGTGGCCTTGCCTCATCTGAGACAGTTGAGAAAGCAAGAGTGGATTTTAACAGTTTAAATTACTGCGAATGTAATTTTAACTCATCTATTTGTTATAGAGGCATGTTTTCAAAGTCGTGGTTCTGTAGATAGTAACTTCTGAAAATAGTATTTATTTTTAAGTAATGTCATCCAAAGCTGGAAAGTAATTATTTCATAATGTTGAAGACATTTATTTACTGGTTTTTTTTTAATATTGGCTAATGCAAGAGTGCCGCTCTTCCAAATGAGAGCTACAGAGACAAAAGACCTTTAACCCCGTCTTCTGGCTGCATGCAGTCTAGTCGTGTAACACTGTGTTAAAAGGCTGTGATAAAGTAAATAGGGTATTCAGGTAGGACAACTTGGAGGAGGCTCAAAGAGGATGTCATAGGGAAGCTTTACAAGTGACCACTGAAGTGAGAAGAGGTTAAGCAAAGGAGAAGGTGGTACATTTCTGGCAGAGGAAACAGCATTAGCATAAGTGTGTAATAGGAGAAAACATGTTGCACAAGATCATGAGAAATTTTCCAAGGATGTTTTGTGATGGTGAGGGATGAATTGGTAGGAGATGAGGCTGTCTCCTGTAGGTTACCTGCATTACCTCTGGTACTTTTTATCAAGATAGAGATATCTGTGCCCCATTCCAGACTTGTTGAACTAGAGTTTCTGGGTTGGGCCCAGGTATATGTGTTTTTAAAAACAAATTCCGTAGGTGATTATGATATGTGCCTAGATAAAACTGACCACTTTTAGGTCAGAAAGGACCAAAGAGTAAGAAATTTGGATTCATCTTGCAGCACTGGGGAATTCACCTTACTAGAGTGAGTAGCCATCGAAGAATTTTTAAGCAAGAAGTGACAGGATTGAGTTTACCTTTAAGAAAATCTGGATAAGGCATCCCCTGGCAGTCCGGTGGTTAGGACTTGGTCAGTGCTTTCATTGCTGTAGCCTGGGTTCAATTCCTGGTCAGAGAACTAAGATCCCACAAGCTGTAGGGTGCCACCAAAAAAAAATTTTTTTATGTGGATTATAGATTGGAGAATAGGACTGGACATACCGAGATATGGGAGAGACTACTGGGGTAGTCTATGTGAGAATTTTTTAACCTGGATCTGACCAGTAGCAGGAGGGATGATGAGAGGAATACAAATTTGATAGATACTAAGGACTTAAAATTAACAGATTTAATGTTATTTGTACAGTGCAGTCTTGAACTGCACAATATTCTTTTAAGCACAAAATGCAAATTACTAGGTTATCCTTCAAAGACATAGGATGGTATGAAATAGAAATTGGCTTTGCCACTTTTTAAGCCTTATTATCTACTGATCTAAGTGCAGAAAGCAGTGATGTCATTGAAGGACTTCTAACCAGAAGATCATGATTAGATTCCTATTTTAGATCTATTACTTTGGCTGCCCTGAGAAGGATAGATGTGGAGGACAAATATTGGAGGTAGGAAGGCAGTTGGAATATTATTACTACAGTAATATGTGCCAGAAATGATGATGCTATAAATGAATGATAGTGACAGTCAGGATGGAGAACAATGGAAGAATTTGAGAAATAGATGAGAAGTAGACTCCATAGGACTTGGAATCTAGCTGGGGGATAACCAGAGGGAAGTAGTTAAGGAAGAACTGGAGTTTTCAGGCCTTGAGTGGTTTTTAGGCTTGGTGATATCATTTCCCTAAGAAATATTATAGAAGTCATCCAATGAATGTATTCTGCTTATTTTTTAAAAATTTCTAGTAATTTTTGACTCTTCTTTGTCAGTTTCCTCTTCCAAGTAGAAAATATATTGAAGAATTAATTAAGAATTAATATTTTGAAGGATTAATATTTTATAGGCAAGAAGTAGTCCTGAAATACTGCCTTCTTGTGTGACTGATGAAAATGAAGAGATGACTGTAGCTGTTAATGAAAAAGTTTGTCCTGAATTTAATAGTGACAGATGTTCAAAAGAGGTAAAAATAATTCTATATTAATATGTAAATGTTCTTATCAAAATATGGGTTATATACTATTTAAAACTAAGGAAAGAGAAAAATGTGTTAAATGGACTTTATGACCACAAAAAATTTGTTCTTTACCATTAGTTGATTTTTCAAACATGCTATTTTAAGATGTTACCTTTTAAAACTTTTGGTTTCTAAAACCTTTTTTTTTTTTTAATTTAAAATTCTTTTTAGGAAGATCCATTTAATGTAGAAACAAGTTCACTGACAAATCCAGTTGCAGATTCAAACTTGGATTTTTTCCAGTCTGATCCTTTTGTTGGCAGTAAGTACTCTTACATTTACATTACAAATTTACCAGAAAGGACCTTATAAGAACTTGGGCTTCAGTTTTGAGAGCCTACTTGTTATAGCAAAAGTAGAAAAGAGAATGAAGTTTTTATATGGTCAGACTTTAGTATTTGTCCTCTCCAGGCAACTAAATCCTGGAACTAAGCATTTGATTATGTCTTAGGAACCCCTGATTAAGAGTATTTCTTCTTCAGAATAGAGACCCAAAGAAAGAGAAGAGATTGGGCAGTCTTAAGTCAACTAGCAATTATTTATCAAAAGTGCCAACACCATGCTTTTACAGCGACAGAAACTATAGTAGTTAGTAGCTCCGATCCCTGCCTATAGTAGTTAGTAGCTGCCTAAAGTCTTATTGCAGAATCATAAGTTCAATAAATTAAAATACCTGATGTTGTCATAAGCTATGTTAAATACCACTTGTGTTAAACTTCTTTTTATTTATTTCCAAACTCACCTTGTGAAACTGACAGGTCCATTTTTTACCAATTTTAAAGATGGGAAACTAAGAAACATAAATGGAATAATTTGCTCAGAGGCATGGCCAGAATGAGCCTAGATATTAAAACTCTATTAAGAAAACTTCTTTATTAATACACACACACACACACACACACACAGTGTTAAAAGATATATAAATTGAGCATTTAAAGTATACAATTAAATGGTTTGAGTACACTTTCATAGTTGTATAATCCTCCCTAAAATCTAGTTTTGGAACAAATTTTATTACCCCATAGAGCAACTCTATATTGCCTGTTCCCCTAAACCTCAATTCGCCCAACCACTGATCTATTTTCTGTCTAGTAGATGTGCATACTTACAAAATTATACAATATATGTTTTTTTTATCTCTGGCTTCATTCATTTAGCCTAATATTTTGAAGGATTACTCATATTTTAGTATGTTTTGATATTTCTGTTTTATTGATGAATATTATTATATGGATGTACCACATTTTACTTATTCATTGGTTGATGGACTGTTGGATTGTTTCCACTTTTTTGGCTGTTTTGAATAATGCTGTTATGAACAAGTAACTCATGTATAAGTTTTTGTGTGAATATATGTTTACTTTTCTCTGGGGTGTATATCAGATCATAGTACTCTGTTGAATCATTTGAAGACCTGCCAAACTGTTTTCCAAAATGTCTGTACCATTTTATATACATACATATATATATATATTCCCACCAGTAGTATATGTGGCTTGCAATATCTCCATATCTTTTCCAACACTTGTGACTCTCTATCCTTTTGATTATAGCCATCATAATGAGTGTGAAGTGGTATCTTATTTTGACTTGATTTGTATTTCCTTAATGACTAATATTATTGAACATCTTTCTCTGTGGTTATTCAGTTCAGTTCAGTCACTCAGTTGTGTCCAACTCTGCAACCCCATGAACTGCAGCATGCCAGGCCTCCCTGTCCATCACCAACTTCCGGAGTCCACCCAAACCCATGACCATCGAGTTGATGACACCATACAACCATCTTATCCTCTGTCGTCCCCTTCTCCTCCTGCCCTCTATCTTTCCCAGCATCAGGGTCTTTTCCAATGAGTCAGCTCTTCACATGAGATGGCCAAAGTATTGGAGTTTCAGCTTCAACATCAGTCCTTCCAATGAACAACCAGGACTGATCTTCTTTCGGATGGACTGGTTGGATCTCCTTGTGGTCCAAGGGACTCTCAAGTCTTCTCCAGCACCACAGTTCAAAAGCATCAATTCTTCAGTGCTCAGCTTTCTTTATAGTCCAACTCTCACATCCATACATGACCACTGGAAAAACCGTAGCCTTGACTAGACAGACCTTTGTTGGCAAGTGATGTCTCTGCTTTTTAATATGCTGTCTATGTTGGTCATGACTTTCCTTCCAAGGAGTAATTTCATGGCTGCAATCACCATCTGCAGTGATTTTGGAGCCCCCCAAAATAAAGTCAGCCAATGTTTCCCCATCTATTTCCCATGAAATGATGGGAATAGATTCCATGGTCTTAGTTTTCTGAATGTTGAGCTTTAAGCCAACTTTTCCACTCTCCTCTTTCACTTTCATCAAGAAGCTCTTTAGTTCTTCTTCACTTTCTGCCATAAGCGTGGTGTCATCTGCATATCTGAGGTTATTGATATTTCTCCTAGCAATCTTGATTCCAGCTTGTGCTTCTTCCAGCCCAGTGTTTCTCATGATGTACTCTGCATAGAAGTTAAATAAGCAGGGTGACAATATACAGCCTTGACGTACTCCTTTTCCTATTTGGAACCAGTCTGTTGTTCCATGTCCAGTTCTAACTGTTGCTTCCTGACCTGCATACAGATTTCTCTTTTCTCATGATGTACTCTGCATAGAAGTTAAATAAGCAGGGTGACAATATACAGCCTTGACGTACTCCTTTTCCTATTTGGAACCAGTCTGTTGTTCCATGTCCAATTCTAACTGTTGCTTCCTGACCTGCATAGGTTTAGGTTTCTCAAGAGGCAGGTTAGGTGGTCTGGTATTCCCATGTCTTTCAGAATTTTCCAGTTTATTGTGATCCACACAGTCAAAGGCTTTGGCATAGTCAATAAAGCAGAAGTAGATGTTTTTCTGGAACTCTCTTGCTTTTTTGATGATCCAGCGGATGTTGGCAATTTGATCTCTGGTTCCTCTGCCTTTTCTAAAAGCAGCTTGAACATCAGGAAGTTCACAGTTCATGTATTGCTGTAGCCTAGTTTGGAGAATTTTAAGCATTACTTTACTAGCGTGTGAGATGAGTGCAATTGTCTGGTAGTTTGAGCATTCTTTGGCATTGCCTTTCTTTGGGATTGGAATGAAAACTGACCTTTTCCAGTCCTGTGGCCACTGCTGAGTTTTCCAGATTTGCTGGCATATTGAGTGCAGCACTTTCAGAGCATCATCTTTCAGGATTTCAGTTAGCTCAACTGGAATGCCATCACCTCCACTAGCTTTGTTCGTAGTAATAGCCCACTTGACTTCACATTCCAGGATCCTTATATCTTCTTTGGAGAAATATTGATTCTAATCATTTGCCCTTTTTTAAATTGGTTGTTTGTCTTTTAATTATTGATTTGTAGGCATTCTTTACATATTCTGAATATACATCCCTTGTCAAACATATGATTTGCAACTATAGTCCTGTGTTCAGTGTTGTCTTAATTTTGATGAAGTCTATTTATTTATGTTTTATCTTGTGCTTTTGATTTCATGGTGTGAGATAGGGGTTCAACTTTATTCTCTTGCAGGTGGACATCCAGGTGTCCCAGCACCATTTGTTGAAAATACTATTTTTTCGCCATTGAATTGTCTTAGCACTCTTGTAAAAAATCAAATGATGATAAATGTGTAAGATTTATTTCTAGACCCTTCAATTCGTTAAGCACTTTTTTTTTTTTTTAACTTCAGTGAAGCCTGGTATCTTTGTTTCTGAAGTGTTGATGGTAATACCCATCCAGTAATCCTGTGAAAAGTAGACATTTTGTTAGTAAAATTCTTGTCCTCAAGCCTGTGTTTTCCCCTCCATGTAATCTGACCTTGTGGTCAGGAGGTAAGTATAGTTGGCTCTGATTCAAATTTGCCTCTTTTATGAGGAGTATTGATGTTCTTCCCTTATTAAAATAGTGATACTTATTAGTATTTTAAATATTTCCTAAAGGTGGACAACATTCATTGTCTTACTTACTTTGAGGTAGAGTCAATAAAACAAACTTTGCTTTTGTTTTGAAGTTACCCTTTAAGTAATAGTGCCACATTAGTAAATACTGTGATTTTGATTTCTGCATATTTCTTTTATCACAGGTGATCCTTTCAAGGATGATCCTTTTGGGAAAATTGGTTAGTGTTTTATTGAAGACCTTCTTAGCTTAATTCTTCTTAATTATAAGCTTATGTTATATTTATGAATGAGAGATCACAGTTAGGTATTTTTAGGAATGGACTTCCTTTTTATCCAGTTTTAAAATTGACCTAAGGCCTCACTAAGATGTTGTATGTACCTGGCATTTTCAGAGAAAAAGTGACAGATACTTGTGAATTTGCTTAGTAAACTGTTAGCTATACTTTATAAAAAATAACATTATTGCTTATACTTTGATGCTTTTAATACATCAAATGATTCTTTGATGCTTTTAATACACTGGTTTCTTCTTACTAGCCAAGGATTAGATAAGTAAAATGATCTACATTACTATAGGGTTTAGGACTTTTTTCCCCCCTACAATTACAGCCTATTACAGATCTTAAATAATTACTGTGTCAGGCTTTTTAAGATTCTTTCTGGGATTTTCACAAATCTGATGTGCTATTTAGTTATGTTTTCCAAACCTGTTCGAAACTGTTGGCTGTTATCATTGAGCCCAGAGAGAGCAATGCTTTAGAAATTTTTGTTGTTTCTTTGCTTCCCTAGTGGCTCAGATGGTAAAGAGTCTGCCTGCAATGCAGCAGACCTGGGTTCAATCCCTGGGTCAGGAAGCTTTGTGGAGAAAGGAATGGCAACCCACTCCAGTATTCTTGCCTGGAGAATCCCACGGACAGAGCAGCCTGGTGGGCTGAAGTCCATGGGGTCGCAAAAAGTCAGATATGACTGAATGACTAACACTTTCACTTAACTTTCCTATGTGTTCTTTTTTTCTTTCTTCTTAGTTATAATAGCATAGAATAAGGGTCTTAAAATGGGATCACTTGATATTATGTTCTAATTTAAAAAATCAGTTTATTAGGTGTAAAACTCTTTTATCAAAACCACAAAGAAAACTGTGATCCTTTCCCCACCCCCAAAATTAGAATCACCAGGTTAGAGGAAATTATTTAAACCTAGCGTATAGGCAACATTGTGTAATAAGTGTTGGAGTTATTGACTTGCTTTGAGTGAATAATGAACAAGTAGGAAAGAATGTTAATTAAAACTGCTTAACTAGATATAACTGTCTATACATTTTTATGACCCACATAAGTAGTCATAAAGTACCTGACTTAGACTCTACAGGAGTTCAAAATGCCTTTTAATTAAGGCAGTTGTCATCGGTGACAGGAAATTTAGAGTAATAATTTTTTAATGTCTCATATTTGTGTTGTTTTTTTTAGATCCATTTGGTGGTGATCCTTTCAAAGGGTCAGATCCATTTGCCTCTGACTGCTTCTTCAAGCAGTCTTCTGCTGATCCTTTTGCCACGTCAAGTACTGACCCTTTCAGTGCAGCCAGCAATAGCAGTAATACATCGGTAAGTAGGAGGATTAAAAAAATGTTGAATGGACCACAGATGTTCTAGGTGAGTTTCTTTTTTTCTTTTTTAAGAGCAGACTGTTTATTGTCTGGTGAAATAACCAAATTATTAATCATTGCTAGATAGTAAATTTTTTGAGGGTAGGAAGTATATCTTACAAAAAATTTAGTAACATGCCCTGCCTGTACTTTGGTTCAGTGATCAGCAAATATATGTTAACTTCTGTTTAATGGTCAGAGAAGAGGTAGGGAAAGAGACAAATGTAGATAAAAAAGCAATTTACCAATAGTAAAATCATACACTATTTGAGTAATTTTTCAAATCCAAAAGATAGAAATAATTCAGTAAGTACTCACTCTAGACAAGAAAATTGTTTGCCAAACTGCCACTAACTCCTGGGAATGAGACTCATACCTGTACCTTTCTTGTAAATCCTGTTCCTTCCACGTTGCAATATAAAGCATTTAGATAAGAAGCAAAGGACTTACTGGCTTACTGTATTTTGTCTTTAAGAAAATGAGTATACAGTGGATCTTTTGTATTCTGTCTACAAATAGATGAGTTAAGTGAGTTTCTTGAAATACACAGTGACGAAAGAATTCTCTTGCAGAGTACTTCTGATGGGCCATATAAAAATTTCAGTCTCGTCGAACCTATCTAGTTTTTGGTTCAGACTAGCATTTCACACTGTGAGCACCCACTGAAATTGACAGAATACTCATGTCATCCAAATACTAAGTCCACCCTTCAAAGGACAAAATGTTATCCCATTGGGGATTTTTAAAATAAATGATTAAAAATCCATAAGCTAGTCTCCAGTAAAGCTTTTTGAAAATATTTGATATGCATTATTGAAATAATGAAATCAATTTAAAGAGAACAGCATTGATCTTTTTAAAAAAAATAATTTCTGTTATTTTGTGGACATATCGAGAGTGTTATTCTTGTAAAGATGTATTATTTCCCACCAAATGTCAGACTCTCTTGATAATACACATAGTACAACAATTACTATTTAATAACTACCCACTATGATCCAAGTACTGTTGTGGGCTTTATGTTAATAGTTTCGAATCTTCACATAGTCTTACAAAGTGGGTGTTGGTGTCCCTATTTTAACAATAAGAACACTGGAACTCAGAAAAATTAACTAAGGTCAGACAACCAAGTGTGAAGGCTTTGAAAACAAAATCTTATATTAAGATATTTAAACACATGCAAACCAGAGTAACATAATGAAGTATTTTAACCTCTGTGTATCTATAGCCCAATTTCAATAATTATCAGTGGTTTTGGAGAGGTTTTTAATTTTTTTTGTTGTTCATTTGGTTTTTTAAAGTTTTTATTTGAAGGCTTATTTTTTGAGACAGGATATTTCACACCAGTACGTAAACCAAATCTAGAAAGGAGCAGTTGCTTGACAGACATGTAAAGCAGAAATTTTGTCTTTTAATACTCTTAGATTAAGAAAACTTCCTTAAAAGCGTAATTGGTTATTTTAAAGGTAATAAACTTTGGTATTCCTGAATTGCTTCTTTACTGTATTCAGTAAAGAACTACTTGGCCAGCAACTGGTGTTTTCCACCTTTGTAAAACTAAGCAAATGCCTCTGTAACTGAATATTTGTGGTTTCCAGAGGCTACTGGATACTCTGTGTTCCTACAACACTCAGTTTGTAGTGTGGACCCATTTGCCAAATTCTTCTTGAATTGCCTGCAACCTGAATTCTTTCCCTCTCACCTTATTTTAGCCTCTTGTTATTTACCCTTATTGTTTAAAAAGCAAGAGGCCAAAGCAGCTCTTCCTAATTTAAAAATAAGCATGTTTCTTTTCCTTTCCTCTGGTGAAAGTTTTCTACCATTCATTCTACTTTTTCCCCTTTCTGCTTGGTTTTTGAAAGCAGCAGTGCCCTAGCTGACAGCTCTTAATTTCTCCATTCAAAACTGTGAACTAAACACCAAATTGGCAATATAATAATAGTTACATTTATCTAATTTCTTCTATGTGCCAGGCATGGTGCTAAGTTCTTTTCATGTGTTACCTCATTTAAGCATCACAATAATTCTGTGAGGCTCATGTATCATCTTCATTTTAAAGATAAAGTAAATGAGAGGTTATTATGTGTAAGTAAGTTAGTTTTAAGTGACAGAACTAAATTCAGACTCTTATCTCACCAAAATCTAAGGTCCTCACCACTGTAGTCTAAGATTCAGACCATTTTTTCCTAACTATAAGCCCCTGCTTTTGGTCATCTTTCTTCTTTTCAAACAGGCCTCTGTTAATGCCTTAAGATATGAATCTCTCCCCACAAGTCTTTTTTGTTCCTTCAAGGATGGTCTCTTTTCTCAGAGGGTCATAATTTTCAAAAACAAACCAAAACAACAAGTGCCATTTTCTACTATCCTAGCTAGCATATGGTAGCTACATGCTAAGTCATACTGTGAAAGGAGGGAATTAAGAGAGAATTTCAGTGATAGATTAGGTTAGGTGACCTTATAGGAGGATTTGGAACATTAATTATAAAATCACATCATCTGAATTTTAGTCATGAAAATTACTTTCATATATTAAGTTGCCTAATTACCAAACTGAACATAATATAAAGAGAGTTTTGTGGGTGCTTAGTCCTTCATGGGCTGCACAGTCCATCCTGTTCCTCTTGCTGTCTCAGTGCCCTTTTAGGGAACGTGCACAGTGTGTGGGCTTCCCATGTGGCACTAGTGGTAAAGAACCTGCTCACCAATGCAGGAGACATAAGAGACCCAAGTTCGATCCCTGGGTCGGGAAGATCCCCTGGAGGAGGGCATGGCAACCCACTCCAGTATCCCTGCCTGGAGAATCCCATAGACAGAGGAGCCTGACAGGTTATAGTCCATGGGGTCACAAAGAGTCAGACATGACTGAAGCAACTTAGCACTCATGCACAGTGTATGATAAAGGAATAGAATTAAACCTGACACACATATGGGCCTACTTTTTCTATTTCTCTCTCTCTGATGGTAAATAAAATCTACAAGCTGTTTAAAACCAGGTCTGTTAGTTTTTCCTTCTCTCACAGTTGAGAGAAGAAGCATTAATAGTTGGTGACTTGTATTATCATGTCAGTGACTCTGTCTCACATTGGTATTTTAACTATCGTATTAGGAACCATGGAGAGTTACTTTGCTATACAGACCAGCTTGATTTTTTTCCCCCCTTGATTGCTGTTTATTCATTTAGTAAGTAATCAGAGTACAACTAGTGTGTTCATTTTATAAAAATGTAAGTTAACCATCAGTTAAAATTTTCGGTTCTAAAAACATCACTAGTTATTCTTTCTGCAAGTAGTTTTTTTTAATGGATCCTGTTTTATAAAAAGAGAATTATACTGTAAGTCTCAGTGAGCATTGTTTCTCTCTTATCAAATACCTCTGTATTACTTGAGCTCTGTAATATCCTTTGACGTTCAGTTGTAATACCTAAGTTCTTGATGATTCGAAGTAGGTTGTGTAATACAGATGACATTAATAGTCATGAGTCAGAGTAGGAGATAAATATTCCAAAACTCTTTTTGTCCCCCTTTTATCTAACTGTATGCTAAGACTTTTAGCTGGCCGTTTAAAACAACTTGATGCCAGAAAGTTCAGTTACCTTCCTAGATACACATTTTGTTTGACTATGATTTAAAACCAAGCTGAAGTAGGAAGATAGTTCAGTAGTCAGAATCTCTGGCTTCTATAAAACATTACAAAGTGCTCACACTTTGTAGCCATTCAGGCTTACCATTTGATCCAGATTTTTTACATGGCTTATTATTGAAAGTGGCTGTTTTTGTTTTTGTTTTTTAATAGAAAGCATTTTCTCTCTCTCTCTCTCTCTCACACACACACACATTAACATTAGAGGAAGTTGGGTGAAGGGCATAGAAGAGGTCTTGTGTTATATTTATAGCTGTTCTAGAAATCTACAGTTATTTCAAAGTGAAAGTTAAAGAGTAGTGTGCATCTAAACAAGTAGCAAAATTATGAAGGAAAGAAATGGATACCAATGCCAGGGTAATAATGAACTTTACAGGGAGGAGGAATGGGATTGTGATTAGAGCAGGCACATGAAGACTTTTGAGATGTTGGCAGTTTCATAGATGTTCACTTGATACCTTTTATTATATGGTTCATAATGTTCCATACATTTTTCTGAATGTATGTTATGTTTTACAGTAAAAGATTAGAAAATGATATGAATCATTTTAATTTAATAAGATTGCAAATCAGTAGGGGTAACATTTGTTCCTAATGCCTTGTGTTTCTTAATTAGAGTTTGTGAAGAATATTTTCTTTGGTGTGGCAATAAAGTTTCAGCTATGAAAAGTTTCCTCTCTCAATCATGACTTAATGCCTTAAGATATGAATCTCTCCCCACAAGTCTTTTTTGTTCCTTCAAGGATGGTCTCTTTTCTCGGAGGGACATAGTTTTCAAAAACAAACCAAAACAACAAGTGTCATTTTCTACTATCCTAGCTAGCATATGGTAGCTACATGCTAAGTCATACCTACATAATAAGCTACATAAAAAGTCATACATGGCTTATTATTGAACGTGTAATTTGTATAATTTGTTTAGGTAGAAACGTTAAAGCACAATGATCCTTTTGCTCCTGGTGGAACAGTTGTTGTTGCAGCAAGCGATTCAGGTAAGGAAATAATTTTCTTTGAACAGTAAACATCACCCTTTCTTTCCACTTCTTTTTTTTTGGTCTTCATCAAATATATTCTCCTACTTACTTGCTTATGGCTTTAAGATTATTGCATAGTTATTAGATTGGTGCAAAAGTAATTGTGCTTTCAGACCCTGAATTTTAAACCATTTTAACTAGGGTCAAAGCTATGGTTTTTCCAGGAGTCATGTTTGGATGTAAGAGTTGGCCCTTAAGGAAGGCTGAGTGCTGAAGAATTAATGCTTTTGAACTGTGGTATTGGAGAAGACTCTTGCGAGTCCTTTGGAATACAAGGAGATCAAAACAGTCAATCCTAAAGGAAATCAACCCAGAATATTCATTGGAAGGACTGAAGCTGAAACTGAAGCTCCAATACTTTGGCCACCTGATGCGAAGAGCTGACTCATGGGAAAAGACCCTGATGCTGGGAAAGATTGAAGGCAGGAGGAGAAAGGGCAACAGAGGACAAGATGGTCGGATGGCATCACTGACTCAATATACATGAGTTTGAGCAAGCCCTGGGAGATGGTGAAGGACAGGGAAGCCTGGTGTGCTACAGTCCATGAGGTCTCAAAAGAGCCAGAGACAATGAACAACTGAACAACAACAGTAACGGGGTCAAACACATCTGTATTAATCAAAATAGAAGCTATTAAAATCGACACATTTTTGCCAATGAGAAATAAATTTTATTCCTGAAGCATAAAAATTCGTGCTTCACAATTTGACAAACTCTTGGAAAACCTTTTCTGCATCCTGCTGGTTGTGGAAGCATTTTCCCTGTAAAAAGTTGTTGAGATACTTGAAGAAGTGTTAGTCACTTGGTGGGAGGTCAGGTGAATATAGCAGATGAGCCAAAACTTCATTGCCCAATTTGTTCAATTTTTTAAGTGTTGGTTGCTTGACATGTGGTTGGATGTTGTCTCAGAAAAGAATTGGGTCCTTTTATTGACCAATGCCAGCTGTAAGTGTTGCAGTTTTCCATTCATCTCATCGATTTACTGGGCATACTTCTCAGATGTAATGGTTCCGCTGTGATTCAGAAAGCTGTAGTGGATCAGACCACCAGCAGACCACCAAACAGTGACCATGACAGTTTTTTTGGTGCAAGTTTGGCTTTGGGAAGTGCTTTGGAGCTTCTTCTCTGTCCAACCACTGACCTATTTGTTGCTGATGTTGTACAAAAATCCGCTTTTCATCGCACCTCACAATCAAGTTGAGAAATGCTTCACTGTTGCATAGAATAAGAGAAGACAACACTTAAAGGTGATGATTTTTTTTGATTTGTGGTCAGTTCTTGAGGCACTTGGTTCTTGAGCTTTTTCACCTTTCCAATTTGCTTCAAATCCCAAATGACTGTAGAATGATCAACATTGAGTTCTTGGGCAGCATCTTGTGTAGTTGTAAGATGATCAGCTTCAATGATTGCTCTCAATTGGTTGTTGTCAACATCTCATGGCTGGCCACTTTTCTTGTCACCTTCAAGGCTCTTGTCTCCTTTGAAAAACTTGAACTACCAGTGTATTGTACATTCATTAGCAGTTTCTGGGCCAAATGCATTGTTGATTTTGCAAGTCGTCTCTGCTGCTTTGACCCATTTTTGAACTTAATATGAAGATTGCTCTAATTTGCTTTTTGTCTTAACATCATTTTCATAGTCTGCAATGCTAAGTCTAAAATAAACAGCAAGTAAAATTTATTAGCAAAAAGCATAAAATAGGAAATGCACATCAAAATGATATATAACATAATCACATTTATTTAAGAATGTATTCCAACATCAAGTGGCAAATTTCAACAATATTAAACCGCAATTACTTTTGCACCAACCTAAATATATCCTATTATGTCCTACCAATAAAAACAATGGTGTTTGTATATTACTTTCCACTTTTCTTATCATTTATTATTTCATTTACTGTTCATGTTAAAGAGCTTAATATGTACTCTAGCAAATGTCAGTAAAACCAATAAATTTTTTTTTTGCTTTATAAAAGACAGTGTTTCTTGGCAGTTTCAAAGTCATCATTGATTCTTCCCATAGTAGCAAAACTCCCTTGGGATTTCCCATATTTCTCCAAGAAAAATATTATAGGGGGAAAAAAAAAGAGAAGGGGGAAGGAACTTAAAAGTAAAAACAAATTTAAGGAGCATATCACATAAATAATATTTGTAGATCTTGCTTGTACTTGATTTGAATAAATCAACTAAAGATTTATGAGATGAAAGAAATTTGGACAGATTGACATTAAGAAATTTTTTTATTTTTTGAGATGATATGAAAATGCTATTTTAGTTTCATCTTTTAAAAAACAGTCTTCAGAGTTCCCTGTCAGCGCAGTGGTTAAAACTCTTCACTTCCACTACAAGGGGCACAGGTTCAATCCCTGGTCCGGGAACTAAGATTGCACATGCCTCGTAGCATGGCCAAAACCAGAGAAACTGAACAAGTCTTTATCTTAGAGATACATTATGTCAGATTTAGAGATGAAGTGATTAAATTGGGGTTTGTGTCAAAATAATCTTGTGGAGTGAATAAACGAGTGTGTTTAGGAAATACAGTTGCTAAGTACTAAAGCTAAGCAATAAATACATGAGGGTTCATTATACTAGCTTTTTATTTTTATCTGTTTTAATTTTTCATAATAAAAGAGTCTTGGCCTTTTAACACATCCCAAGTATGTCATACTTTTATTTATTTATTTAGGCTGCACCTTGCAGCATGTGGAACTTCCCAGATCAAAGACTGCACTGGTACCCCCTGGAGTGGAAGTACAGAGTCTTAACCACTGAACCACCAAAGAAATCCCATATTCCCATTTTAACGGTCAGGAAACTGCAGATAGGAACCATTAAGTAACTTGGTCAAGATTTACAGTTTTATTAGATTTGAACGATAAAGCCAAGATTCAAACCTATGTCTGATAAGAGTCTAAAAGTCTAAAAACTAAGTAACTGTTTCTTTCTCTCTATTCAATAGTTATTGTTTAGGAGAGCAGGGAATTAGAACTAGACTCAAACATGTAAATACTTCAATATCATGCTAAAAATAGGATGCCTTATTTTTCCAGATGAAAATAGAGTGAGTTATTGAGTGTAGAAATTTGCTGCTTGTGACAAATTGAGGATTATGAATGTAGAGAAAGATTAGTATAGAAATGCCTTCACAATTTGAATTTCTTCTGCAAATATCAATATGATATTTAACAGTATGCATTATTTGTTTTCAGCTTGAAGATTAATATCAAGAAGATATGTAGAAAAAAAGATCTAGTGGTAGTGCTGGCTTTGGATTTAACCCAAAATTTAGAACTACAGCAAATAAGATTTCTAAAAGGCTTATTGTAATAAAAGTGGTCAAATTGTATCTTTTTAAAATACATGTGCTCTTTTAGAGTCTCAATTTTGAACTGATGAATTAATGTATTGATAGGGATATTATATAAGAAAGGATTACCTAAGAGAATAAAATGAAAGGTTAATACATTTTAATTAACTCTTGATTGCCTACACTGAGGAATGGTAAGTGCCATGAGAATTCATTAACGCTTCAAGCATTTAAAGAAAAGGGAGATGGCCTCCCTTTAGGGCAACTCATGAATGATTTCAGAGCAGAAGGTGGCCTTTGTGGTATGCCTTGAAAGAATGGCCTACTAAGTAGATATGGGAAGAGTAGTTAAAGCAAAGAGAGTAACATGAGCCAGGAATGGAGGAAGGACATATAGTGCATGTTCAAAGAAAAACAGACATTTTGATAAAGCTTACTTACAGATAGAGGAATAATCAGGTTAAATAAGGCTAAAGTGGTAAATTGTGATCTCACTGTAGGTTTCTGTTGCCTCTGTTGGTCTTCTCTTTGATTTCCAGTTCCTGGCTCATTTCCTGTAAAATGGTAGAGTAAATGACTGTAGTAGACTGGAAGTGGGCTAAGGTTTGTTCTTATTATCATCATAGTAATAGATACCATTTACTGAGCACTTGCTTAGTTCCAGCACTACATGTGCTATTTTCTCATATTTGATCTTGTTTAATTCTCAGAGCAGCTACCTGAGAAGATTGCTATTATGTTTATTGTACAGACAAGGAAAACCAAGAAATGGAGAGATAAAGCCATTTCACAAGGTTAAGGAAGTAGTAATAGATGGACTCACATTCAGATGATGTCTCTAGTTTTCCACCAACCTCTTTGGTCCTTCCTTCTCTGTCTCTTTTCTAATTCTTTCTCTTCTCCCCAACTTCTTTATGTTGTATTGCTCTAGGTCTTAGACTCTAAACTTATCTTCTCTCTCTCTCTATTCCTTGGGGTTCTCATCTGGTTTTATGGTTTTACATACTCTCTCCATGTTGATTTCTAACTCTAGCCACACTTTTTCCCATGAGCTCCAGACACCTGTATCTAGTTACCTATTGACATCTCCACTCAAACATCTGATAGATACATCTAACACCAAACACCTAATCTTCCTCCCCAAACCTACTTCTCTTGAATCTTTCCCCATCTCTTTTTTTTTTCCCTCAGATCAAAAGACTTGTTATTGCCTCTTTAAAACATCACAGTTGAGTCCATAGAACCATCTGGCATCTTGCTGTTTCTGCAGCCGGACCACTCAGATCTTATTCATCAGCCTGCTGAACTGTTCCTTTTTCAGAAACATAGATACCATCCAAAATTTTTCGATATCCTTGTCTTCAGCTGTGGAGGCTTGCTAAATCAAAGCAGCCAAATTTGACACAAGTTCATTATCGTTTGCTTCAAGAATCATCTCATCTTTCTGGGTTTGACATACTGAACAAGCAGCCCCTGGCCTCATCCGAACCCTGTGGATGTATTTTTTCACCTAGAAAATTTCAGATTTCAGCAAGAGAACCAGTCTTCTCAATAACAATGCTGATGGGGAAGTGGACATACACAGACCTCATCTTGTAACAGAAGCCCAATGTAACACCCTTGATCATGCTCTGACTACAGATCCTGTGAACAGTTGCCAGTTCCTTTCTGTTTCCCCACCATATGTCAGCCCAGAGCCACTTCTTTTTCTTTCCAAGGAGACTGAATTCTACATTGATGTGATTGAAGGGTACCTCTTGGGCCCTTCACCATAACTGTCTGTCCTTTCAGAGTAATGTCAAAAATTTTTCTGGAATGTTGACAGTCTGCTGAGAATGGTCTTCTTTCTCACAGTAAATGCAGCAAAGAGCTTTCCCCATCCTAATCCATGGTAATTTCATCTTTAACATTGCTAAGACCTAAAATCTTAGAATCATCCTTGGTTCTTTTTTTTTCTCTTACTCTGTCTCTCATGTATCAAGAAATGTTACTGATTCTACCTTCAAATTATATACAGTAAAATCCTTACAATGGCCTAAAGCTTTCTAATAATATATCATTGTTATTACCTTTACTCTGCTCCAATCACACTGACCTTACTTTTGCTCAAGAAACAGGCTCATGTTCCTTGGGCCCTTTATTCTTAGCTGTCCCTCATTCCTGGGATGATTTTTCTCCATATATCCACAGGATGATCTCTGTTACCTCTAACAAATCTTGGCCAAAATGTCACCTTATCATATAGCCCAGCACTCCCACCATAATGTTCTTTACTCCTTCTTACTGTATTTTGGCTTATTACCTTCTAGTGTACTAAGTAAATTTCTGTGTTTTTCTCTTATTTATCTCCTCTTCCTCCTACTAAATTTTACATCCACAGGGACTTGAATCTTTTTATTCACTGATATCTCCCAAGAACCTTAAACCATACCTGGGGACATAATATTACTGAATGAATGGGTGAATCAATTACTGTTCTCACAGAGCACATAAAAGGAGCCCAGTGGATGAGAATTTTTTTTTTGGGGAGGGGGGCATATTGTTCACTTTTTTCCTAATAAGTGGGTATTTTAACATTGTGGTGAAAAATACATGATATAAAATTTACCATTTTAGCCATTTTAAAGTATACAGTTAGTGGTATTAAATACCTTCACATTATTGTGCAACCATCACATCCATCTATCTACAGAATTTTTTTCATCTCCTAAAACTGAGACTATATCAGTTAAACAAGAACTCCCTATTTCCCCTTCTTACCAGGTCCTGGCAAACACTGTTTACTTACTGTGTTTATGAATTTGATAACTCTAGGTCCCTCATAAAAGTGGAATCATATCATATTTGTCTTTTTATGTATTGGGCTTATTTCATTTGTCATAATTCCTCAAGGTTCATCCATGTTGTAGCATGTATTAGCATGTATCCTTCTTTTTTAAGGCTGAATGATATTCTGTTGTATGAATATGCCACTTTTTGTTTATATATTCCTCCTTCAATAGACATTTGGTTTGCATCCACATTTTGACTATTGTGAATGATGCTGCTATTCATATGAGTTTACAAATACCTAATCAAGTCCTTGGTTTCAGTTCTTTTAAGTATTTACTAAGAATTTCTCAAATCATATAGTAACTCTGATTTTAATTTTTTGAGAAGCCATTATACTGTTTTCCATGCCTTACTATTTTACATCCCCATCAGTAGTGCACAAGGATTCCAATTTCTCTACATCCTTGCCAACACATACTACTTTGTAAAATAATAACCATATTAATCGTGTGAAGTGGCAGCTCATTGATTTGATTTGCATTTCTCTAGTGAATAATGATGCATATTGGCCATTTGTATATCTTTGTAGCGTCTTTTCAGGTGCTTTGCCCATTTAAAAAATCAGTTGTTTGCTTTTTTGTTGTTGCAATGTAGGAGTTCCTTATATTTTGTGGATATTAACCCCTTATGAGATATACGATTTGCAGATATTTTCTCCCATATCATAGGTTGCCTTTTCATTCTGTTGATACTGTGTCTCGGTGCACAGAACTTTTTAATTTTGATGTTGTCCAGTTTATGTACTTTTTCTTTTGTTGCCTATGCTTTTAGTGTCCTATCCAAGAAAATATTGCTAAATCCAATGTTGTCAAGTTTTTCACTTATGTTCTTTTCTAAGAGTTTTTAGTTGTAGGTATTGCATTTAGGTCTTTGATCCATTTTGAGTTAATTTTACTTCATTCTTTTTCATATGGTTGTCCCATTTTCCCAAAACTACTTTTCCTTTCCCATTGAATGGTTTTAACATCCTTGTAGAAAATAATTTGACTCCACATGTAAGAGTTTATTTCTGGGCTCTCTATTCTGAGTGTCATAAGACCAGAACTCTTTTGATTACAATAGCTTTGTAATAAGTTTTGAAATCAAGAAGTTTGAGACCTTTAACTTTGTCATTTTTTCAAGATTGTTTTCGCTATTCAGGGTTCCTTGAGATTCCATACGAATTTTAGGTTAAATTTTCTGTTTCTGCAAAAGAGTGTCATTGGGATTTTGACAGTGATTACATTGAATCTGTAGAGTGCTGTGGATGATATTAACATCATAACAATATTGAGTCTTGAAGTTCATGAATGTTGTCTGTTTTTCTCTTTATCTGTATCTGCTTTCTTTCAGAATGTTTTATAGTTGTCAGTATACAAGTCTTCCTTGGCTAAGTTAATTCCTAAGTATTTTATTCTTTTTGATGCTATTTTAAATGTCATTCTTTTATTAATTTCCTCTGCAGATTGTCCAGATTATCAACATATGGAAATGCTATTGATTTCTGTGCATTGATTTTGTATCCTGCTACTTTGCTGAATTCATTTATTCTAAAGTTTGCTTTTTTTTTTTAGGGTTTTTTGCATGTAAGATCATGTCATCTAAAACAGATAATTTTACCTCTTCCTTTTCAGTTTGGATGCCTTTTTTGTTCCTCCTTGCCTAATTGCTCTGGCTAGGATTTCTGTGTTGAATAGAAGTGGTGAAGGTGAGCATCCTTGTCATGTTACAGATTTTAGAGAAAAAGTTTTCATCTCTCACCATTGGTATGATGTTCACTGTTGGCTTTTCATAAGTGGTCTTTATTATGTTGAAGTAGTTTCCTGCTTTTCCTAGTTTGTTCAGTGTGTTATCATGAAAGGATTTTGAATTTTGTCAAATATACGCTTTTTCTGCATCAATTGAGATGATCATCTGGGGTTTTTGTATTCATTCTGTTAATGTAATGTATTACATTAATTGATTTTCCTGTGTTGAACCATCTTTACATATAAATTGAGTCTGTATCTTCGTCATCTGCAATCTAGCTGACATCTTGATTTGAATGAGAATCTTAGAATTAAAACTGTTTAGAGTTGAGTGGGCAATAATGTTTGTTGTGTATGGGGCTGAGTTACACAGACTAAGAAATATCAGAGGTCTGAATGTCCTTTTTCTTTTTTCTTTCTTTCCACAGCCATATAGGTCATTCAAACTTTGTTTTTGCATTTTTCTCATTTAATCTTTATAACGATTATATGGGAGGTGCTATTCTTTCTCTCTTTAATAATGAGGAAAATGGGACTCAGGCCAAACAGTTTGCCCTGGGTCACAATAGCTGTCTCAATGCTCAGTTTCTAATCCACGTCTTAGTTCAGAGCTCATGCTATTAATCATTTGTTACCATGCCTCTGCCTTATGTCTTCTCATCCAGTTCTGACAATACAAAAATTGGAGTAGGGTGATGCCACAGATTTTATTTTTCTCTCAAACTTACGTTACTGCCTTTGTTAGAGTTGAGAGAATCATAGACATGCTCTAGAGCAGAGTTTTCACATTATTTTTCATGAAACCAGCTTCCAGAGGGGCCGTTAGGAGGTTGGCCGAGTCTAGTTTCATTATTTTTTAAGTGTCTCTGAATTTTTTAAACTGCAGTTTAATTAGGTGTATGCATTCACATTTATTCCAGACCAGATTTTAACATATTGGAGTGTACTGTAATATCAAATTAAATGGGTTTTGTGCAAACCTATAAATAAACATTTATTTAAACCACTATGAGATTACAAGACTCTTGTTCAGAAATGAGCTGCTTTCTTGGATGAATAATGTTTTTCTAATAGAGCAAACAAAGCCAAGTACAGAAATAAGCTTGATCCCTGACTTGAAACATTTGTGTTAATCAAAATTGCTTCATTGTTCTCATTGTCATTGTGATAAGTAAATGTTATAAATTTAAACTTAAAAAGAATTTAGAGTTTATTCTTAAAATCCATCTTACTTGTTTCGTATATTGGAATTCTGTTTAAGATTTGAGAATTATTATCTGGTCTGATTCCTTAATATATGGAAGAGAAGCTGAGCCCCAGGACTACTTACTAGTTTACTTCTGAATCCCTGTCCATTGATCTTTCTGCTGTGTTATCCTGCCTCTTATTTACTAAATAATAAAAATGAAAAAATTAAGATGTCTATGGAACCCAGAATTTGATGAAGAGTCCTGAGAGCAAATGAAAAAAATGTTTGGTAAAAAAAAATGAAAGAATCTTATAAAAGGTCCATAAAAAGACTTTTGGGGGTTGATGGAAAATAATTCAGACTTCACCCTTACTGGGCTTTTATTGCAACAATGATAACAAAAACTAATTAGGAAAGAAGTGGGTTATTTGAAGCAAACATAGGCAATGACTTTGGAGATATCAAGCTTTTTGGTCTTTAAAAAATGATTTTGTTTTGGGGATCTTATTTATTAGTGTTTACTGTTAGAAATTAAAACTGAGAAATTAAAATATTTTAATTCATTTAAAAACAAAAATAATAAGCCCATTACATATTAACATAAATACCATATTTTTAAACAAAAATAATAACTCCAAACAAAAAAAGAAAAATATTGTGAGAAGGGTAGCATTGTTTATATATTTTTGCAAAGCTCTTTAAATGTATGGTTTCGCTGGATCTTCATATCTACTTCTGCATTTAGTGTGCTACACTATGTGTTTTGCTTGAAATGTATAAAGATCTGCCTCAAACAGCTGGAAAAGAGAGGATTGTTTTAATAGACTTTTTAGATAATTGTGGGTATTTTTCTTAGTTGTTATTTGTTGTTCAGTCACTAAGTTGTGTCCGACTCTTTGCAGCCCCATGAACTGCAGCATGTCAGGCTTCCCTGTCCTTCACTATCTCCTGGAGTTTGCTACTGTACCAAAAATCAATAAATTTTAGTTTCTTCAAAGTTAGTTACACACACACACACACACACACACACACTCACACACACACAAAGTTAGTTACAATAAGGAATATGAAACTGTATCAATGAACTTTTCATATTCTGTTACATGAAACTCCATTAGTCTTTCTTGCACAATGAATGAACCTTGTGCCCCATACATGGCTTTGTAACATGCATTGATCATTTGGAACATATTGGTTCACTCAGTTATGCATGTCTGCCAAATGTTAGCACGTTTCATTATAAATAGTTTTTTTAAATCACATTTATTGATATCACCATCCATCTCATGAGTCTTTTAATTAAATATTAGTATAATATTAAGCTTACGAGGCATTTAAACCTTTCCAAGATTCTGATTTTTACTTGATAGCTTGTAATTTTTATCATCTGCAAAAAATACTTTCAGTTGTTTTCCTTAAAGTGTCAGATTAACTTTATTTAGGAAGATACCTGAAATACCTAAAACTGAATAGCTATGTTTACTTGTCTCTTCTTTTAAGTAAGAATGGTATTCCAAGAAAAAAGCAGCTAGTTCACCTTGTTTCTCAGACCATCATGTAAGTGCGTTTCCTAAATGTTTTGTGTGTATTTCTCATTTTGTCTTTCATAATTTTTAGATGTGTACCTAAGGGTCACAGCTTTTTAAAATTAATAGTTTTTATTGATTCATCAAGGACAGACATTCATAAGTACACCTGGCCTTTTTCCCCTCCATGATTCCCTTCTGTGAGTTGTGATGATGAAGAATACAACCAGCAGTTTGGTACCACTGCCTTGATTCCTACTAAGGCACCCACCACTTTTTTTTGTTTTTTAACACACCACTGGTTTTGCAACACTGTTGCAATTAATCAATACAATGAGAAAGATATTATCATCTTAATACTTTGAAGATAGTTTTGACCTTACAGACCTCCCTAAAGGGGTCTTGGACTTGTGGAATGCATGGACCACACTTTGAGAACTGTTGATCTAATATGTTCTAGAAAATTTTCCTGTTGCCCTGTATTGTGCTTGTCTCTGTTTCCTCAGGCCAGTTTGCTCCCAGGAGGTATCTGGGACAGATGTCTTTTATTCAGAACAAGAGCAAGAAAATAATCTCAATGTCCTGGAGAAAAAGCTAAAGAGTGAGGCTATCTTTTTGTTCTATATTTAGTCTGGAGCTTCTGTTTTTCTTCTCTTAGTACACACTTCCTGTGATGGTGTTGTCCAGTACTGTGCATTCAGCTACAGCCTGTTCCATGATGACTCCAAGATTTTGTCCTCTATGCCTGAAGTCTCTCCTGAGCCTCCAGTACCTTCAAGTTACCTTCTGGATATATATCCTTAGGTGTCAACTCAACAGTGCTTAGAATTGATTGTCATCTTTTCCAGTTTGTCTCTCCTTTGAACTATAATACAAGCAATTACAAAGAGTAAAGCTTTACCTCCTTCTACATTCTACTTTTTATACCAGTGACACTATTATTGGTCCTCAGCCAGTCATTCTAGACTTCTCTGTCCTTCCTCATCTCCAATAAATTGCCATGTTTTGTTGTTTTACCCACAATTGGACTCTGTCTCTTCCTCCTTTTACTCAGGTTTGGTTGGGTCCTTATCATGTTTTACCTGCACTGACTGTGATACTAAATTGCCTCCAGTCTCTTTACCTGCTTATCTGTCATCTGCATCACTGCCAGAATTGTCTTTATTAATATTTGATCTTACTCAGTTCAGTTCAGTTGCTCAGTCATGTCTGACTCTTTGTGACCCCAGGACTGCAGCACACCAGGCCTCCCTGTCCATCATCAACTCCTGGAGTTTATTCACACTCATGTCCATTGAGTCAGTGATGCCATCCAACCATCTCATCCTCTTTTGTCCCCTTCTCTTCCTGCCTTCAATCTTTCCCAGCATCAGGGTCTTTTCAAATGAGTCAGTTCTGTGCATCAGGTAGCCAAAGTATTGGAGTTTCAGCTTCAGCATCAGTCCTTCCAATGAATATTCAGGACTGATTTCCTTTAGGATGGACTGGTTGGATCTCCTTGTAGTCCAAAGGACTCTCAAGAGTCTTCTCTGACACCACAGTTCAAAAGCATCAATTCTTCAGTGGTCAGCTTTCTTTACTAACCACAAATCTAAGTCACTAGCCCTGTGTTCCAAATAAATATGTGTGTGTTTATAATAGTAGGGCTTCCCTGGTGACTCGGATGATAAAGAATCTGCCTACAATGCGAGAAACCCAGATTTGATCCCTGAGTTTGGAACATCCCCTGGAGAAGGGAAGGGCTACCCATTCACAGATACATGTCTGAAAGAAGTTGTCCACTCTATGAAATGTAGAATAGTACTGAACATCTTCTCGATATCTCATCTCAGCTAATAGCATTACTATCTTATTCAGTTGCCTAAGCACAGATCTGCGAGTCATCTGTTACATCCCTGCTGTCCCATCCTAGTGCTTCCAGGACTTAGCAGAATGAAAAAATCGACTGCTGAAAAAATGAATAAATTATTTGTCTCAAATCTGCTACATTGTCATAAAATTTTGAATTCAATAGAAACCTAAACAGTCAAGAAAGAGATTGTCATTAGTAGGACATAAATGCTCGAGTCCAGTTGCCTGAACTTAATTCAGATACATTGCTAGTTCTATAGGTTTTTCTAAGTCTTAGTTTCCTAAACTTTAGAGTGAGGTTAATAATTACACTTTGGGCTTTGTTGGGTAGATTGCATGAGATAATGTATGTTGAAGTATTTATTGTAGTTCCTCTCATAATAGATGGCAGTTGTTGTTCTACTGCTGCTACTTTTTAATGGCTTGCAAATGCAGACTGACTTGTAACATACTCTTGGCTAGTTCTGAGTGAGATCTGGCAGTGAAGAGTGTGGGTGTGTGTGTATGTTGTCAACTCTTTTACTGGAAAGGATTCTTTTAGTCTATAGTTGTTTTCTCTTCTCTTTAGTTTTTAAAATTCTTTTGTTTGAGAAATAAAAGATGAACTTATTTTTTATGTTTAAGTTGGTAAATCTGTGTTTTCCTCCAACTTACAAATATATGTAGGTTCTTAATATATTTATTTAGTTTACTTGTTCATAAACTCTTGCCATCTAGAAGCCACTGAGACACAAATATGTGGCATTATATAACCAAAGTCACAAACACAGGATATTTACCTTCCTACTCACCGGGAAATTGAGCGTTTACTTAGCAAAAAGATTAATCCCACAGAACAGGAGAATTGTAAGCTTTCAAAATAAATTTAAAACATAACAATTTTTGTTGTTAAAAATTAAATGATAAATCACTCTACTCTGGCCTCTAAAATTTAGTAGTTATGGCAGTGATAGAAAGACCTTAAATATTTTTAATATTTTTGTCTCACATTGCATTGTTGTTGTTTTTTGTTTGTCTTAGCATTTGCTCCTGGTGATAGACACAGTGTAGACTAAGAAAACTAAAGAAAGCCAATCCAGGTTACTCAGTTTCTACATTTTTTTTTTTAACTTGTAAACATTCTTTTTACACTTTGTTACAAATGAGATTAGTTCAGGTGCCAGAAAATTTTTTGCATGGAATATTTTACTGACTTCTAATGAGAAAATGCACAATCTTTCCAATTCTTAATTAAAACTTTATAACATTCTGAGGTTATAGAAGAGCACTCATGATGTCCCCACAGCATCTTTGACACCAGCATTAGGAAAATGTCAAGTAGGTCTGTGTTTTTACAGGCAATGACTCAGACTAAGCATGCATATGTTCATATATTTTATAATTCTTAGCCTCTGCTTTCTTTCATGTTTTTTCTCTAATTTCTCCATTTCCACAAACCACAGGCCATGAATGTCTCTTCATGGCCACTTAATTTTTTAATGAAAAGATATATGTGTATGAGCAGATGTATATTTGTGTATAGTGAGTGTGTATCTCTCTTCTCCCACCTCCTTTCTGTCTACAAGTAAAAGAGAGAGAGAGCTTTTTTGTAAAGTCTTTTTTTTCCCCCTTTCCACATAAATTTAGTTGTTATTTTTCCTTTGCTCTCTTTGAACTTTAACACTTGCTGTGTAGCAGTTTTGTACAAGTATATCACTCAGTTAAATCATGAGTTCCTTGAAGGTAAATATGTCTTCTATCCCTCTAAATCCCTGGCACCTAGGCTTGAGCATGATAGATGCTTAGCAAATGTGAGTGGATTACTGGAAGTGAGTGAGCAAACTCTTTGGAGACCATCTTGAGAAAGTAGATCCTTTGCTGATGACTATAATTCATAAGTATCTCTTGAAGGTTTTCTATGAGTTTGAGCTTAATTATCTTATGGGTTTTGAGTGGGTCATGGAGGTAAAAAATGTTTCTACTTCCTCTCAGGATTCTCTGGTTAGATAGCTGTTCTGTGGGGATTATTTGTGAGCCTTAAGGTTTCCCTTATTCCTTGTTGATCAGCTGGTTGTACTGAGAAATGTTATGGCATCTGTTTGGAAGATCCTTAGTAATGGTTTTTCTTTCAGTATTTTCAACAAAAATAAGTGTCTCCTCTTTGCCAGACCTTGCTTTAGGCCTTGAGGATATAATAGTGAACAAAACAAGCCCCTGTCTTTATAGAGCTAATATGGCAACCCAGTTCAGTATTCTTGCCTGGAGAATTCCGTCGACAGAGGAGGCTGGTGGGCTATAGTGTCCATGGGGTCACAAAGACTTCATGACAACTGAGCAACTAAGCACAGCACAATAAACAAATATAACATGTCAAGTATGATGAATGCTATGAATTAAATTAGGTTAAAGGGTTAAAAGGGGCTTCCCTGGTAGTTAGCTGGTAAAGAATCTGTCTGTAACGCAGAGACCCTGGTTTGATTTCTGGGTCGGGAAGTTCCCCTGGAAAATGGATAGGTTACCCACTCCAATACTCTTGGACTTCTCTGGTGGCTTAGACGGTAAAGAGTTTGCCTGAAATATGGGAGACCTGGGTTCAATCCCTTGGTTGGGATGATCCCCTGGAGGAGGGTGTGGCTTGCCTGGAGAAGTCCATGGACAGAGGAGCCTGGTGGGCTACATCCATGGGGTCATAAAGAGTCACACACAACTGAGCTTAGACTTAAGCACAGCACAAAGAGGTAAAAAGTAATATGCCTAAACCATAGACGGAGGAGCCTGGTAGGCTACAGTCCGTGGGGTCGCAAAGAGTCTGACAGGACTGAGCATCTTCACTTTCACTTTCATGCACTGGAGAAGGAAATGTCAACCCATTCCAGTGTTCATGCCTGGAGAATCCCAGGGATGGGGGAGCCTGGTGGGTTGCCATCTATGAGGTTGCACAGAGTCGGACACGACTGAAGTGACTTAGCAACAGCAGCAGCAGCTTTATTTACACCTCAGAAAAAAGCATTCACCATAGTATGATCTCAAATATATAAGGACAAAATACCAGGAAAAAAAGCTGTTAAAGAAGTATGCTAAAATATTGGTAAGGATTCTTTCTTTTAAATTATTGTATAATAGACATACATTATGTTAGTTTCAGGTGAACAACATAATGATTCAACATTTGTGTGCATTACAGAATGATCATCTCAATAAGTCTGTTTACCACTTATCACCATACAGAGTTGCAATTTTTTTTCTAGTGATAAGAACTTTTAAGAGTTACTTTCTTAGCAACTTTTCAAATTTGCAATACAGTGTTACTAACTTTAGTCCCCATGCTGTACATTACATCCCCATGACTTATTTGTTTTATGACTGGCAATTTGTATCTCTTGATCCACTTCACCCATGTTGCCCATTCCTCAACTCTTCTCAGGATTATTTGTGCTAATGAGCCTATAGATGGTTTTTTAAATGATGCTTCTATGTATTTCTCCAAGGGATCCTTACCTTGATTCTTGGTGAGAAGATGGTGCTAATCAGATCACATTTGCATTCAAAGCCTGATTCTGCTGATAGTGTCTTTCACAGTGTGCACTTGGTAATATTTCAGTCAAACCTGACCTATCTGCACTATTGCCACGTGTATAGTGACTGTTTTTAAAAGCTATGGGACAGTGCAGAGCAAAAGCATGAAGCAGATTTTTCAATTCCCTCCACTGAAATGAGGAGAAGGCAATGGCAACCCACTCCGGTACTCTTGCCTGGAAAATCCCATGGATGGAGGAGCCTGATAGGCTGCAGTCCATGGGATCGCTAAGAGTTGGATGTGACCGAGTGACTTCACTTCCACTTTTCACTTTCATGCATTGGAGAAGGAAATGGCAACCCACTCCAGTGTTCTTGCCTGGAGAATCCCAGAGACAGGGGAGCCCGATGGGCCCCTGTCTGTGGAGTCGCACAGAGTTGGACACAACTGAAGCAACTTAGCAGCAGCAGCAGCCACTGAAATAAGCCCAACTCCTTTTCCGTCATTAACCTTCTACCAATCAGGAGAGTGTTGCATCCTGCTCAGGCTGTGGCTCAGCTGCCACTGCATCAGGAATCACAGGAAGAGGAGAAAGAAGGGAAAGCCTGAAACAGCAGCCATGACCAGGCTGGGCCTCAGGCTGTGGGACTCAGCAGATACAGAGTAAAACAAAAGCATCCTTTATGACTAAAGCTGTAGGATTTCCTGTAACTGGAGTTTCACAATCCTCACGTTGAGTTGTTGGTGTATCCCTAAAAGACTGGTTTTCTCTATGCTTCTGCCCATCCCATGACTGTCTTAGTGACAAGACAAAGATAATGTAGATCTTCGTTGCCCCTCTTTTGTTTATGTCTATGGTGTGCTTATTGTTAGAGATAAGGCACACTTTATACGTTTACATGAGTGGGTGAGTACACTTTTGTCCTAAAACTGATATGATGTAAACATTAAGAATTGAGGAATAGCAGGATCATTTTTTCCTGTGCCCATTGCTCTTTCTTGCCCTCTATTTTGAGATTCTCTTCTCTTTCCTTTGTTTCTTTCTACTTTCCTATATCAAGCCACAATTCCTATAAACATTCTTTGACTTTATTGGTAGTGTTTACGGCTAAATAGGCAAAACCTATCACAAAGTAAGTCGGTTTGAGCCAGCTGAAAATGTTAGTCCATTTGTTAAGTGCACTGTGATGGAACAGATAACTTCTCATGCCTGTGAAGCAGTGATTAAATATTGCTTTTGCAATTTCTGTTCCTTCTGCCTGTAATGGGTTTCTCTCCCCCACCTCCATTTATTCAGCACGCTCCCTCCTTTATCTGAGAGACCTAGCTCAAATGTAATGACTTCTTCAGTACTTTTCTTGATTCTCCCAGACAGTGGCTTCACTCCAGGTTTTTCATACCTCTCTACTAGTTCATTTAAGATTATTTTACTATTATTTGTTTGTATGTTTCTTACTGTACGGTGAGTTCTTTGGATGTTGGAAACTCTTATTTTCTTAAATTTTTCATGTATGGCCAATGAATGTTTTTTGACCATTCTTCATTAGATAAATGTTATTCCTTGTTTCTAAGGACATCGCTAATCTAGTAAGAGCAATATATCAATCCCAGATAACCATAATACAATCAGTGCCACAAAGAAAGAAGAAATCACTTTTACTTTGCAAACTGGAGACACCTAGGATATTCCAGGCTTTGTGGATATGGTAGCAGGTGAAATGGACCTTGAAGGATGTGTATGAAATGTGAAATAATGTTTTTTTTTTGTTTTTGTTTTTGACTTTTTGATGTCTTTATTAGAAATAGTTTAAGCATACAGGAGCTGTATTATTTGATGTGTATTAAAGCCTTAAACACTTTACCTACAGTTAGTTCATCTATTTTTGATTCTTAAATCATTCATCAGTTGATTTATACAAAGGAATATCTCTTGTGGGGATATCAATGTGTTCATCTGTCTTTGTGGGCTTAAATCATTGATTCAGGGACTCATATTTGGGAGTAGATATTTTCTATGTCTAAATGTTACTCACCAAAAGAGAACATGAAATTTGATGTTTTTCTGTCCTGTTACATTGATTTTCTTTATTCATTTTAGCCACAGACCCCTTTGCTTCTGTTTTTGGAAGTGAATCATTTGAAGATGGATTTGCTGATTTTAGCACATTGTCAAAGGTAATTTGCAGTAATTAGTAGGAGGGTAAAATATACTGTGTTCCCACCAAAGGAGCAATTTTTCCTTTTGATTTTATAACCTTTCACAAACATTGCAGCTTGATTTCAATAAGTCACAGCAAATGTGGATTTCAGACAAATGAAATACAAGATATAATCAAAGTAGACATTTCTGTGTACAAAAACAGTGGTGATGGTACAGATAATTTTCTCATGACAGGCTTGCCCAACAACTTTAAGAGTTTTCTTTCTTTTTGATTTATTTAAGTTCTATTTTTATTCCTGTATAGTTGATTTTAGGGTTTCCTTGGTGCTCATTTAGTAAAAAATCCACCTGCAACGCAGGAGACTGCTTGCAATGTAGGAGGCCCAGATTTGGTCCCTGGGTTGGGACGATCCCCTGGAGAAGGAAATGGCAATCCACTCCAGTATTCTTGGCTGGGAAATTCCATGGACAGAGGAGCCTGGTGGGCTACAGTCCATAGTGTCACAACAGTCGGACACAACTTAGTGATTAAACCACCACCATAGTTGATTTATAATGTGTTAGTTTCTGCTGTATAGCAAACAAATAAATTATGCATATATACATATATCCACTCTTTTTAGATTCTTTTCCCATATAGGCCATTGCAAAGTACTGAGTAAGTTCCTTGTGCTGTACAGTAGATCCTTATTATCTATTTTATGTATAGTAGTGAGTAAATGTCAATTCTAATCCCCCAATTTGTCCCTCCTCTCCTCTTTTCCCCACTGGTAGCCAAAAGTTTATTTTCTCCGTCTGTGACTAAGACTCTTCTGTCTTATTAAGCATATTTCTTCCAATTAAACTACATTTCCCCCCTGTTGACTGTCAGGGTATTGGCTATAAAATCTGAGTATTCATTCCATCTTCTCTGCACTGGTTCCTTGACTTTATGTTCTGAGGCTGTTAAGGTTAGTATTAAGATAATAGCCCACCAGTATATGTCCACTACCTATTTTCCAGTGTATCCCTATAATTAATTCAGGCCAAAAAAGTAAAATTAGAGTGTATGTCAAAATTGTCTCCATCATTGATTCTCAACTGGGTGTTATTCCCTACACCCATACCCCTCCCCCAGGAAACATTCAGCAAGGTATGCAGGGGAAAATTGAAGGCAAAAGGAGAAGGGGGCAGCAGAGAATGTGATGGTTAGATAGCATCAGTGACTCAATGGACATGAATTAAGCAAACTCCAGGAGATAGTGGAGGACAGAGGAGCCTGGCATGCTACAGTCCAATGGAGTCACAAAGAGTTAGATGCGACTTAGCAACTGAACAATGGAGATGTTTTTGGTTATCACAGCTGAGGAGGAGGATATTCATATATAGTGGATAAAAGCAGGGATGCTTTTAAACCTCCTGCAACCTACTATCCAGCCCCCACATCACAGAGCTATGTCCAGCCCAAAATATCAGTAGTGCTGCTTTAGAGAAACACTAGCCTAAGTTGCAGAGAAGGCAGTGGCAATCCACTCCAGTACTCTTGCCTGGAAAATCCCATGGATGGAGGAGCTTGGTAGGCTGCAGTCCATGGGGTCGCTAGGAGTCAGACGCGACTGAGCGACTTTACTTTCACTTTTCACTTTCATGCATTGGAGAAGGAAATGGCAACCCACTCCAGTATTCTTGCCTGGAGAATCCCAGGGACGGGAGCCTGGTGGGCTGCCGTCTATGGGGTCGCACAGAGTTGGACATGACTGAAGCGACTTAGGAGCAGCAGCCTAAATTGTAATACCCCATTCATTATAGAAAAATGAATCTTTTGGGAACTTCCCCGATGGTCCAGTGGTGAAGAATCTGCCTTGCAATGCAAGGGATGCGGGTTCAATCCCTGGTCAGGGTACTAAGATCCCACCTCCACAAAATAGATAAGCCTGCATGGCACAACTACGGAGCCCACACACCTCAACTAGAGAGTTGTGCATCACAATGAAAGATCCTGCATGACACAGCAAAGATCCTGCATGTAGCAGCTAAGACCACAGAAATAAATACATGCATATTTTAAAGTGAACTGTTCATTACTCCATGTGTTAGAAAAGCCAGGTCTTCAGACCCTCAATAAGGCTTACCATTCTATGGGATCAGTTTGCTTTAAAAAAAAGTTGACTTTTCATTTTTTAAAGTTGTTGTTTAATGTTTGTCTTTAATGTTCTTCATGACATTAAAGTTGTCTTTAATGGTTTTCAGGATGCCATTTTCTTTGATATTAGTATTAAATCTTTCCTAGTTTAAGTGCATTGGAAAGTGTGGAATAAGTATTTTTTTTCTTTATCATTTGGATCAGATATTCACTTGAAGAAAGTTACATTAGTCCCTTTAAAATGGGCCTCAGTGGTTTTGTATTACCTGAATCTTGTCAAACCTTTAACCTGGAGTTGGTTTGTTTTGGTATGATCTGTTGTGCTTAATAAGTAGTGGTGGTATAATCACTACTCATATAGAATAATTTAAATTTTTTTTTCGGTTTTGGTTCTGAATGCAAAAGTTGAAATGTTAGTGCTCTCAGAATTGAAATAAATAAAGCTGCATAAAATTGAAGATCACTCTTCCAAATGCAATATAACCATAAACAGTTTGGTTGGCATAATATATATAACCATGAGTAAATATTTCTTTTTAAACAAAGGTCAACAATGAAGATCCTTTTAGTTCAGCCACATCAAGCTCCATCAGCAGTGTGGCCATTACAAAAAATATGTTTGAGGAAACATCTGTCAAAAATGAAGATGAACCCCCAGCACTGCCACCAAAGATAGGAACTCCAACAAGACCCTGCCCACCACCACCTGGTATGAGAGTTGGTACCTTTCCTAAATCAACTGCTTGCTTTTTCTTTCCAAGAAGGGTTGTGTGGGCCTTACTTGTAGACGCTATATAAGGGCCTTAGCAGAACAAGTCAGAAAGCATGGCAGAAGCCTGCTGTTATCTGTTCTAACCTCAGTGCAGAGTTACAGACTTGTGCCTAAGAAGTCAACCTGTGTAACTGTCAGGAACTACCTTTCTGGCAAGAGCTAATTTATTTTTAAGTCATTTCAGAGAGGCAGTAAATGAAATCTCTTGCTTTTTGAAAGCTAATGAGCTTCCATTTGAACAGAGTTTCTTGCACTGTGATATTTTAATAAATTTCTATAAGGGAAGGTTAATAATCCAGGGTCCCTTTCTTTTTCCTGCCAAGTGTGAAGTCTTCCTTAAGTCCTTCAATATGAGAATATATGGCCATTTTGGTATCAGAATTTTGAAAGAAAGTATTGTTTTTCTTGAAGGAAAATATTATTTACCTCACTTAATAAGAGATTCCTTTATTTTAAAAAGATGGTGTTTTTGGTCGAGAAACAGATTCTTTCTTTTTTGTTTTTGTTTAGTACTGTACCAAAGAAAGGAGTTTTGTTTGATTTTAATTAATGAAAATAATAAAGTTTGTGAGAAGTGGTAAAAGGCAATCCCCTGAGTAGTTGTAGTGCCACTAGATTGTTTTGTGAGAAGACACATCTGGTACATTATTGTTTTGACCATATATCCTTGGTAAATTTTCAGCCACAGTAGTTCTAGATTTTTATTCTTGCCTTTTTATAATAGCCTGCCTGTGGTATTTCCTGGGCAGATTTTTTTTTTCTTTGATTTGAAGAATTGTGAATAAAATTATTAATACCCAACTACCTATTGAAAAATCAAGTGATCAAGTGATTTCTATCTTTTAGGGAAGAATAGCCTATATCATTTAATTGCTCTAGGGTAAATTTGTCAGGATATATTAGAAAACAAGTGACAGATAATTTGCTTATTTTAATTTTATACCTTTAAGAGGTCAATAGTGTTGTGATTTTTTAAATCCTCAACAAACTAATATACTAGTGCTGTAACTAAATCTAAGACCTCACCAAACTGAGTATATATCATGTAGAAAAATCAAGGAAAGAAGAATGAGGACTTCCCTGGTGGTCCAGGGGTTAAGACTTTGCCTTCCAATGCAGAGGGTATGAGTTCAGTCCCTGGTTGGGAAGCTAAGATCCCACATGTTGAGTCCAAAAAAAACATAAAATAGAGGCAATATTGTAACAAATTCAGTAAAGACTTTATAAAAATGGTCCACATTTTTAAAAAAATGTTTAAAAAAGGGGGGATGGTTTGTTGAACTGGGATATTCAAGATCTGAGTTCTCATTCTGAATATCCTCTGATATCCTCTGTGATCTTGAGTGTATAGAGCTTCGTATGTCTGAGCCCCAGATCTCTGGAGCTGTTAGATGGTGGCATTAGTTCTCATGCTGCCCACCTTCACAGGATTGTTGGAAGGATCCTTTAAGATATGAAATGTGAAAACCTTTTGTAAGCTGTGACAGAAAGACTGTTGTTAACGATTGCTGTTACCAGATTAACACATCTTTAGGAAAATATATATATATTTGAAGATATTTTAACACTTATCCTTTCTTCAGCAAGTACTAACTTTAAGTCTTGAAAATTAGAAAACTTGTTTGAAAATGGTGATGAATTAATGAGCAACAGTATGCTATTGTTTGGTCAAAGATTAGTTTATCAGTAACCGTAGAAATTTAGGCCCTGGGCTTCAAAACATTCTCTTTATCCTTCAGTGTGAAATATTGTAGATAACAAGAAGTAGCTGAGCTTTACCAAAGTAGTTTTTAATTTCATGCTCCCAGGTGTTACATATAGATCCAGAGAAAAATCAGAAGAATATTAGCATTTTTCAGAGATCATTTGCCCTTACTGCCAGTTGTGGAGAATTATGTATTAGGCAGAGGTTATCACAGCAGAGGCCATTTTTGTCATTATTTGTCATTTTCCTCCTGTTTTATCCATTCTTGTCTCTCCTTGGGAGCATGCTACTTTGGAGAAGACGTTAACTCTCTGAGCAGATAAGATTCCTGGCCTGTTGCTTCACCCTTGGCTGTTTTCCCATTAGCCACATAAAACTAGAGTGTACTTAAGAGGTTGTGTGTGAAAATTTTGAGGACAGACTGTTGGTTGTGGTCATTTAAGACCATATTAAGAATGTGTTTTAGGTTCCCCATCCCCACTTCTTTAATGCTCCCTGTGTTCATGTTGTTGTGTGTTTGTGTTTGCCATACTTGCTGGTTGAGTTAATTGTAATGATTTTGATCCAGGGAAAAGACCCATCAACAAAATGGATTCTTCTGATCCCTTTAAACTGAATGATCCATTTCAGCCTTTCCCAGGCAATGATAGCCCCAAAGAAAAAGATCCTGATATGTTTTGTGATCCATTCACTTCTACTACTACCACTACCAATAAAGAGGCTGACCCAAGCAATTTTGCTAACTTCAGTGCTGTAAGTACTGTGAATGGGCTGTTTGGGGGAAAATCTTTCCATTTACAGTTTAAAGAGCTTTCAAAGATTATTTTGGAGTCTGCCAAATTTGCATTATTTCAACTAAATTTACCAACATGTTAAAAATGATCTTTTTTCTTCCCCCAACCAAGAAAACCTGTTTGATTCTGTTTGCTAGTTCAGAAATTATTGCATTGTTCAGATGATTTTAGTAGTCTTAGTTCTTGGGATATATACCAGTTGCTTTGCAAAACCTTGACAGTTATTATTTTGCAAATTGTTACAGACAGTGGGCCACTAGAGAGTCATTTGCTGTCTGCCGTCTGGATGAATAATGCCAATAATGAGTTTGTGTTATTTGTAACTGTGTATGTGTGTTTGTGTATAAAACCTTGAAAATTTCTGGAGAGCAGTCAGCAATTACTGTATTATGTAAGAAGATAGGGCCAGAAATTCTCTGAATAGAAAATAAAACTCTGGTTTCATACAAAAATGTTCTTAAAATATAAGTCAGTTTTATTAAATAAATATGATTGTTAAGAGCTAAACAATCTTTAATTATTTGGAGGACTCTAATTCACTAGCTTTCCATATCTACTCCACATTCTCCCAAAGCTTCCCTGATAGCTCAGCGGTAAAGAATCTGCCTGCAATGCTTGAGACCTGGGTTTGATCCCTGGGTTGGGAAGATCTTCTGGAGAAGGAAAAGGCTGTCCACTCCAGTATTCTAGCCTAGAGAATTCTATGGACTGTATAGTCCATGAGGTCGCAAAGAGTTGGACATGACTGAGCGACTTGGATTCACTCACTCACTCAGTTCACTAGCATTCCATATCTACTCTGCATTCTCCCAGAGCTGACTAAAGTAGGCCAATAAAGACAATAGAAGGATGTGGTGATAAAAGTATAGGCGGGTCCTATAAGATGATAGAAATGGGGCAACCAACTGGAAGTATCACCCTGGTGGGGCATTAAGCAATGACATGTATATCATCATTATGTGGATAAACATGTTTTTGTTTTAATTCTTAGAGTAACTAACAGTGTTTCATTTCCCAGGTTGGCTTTTTTTTTTAGATAAAAATGACCTTCATTATCACTCTCTATTTTATAATAAAGCAGTTTTCCTCTACTTAATAACCTCAAGCCTTTGAGATGATTCTGTAAATAAAGAGATCTAGTGGCCAGCTGACTGACCACAGTCTGCCTAATGTCTCCCTCAGTGTAGCTTAGGGTCACTCTTCCAGTCACTTTATTCCTGCAGCCATTTCTAGTTAGTAAAGCAGGTAGGCAGAATTAGACTGGGCTATTTAGCTTTTGAATCTGTACTCTTAAGTTTCAGTGGCTTCTTCCGAATGTGAAGAGGCAGAACAGGAATCAATATTTTAAATATTGGAAAACAGAGAGTGTCAGAATTATACCGACTTTTGTTAGATGGAATTTGAGCTGTTTCAAAGAGAGAACCCAGAATTGCTCTTCTTACTATAATGCTGTTAGTACAAAATAACCTTCTGGCAGTTTGTGGTACTTAATATCTTAAATATGATTTCAGTAAGTCAAAACCTGATTGGAATGAGTCTTGAACAAAAGCTATTTGCTTTTTTCATTTTCCAGAATCTCAATATAGTATTTTCAACAAAGCCTGACAGTTTCTTCTTTTCATCCTGTTTGTTATGGTATTCATCCTATTATGATGATCTTCTATGTGACAGGACTTGAAACCAAGTAGAATTTTTTTATTTAGTATCTGCCACGGTTGCTGTTTGGGGTGGATAAATATATTTCCTTGACTTATTAATTACCAGCATTAAGGTCTTATTTGGAATGGGTCAGATACCTTCTAAAATCATTATAATGCATTAAAAAAATTGATTAGGTCCACATTTTGCTTGGTATATACCCAGAACTCTTGTTTTATATATAACAAAATTTATGTCTAGTATATTCTTTGCTTCATAATTTTCCTGTACCTGAAGGGCTAGAATAAGAGAAAATTGCCAGTGGGATTAAGTTAAAAATGATGTATCATGTGAGGATGCTCATTGAAGTTGAAGTAGTAAATGTTTTACATTAGATAAATATGCTAGTTCTCTCCTGTTTTTAAATCTCCTGATCCACCTTAAGAATACCCACTTTTTAAAAATGATGTTTTAATGTTCAGTTTTATAGACTCTCTATCTGTAGACTGCATTACTTTTAAGATTAAATCATATTTTGATATTTAATTTTAAGTTTAAATTTAAAGTTTTAAGTTTAATTAAACTTGTTTTTGAAAAAAAAAGACTTTTCCCAGAGCCCTTCAGGTGAAACATGTAGTTAAATATCCTTTTGTGAAAGCTGTTTTTCCTTCTTTTTTTTGTACTTGTTCTACTCATGAATGTATTCATTTGTTTGTTCATTTGTCTTTTAAATGGCAGTATCCCTCTGAGGAAGATATGATTGAGTGGGCGAAGAGAGAAAGTGAGAGAGAGGAAGAGCAGAGACTTGCCCGACTGAATCAGCAAGAGCAGGAAGACTTAGAACTGGCTATTGCACTCAGCAAATCTGAAATATCAGAAGCATGAAGAAATCTCCTGTTCTTCGTCAACCACACAACGCTTTCCTTCTTGAATACTGAAGCTATTTACAATGTGTATCAAACCTACCTGTGAGCATGGGAATACAAAAGGTTTGAGATCCTGTAAATGTGACAGAAGTTTTGGCTTTTTAAACTCCATTTCAGATTTGTCTTCTTTTCCCCCTGTGAAAGTGGTGACCCAGATGACTTCACCTAGGCCCCTGTTCTGGTGTGCATTTAGTGTGAGCTGTTGCCTGCCTGTGCTACTCTTACTTGTAAAGCTAGAGCACCCAAGTTTCTGCCTTCTGGAATATAGAGAAATAGTTTCACCCCTATGCCACCCTTGTTCTGTAGTTACTCTAATGATAGCCAGTGGGGTTCTTAAAGTTGGCAGTATTCTCCCCTAATTTAAATGGTTGAAAGAGGGGAAGGAAAAGAACATCCTATTTCTTTTATGATAGAGCAAATTGGCCAGTTTAAAGTACATGTTTGCATTTCCTTTTAATCAAAATACTGTTCAATTTGTTTTTTATAGACAAGAAAAAATATTTTGCATAAATTGACTCCCACTGTTGAAAACAGGATGTTTTAGATGGAACTATTAGAGCTTCAGACTCAATCTTTTCCTAAATAAAAACATTAAAGCCTCATGTCTGAAATATATTAAAAAAATTTTTTTTCTGGATTTAAAGAATTTTAGATAAACAGATACCTCTCCGTGATTTTAAGTACTTAGAGAGTGAAGAAAAATTTTCACCTAAAATATACTCGTTAATATAAGATGAGCAAAAATCTTAACCTGGCAGCCATTCTGCCATTGCTATGACACTGTCCTCTTTAGTTCATGGTAGGTTTATTTTTTTACTTTTGCAGAAGAATCTTTAGTAAGCTTAGAACTGGAAGGTACTTTAACTTTTTGTATATATATATTTTTGTTTTCTTTAATGAAGGCTCAATTACTTGAAATGTAAAAACATTCTCTGAATACAGATGAAAAAAGTGACATGTATTAAATCATTATTGCTTTGTGTCCATCTTTTTGGATTAAAATAGTCTATTATTTTTGTATTTTTCACCTACAAAATTGGCAAGCTAGCAAAATTTTTTTGTTTCTTTAAATTGGGAGAGAGGAGACCTGCCCGTTATCAAATCTCTTTATGTGTTAAAAGCCTATCTTCTGCAAAACTGACTTAGCAGACAAGCTGAATTTAAAATGGACTGTGAAGTAGGCTGTAAATTGTAGAATAATCTAAATTTTTTTAACATCAGTCACTGACTTAAATAATGTGTTGAAAACCAAGATAAAGGAAAATGCACCTAAAAACTAATTAAATGTGTCTGTGGTCACCAAGTCAAGGTGGTATTGATCTGTGTTAATCAGAGTAACTTATTGCCTAGCTTACAAATAAATTCCAGAATATCCAGTTATTTCATTTTGAAATGGTGCCTTTTTTCTCTCCACACACAATTGGATTATTGCAGTTCAAAATGAATTTAAACTACTTTCTTGCATTGCTTTTTTCTACTTTTATAAATTAAAGCATTTCAGCATGAAAGTCATACAGACAAAGCAAGGGCTGAATCGTAATCACAAGGCTTTAATTTTGATAAACTAATCCATTTATAAGGATATACTACAAAAGTTGATTGAGAAGGTAGTGTTGGGAGTTATAAATGGTAGTGGGTTTTGGGGTTTTTTTTCTTCCCCTTACACTTTAGGAAAAAGGTAAGTTGACTTGAACAACCTTCTTTTGCACTGGGAAAATGAGCAGATGTTTGAAATGGTTTAAAAAAATTTTTTTAATTAAAAGAACACTCTGGAAAGTACTAAATATCTGTAACTTATAAACACCAACTTTCAGTGTACCTTAATCTTATGTGTGTTTAACTGGATTGCATAGATTCTTATCTTTTGTTAAAATATGTATACTCAGTGGACCAATATGATATTAAAGTATGTATATATTATATAAATATATATATATGTATCTCTAAACCTCCATGCTCACTTGAGTAGGATGAATGTCTTAGAGTCATTTATGATTATATTTTATGTTGTTGACTCTGGCTCCAGAGCCTGTGATGGAAAAGGACAGATGACTATTCCTGAGAGCTAAGTAGCACTTATTACAAGGTTTTAACCATCTTCTACCTACTTGTTCAATTTATTTGAGTTCTCTTATAGAATTTTCTCTTATGTTTCAAACTTCTAAACTGTAGCCTGTAATTATGAGAACAATAAACTTTAAGTAATAATAAACCCATAGTATCCATACATCCTATCTGACATGGAGTTTTGCATGATTCTGTGTTATGTTCTTGCTGTGTCCATGGAAGGGTAGACATGCAATCAGCACAGATGAATTATGTGTAAAGTGCTTGAGACACAGTACCTGGTATAGAATACCCAATAAATGTTAACTTGTTTTTAGTTGACACCTGTTGTGTGAAAGAAAGATAGGAAATGTATGCATAGAGACAGTGTCCAAAACATAGGTAGTTTGTGTATGTATTCATTGAATGAGGATTTGTGACTCTTGGAGGGCACTGTGGTGTCAAAAATTCATGCAACCCTCGTCTGCCATTTTTAGGAAAGAAGACTTTGACAAAGATATTTAGCCTCCCTGAGCTTTAGCCACCTGATGTGAATAACTGACTCATTTGAAAAGACCCTGATGCTGGGAAAGACTGAAGGCAGGAGCAGAAGGGGATGACAGAGAATGAGATGATTGGATGGCATCTCCAACTCAATGGACATGAGTTTGAGTAAACTCCGGGAGTTAGTGATGGACAGGGAGGCCTGGTGTGCTGCAGTCCATGGGGTCGCAAAGAGCTGGACTCAATTGAACTGAACTGAGCCTCATTTTCCTCTTCTAGTGAGCATCATAATACCCAGCTCACAGGATTGTTCTGATTGATTTGAGTTTGACAGCTTTTTAATATTATTTTAATTAAATTATGCCATGTTCTTATTAATAGTGAGAATAAGTACTGGCTATTGAATGCACTACAGTGAGCACTTTTGAGTGTGTGTGTTTAGTTGCTCAGTTGTGTTCTGCTTGTCACAACCCCATGGATTGTATAGCCTGCCAGGCTTCTCTGTCCATGTTGTTTAATCTTCACAACGGCCCTAAATAGGAATGTTATTTGCATCTGTGTTTTTTCAGTATTTATTTATTTACTTGCTTCACTGGGTCTTAGTTGTGGCATGTTGGATCTTCAGATCTTTGTTGTGGCAGGCAGGATCTTTTAGTTGGGCATGTGGGATCTAGTTCCCTGACCAGGGATCAGATCCGGGCCCTCTGCATTGGGAGCATGGAGTTTCAGCCACTGAACCACCAGGGAAGTCCTCAGCATCTATTTTAAAAATAGGAAAAGTGAGGCTCAAAAAAGTTACAATAATGTGATTCAGATGATACCGCTAACAAGTAGATGAGCCAGGAATTGAACTTTGGCCTCTCTGATTCTAAAACATGACACTCTTTCCAGTTTACTGTGCTTTGCCTCATTTTGTATGAAAAAAAATTGCCTATAGGAAACTTTAGGAACAGAGCATGGTAAGTAATACCAGATAACATGTTGAGCTTCAGGCAGAATCCTTCGTGGTTTACATATATTATTTCATTTAATCCTTTAAAAAGTAACCTTGTAATGTATAGGTACTGTTTTTGTCTCCATTTTCCAGAGGAGGTGCCCTAATGAGGCCACAGTTACGTAGTGAGTAAGTGATAGAGCTGGAATTTGAGCCCAGTAGACTGGCTGTACTGTTTCAACCACTGCTCTCTATTCCTGTTAAAGGTGAGAATTCAGAGGAGAAATACCATAAATAGAATAATCCATGTAATCTCTGCTCTTGAGGATTAATGAAATAAACCTACTGCATAACACATGGCATCTTATAAAACGTTTCCCAATTCATTTTCATATTTAATCTTTACCAGGGTTTAGAATAGTTTTTGACACATGAAGGCACTGAACAATCTTTAGTTATCAATATGACAAATGATAAAAATGAACATAGGGATGGGAGCAGCCTTTCTTTTATTGAAAATGTACAAATTTCAAAGCCATGAAACTGGCAAAAACAAAAATTGTTTTCTTGGTGCTAGCAAAGCTCTGGAAAGAATGCATTAAAGGTAGGCAAAGGTAGTACATTTTGGGGAGTTTGCCACACAGATAAAGGGACAGGCATTCTAGGCAGAGGCCAAGTTGTATAGAGTGAAAGTGCAGAACACGGTACAGCATGCCAGCAAACTGCACGTGTTGACGTCTCATTCAGTGTGGATCGCGTAGGTTTGTGGCCAAAGGTGAAGTGTGTTTGTGTGTAGAAAGAACTCATTGGTGGTGATCTGGAGGACTACTTTAGGAGGAAGCCAGGTAAGGCGGGGAGAGCAAGGGAAGGCTGTTGGAGTCATTCACATGAGATGGTAAGTACCTAAAATATGACTGTGGCTGAGGCCTGAGAGAAAGGGACTTATTTAGGAGAACAAACAGGCCTTACATGTGGCGCTAGGTAAAGAACCCGCCTGCCAGTGCAGGAGACAAAAGCAACACTGGTTTTCACCCCTGGGTCGGGAAGATCCCCTGGAGCAGGTCATGGCAACCCATTCCAGTATTCTTGCCTGGAGAATCCCATGGACAGAGGAGCCTGGCGGGCTACAATCCACAGGTTCGCAAAGAGTCAGACGCAGCTGAAGCGACTTAGCATGCACGCAGGGTTTGATTAGATGTGGGTGGTGAGGGAAAAGGAGTGGATGTCAATTTCAGCGAGCATCAGGCCTTGTTCAGGTACAGATTATGGACCCCATCCACAAGCTTGTGATTTCAGTAGGTAAATGGCAGCCCACTCCAGTGTTCTTGCCTAGAGGATCCCAGGGACGGGGGAGCCTGGTGGGCTGTCGTCTATGGGGTTGCACAGAGTTGGACACGACTGAAGTGACTTAGCAGTAGCAGCAGCAGCAGAGTGGGACCTAAGAATCTGAATTTCTGAGAAGTTCTCAGATAAAGCTAAAGTTGCTGGACCTCACTTTGAGAGGTCACTAGAATAGAGGCTGACTTCCAGGTCTCTTTGTCCAGATACATGTCTTATTATTAATAGATCTACTCCTTGAGTTTGCAGTGCTGTTGCACCTAGTCACTCTGTTCTTGACCTGTGGCTTCTGCTTCATAGTGTGAAGTACCTCTAATCTTTCTTGTGCATAAAGAGAGTTTTTAAAAATAATAATAATTCAAGTTTACAGCATTTATTATATACCAGTACTATTTGAAGCACTTTAATATATAGACAGTCCTCAGCTTATGCTGGTTCAACTTATAATTTTTCTACTTTGAGATGGTGCAAAAGTAATACATATTCAGTAGGAATCATACCTTGAATTCTGAATTTTTACCTTTACCCAGACTAGTGATGCGCTATATGGTCCCCTCTCAGGTTGCTGGGCAGCAGCCCACCTCCCTGTCCACTTCACAATCACAAGGGTGAACAACCAGTACACTTAAGACCACCGAGCATCCTGACAGACATTCTGCTTTTCACTTTCACTACAATATTCGGTAAGTTATATGAGACATTCAACACTTCGTTATAAATAGGTTTTGTGTTAGACAAGTTTGCCAAACTATAGGTAAATATAAGTGTTCTTACATCACATTACCTTAAGTGTTCTGAGCATGTTTAAGGTAGACTAGGCCAAGCTCTGATGTTCAGTGTATTAAATTCATTTTTGACTTAAATATTTCCAATTTATGATGGGTTTATGGAAATACAACCCCATTATAAGTCGAGGAAGGTCTAGACAGTGACTCATGTTCATCTCCATAACACTCCTTTAAGTTAGGTGCTGTTATTTGCAGTTTACAGATGAGAAAGCTAAGGTACAAAAGATTAAACAACCTGCCCAAATCACAGAGCTAAAAAGTGTCAGAACTAGGATTCAAGCCCAGGCAGTCTAGCTCCAGAATCCATGCTCAATCATTGCTCTGCTGAACAAAACTTACATTAAAACACTTGATGTATAGGTCAGTAGTGTACCTCTCACTGCCATAAAGCCCCTCGTTATCCGAGTTTTGGAAATGTACAGCAAGAAGATCATTATCATTCCATTCACCTTTGCTGAGGTGTACTGTGTTCTGGGTACTGTGCTGAGTCAGAGCCTTGCCCTCAGGGTACAACACATCTGTAGGGGAGACAGATGTTACTTAATTTCACAGCACTGCACGCTGAAGATTACGATAGACATGCTGGGACACCCGAGGAAGGAGAGAATATTTCTGACTGAGAGGATTGGGAAAGACTACCCAGATGGGGTATCCCTAGGACACAGTATTCTGCTCCTAGCATTAGTAAAAGCATAGATGGCAACTGTCAAAATTTAACAACAGCAAACAACGTGGCTTTAACAAGCCCACATCGTTTGATGGAAGGGCTCTGCTGATTGTAAAAGACTGGTAGACAGTCTCCTGGAAAGCCTCATTTAAGGGACGTTCATTACTTAGTGAATTCAACCTTATCCAAGTCTGACCTTCAAGTTTAGAAACCTGATTTTCATCAGTAAAAGAGACAGCTCGTGTTAAGCAAGTTCTCAGGGACTGCTGTAGGGACCAAAATGTCAGTTTCCAGTAAATGTTGCCTTAGGGCTTGTGGTGCCCACACTTAGTTGAATAAGACTCCTCTCTGCCCATGCTTGAATGCCTCCTGCCTGTGAGGCTCTTCACTCTGCAGCCTCCTTGGATGAGCATGTTCTTAAGACTAATGTGTTTAATCAGGCTACAGCCTGGTTTGGCTGGTTGGGTAGCTATAAAGTCTCTTTGGGGTGACTTGGCATTTCCTGCTTTCATCACATATATGAACTATATATTTAGCTCCTCCTAAGGCTGACTTTCCCGTTTCTGAGTTATTAGTGAAACATCTCACTCCCTGTGCTCTGACCTCACCCTGTCTTTGATCATATCATTTATTGAGTGTATATGTGCCAGGCTTTCTCCTTGACTCATCTTCTTCCAAACCATCCTCACAACTCTACCTTCTAAGTATCTCTCAAATCTGTCCCCTCCGTCCCCTGCACCACTTCCCCAGCTCAGGTCTCCATCATCTCTCTTCAGGTTTTTGCTTAAGCTTCCTAATCTCCTTGCCACCAATCTCTGTTTTTCTCTCTGCTTCCAGACCATCCTCCATGTGGCAGTCAGATTCTTATAGATTCGAAATCTGCCTTGTCACCTCTGTAATAAAACATCCACTGATCCCTGTCATTAAGGTTCATAGCCTAACCCCTTGAGGCTTTTCCTTAATAACTTTTAAGTTCTGACTGATATTGAATCAGTAGTGGTTTGACCATATAAGATGTGTTTTCTTTACTCCCTTTAAACAAATCTTGAGAAAATGCCACTTGAAGGAAACACAGCCATTCTAATATGATTGTAGTACATAGAATCCTTTTATAGATTGTGCATAATTTTACTCTGTAACTTGATATTTTTCAACAGGTAGGTTGTAACTTCTTAGTTGGGTTGTGAAGTCAGTTTAGTGCAGCCAGCACCATGGAGAAAATGGAAAGAGAGTAGTACAGGCACTTGGTTCCAGACCACCTAAAGTGAATGTCACAATAAAGTGAATCATGTGTATATAGAAGTTGTGTTTATACTACATTGTGGTTTATTTAGGTCATACCTGAATGGTCTAGTGGTTTTCCCTACTTTCTTCAATTTGAGTCTGAATTTGGTAATAAGGAGTTCATGATCTGAGCCACAGTCAGCTCAGCTCAGTTTTTGTTGACTGTACAGAGCTTCTCCATCTTTGGCTGCAAAGAATATAATCAATCTGATTTTGGTGTTGACCATCTGGTGATGTCCATGTGTAGTCCTCTTGTGTTGTTGGAAGAGACTGTTTGCTATGACCAGTGCATTCTCTCAGCAAAACTCTATATTAGTCTTTGCCCTGCTTCATTCCGCATTCCAAGGCCAAATTTGCCTGTTACTCCAGGTTTTTCTTGACTTCTTACTTTTGCTTTCCAGTCCCCTATAATGAAAAGGACATCTTTTTTGGGTGTTAGTTCTAAAAGATCTTGTAGGTCTTCATAAAACCGTTCAACTTCAGCTTCTTCAGTGTTAATGGTTGGGGCATAGACTTGGATAATTGTGATATTGAATGGTTTGCCTTGGAAACAACAGAGAACATTCTGTCGTTTTTGAGATTGCATCCAAGTACTGCATTTCAGACTCGTTGACCATGATGGCTACTCCATTTCTTCTGAGGGATTCCTGCCCACAGTAGTAGCTATAATGGTCATCTGAGTTAAATCACCCATTCCATTCCATTTTAGTTCGCTGAGTCCTAGAATGTTGATGTTCACTCTTGGCATCTCTTGTTTGACCACTTCCAATTTGCCTTGATTCATGGACCTACATTCCAGGTTCCTATGCAATATTGCTCTTCACAGCTTCAGATCTTGCTTCTATCACCAGTCACATCCACAGCTGGGTATTGTTTTTGCTTTGGCTCCATCCCGTCATTCTTTCTTGAGTTATTTCGCCACTGATCTCCAGTAGCATATTGGGCACCTACTGACCTGGGGAGTTCCTCTTTCAGTACCCTATCATTTTGCCTTTTCATACTGTTCATGGCGTTCTCAAGGCAAGAATACTGAAATGGCTTGCCATTCCCTTCTCCAGTGGACCACATTCCATCAGACCTCTCTACCATGACCTGCCTGTCTTGGGTTGCCCCACAGGCATGGCTTGGTTTCATTTAGACAAGGGTGTGGTCCTAGTGTGATTAGATTGACTAGTTTTCTGTGAGTATGGTTTCAGTGTGTCTGCCCTCTGATGCCAAGAAATACATATATTAACAGCTCACTGCACATTTTTATAGCATTTCAGTTTCCACTCATGCATCCTATTCTAATGCTTACTGGTATATTGCTAACCCATATTTTCCTAACAGTTTCATATTGACTTTTTTATTCAAATCTATCATATTACTGGAGGCTTCCCAGGTGGCTCAGTGAGTAAAGAATCCACCTGCAATGAAGGAGAAGCAGGAGTCATGGGCTTGATTCCTGGGTTGGAACGATCTCTTGAAGGAGAGCATGGCAACCCACTCCAGTATTCTTGCCTGGAGAATTCCATGGACAGAGGAGCCTGGCAGGCTATAGTTCATGGGGTTGCAAAGAGTTGGACACAACTGAAGACTCTGGGCATACATGAACCATATAACTATGCTAAGTGTGATGTATAGCACTTAGTGACATAGCAAAAACACTCTGAAATCTGTGTTTACTCAGGTTCAACTCTCTTGAACTATATATATTCAATATACATATTGAATTGTAGATCACATTTTCTTTATCCATTTATGCAGCAATGGACACAGGTTTCTTCCTTATCTTGGCTTTTGTTAGTAATGCTCCTTATCTTGGCTATTGTAAATAATGCTACAATAAACAGCAGAGTGAATATCTTTTCTAATTAGTGTTTTCTATTCCTTTGGATAAATGCCTGGAAGTGGAATTGCTGGGTGGTATAGTACTTCAATTTTTAATTTCTTAAGAAACCTTCACACTGTTTTCCATTGTAATTGCACCATTTACATTCACACCTACAATGCACAAAGTTTAAAATGTCTATACCATCCAAAGCAATCTAAGATTCAATGAAATCCATATCAAAATACCCATGGAATTTTTCACAGAACTAGAACAAATACTTTTAAAATTTGTGTGCAACCACAAAAGGCCATGAATAGCCAAAGCAACCTTAAGAAAGAAGAAAAAAGCTGGACATAGAAATCATATTAAACCAAGCTACAAAGCTATAGTAACCCAAAGAGTATGGTAACAACACAATAAAAGACACCTCTATGTAGATCAATAAAACAGAATAGAGAGCCTGGAAATAAACTCATATTTATATGGTCAACTAACATCAATAACCTCAGATATGCAGATGACACCACCCTTATGGCAGAAAGTGAAGAGGAACTAAAAAGCCTCTTGATGAAAGTGAAAGAGGAAAGCGAAAAATTTGGCTTAAAGCTCAACATTCAGAAAACGAAGATCATGGCATCTGGTCCCATCACTTCATGGGAGATAGATGGGGAAACAGTGGAAGCAATGTCAGACTTTATTTTTTTGGGCTCCAAAATCACTGCAGATGGTGACTGCAGCCATGAAATTAAAAGAGGCTTACTCCTTTGAAGAAAAGTTATGACCAACCTAGATAAAAAGCAGAGACATTACTTTGCCGACTAAAGTCCGTTTAGTCGAGGCTATGGTTTTTCCTGTGGTCATGTATGGATGTGAGAGTTGGACTATGAAGAAGGCTGAGCGCCAAAGAATTGATGCTTTTGAACTGTGGTGTTGGAGAAGACTCTTGAGAGTCCCCTGGACTGCAAGGAGATCCAACTGGTCCATTCTGAAGGAGATCAGCGCTGAGATTTCTTTTGAAGGAATGATGCTAAAGCTGAAACTCCAGTACTTTGGCCACCTCACGCGAAGAGTTGACTCCTTGGAAAAGACTCTGATGCTGGGAAGGATTGGGGGCAGGAGGAGAAAGGGACGACAGAGGATGAGATGGCTGGATGGCATCATGGACTCGATGGATGTGAGTCTGAGTGAACTCCAGGAGATGGTGATGGACAGGGAGGCCTGGCGTGCTGCGATTCATGGAGTCTTATAAAGAGTAGGACACGACTGAGCGACTGAAGTGAACTGAACTGTAGTTTATTTGAAGTGTGCAATAGCATTGTATCTAAGAAAACAATGTATCTACCCTAATTTTAAAATACTTTATTGCTAAGAAATGCCAAAACAATTACAATGGTTATATCAAAGATCACAGATCACCATCACAATGTAGTAATAATGAAAAAATTTGAAATATTGCAAGAATTGCCAGATTGTGACATAGAGACACAAAGTGAGCAAATGCTGTAGAGAAATTGAGCCCGTAGAGTTGCTCTATGCAGGGTTGCTGCTGCTGCTGCTAAGTTGCTTCAGTCATGTCCAACTCTGTGCAACCCCGTGGCAGCAGCCCACCAGGCTCCCCCATCCCTGGGATTCTCCGGGCAAGAACACTGAAGTGGGTTGCCATTTCCTTCTCCAATGCATGAAAGTGAAAAGTAAAAGTGAAGTTGTTCAGTCATGTCGGACTCTTAGCGACCCCATGGACAGCAGCCTACCAGGCTCCTCTGCGCATGGGATTTTCCAGGCAAGAGTACTAGAGTGGGGTGCCATTGCCTTCTCTGATGCAGGGTTGCTTCAGACCTTTAATTTGTAAAAAGCATAATATCTGCAAAGTACGATACAGCAGAGAACAGTAAAATGAGGTATGCCTGTAAATTAGAATGAACACCCATGTACCAATAATCAGCTTCAATGAATACTAGTTCACATCCAATCTTATTTTATGTATATTCCTACCCAGTTCCCTTTCAGATTATGTTGAAGCAAACCTTATATTATACTTGTAGATTTTTTGTATGTTAATAATTAGCATTTTAAAAATTGTGAAGTAGAATTTGTTATTAATATATACCAGGTCACAGGATAAAATGAAAGTCATTTTTTTAAGCGTCTCTTTTCAAGTAAGAAATGTGGGTCCTAATGTATAACAGGTTAATAATGTAAAGGATTATCTTATGGAGGGAAGGTATGTCTTTGCTGAAACACCCGACTTATTTTTCTTCTCCTCTGCAATAAGTGTACAGAATGTGTTCAGCTGTCTAAGACCTGAGAGATTAATTTCAGCCTCTCCTTTCTATTTCCTCTGGAGTCAAACTTGAGAGGACTGAATTATTTTGTAAAAAGGAAAAGAGACAAGGAAAAGTAGCTGACACTGAGGACCATCTCTGAGCCTGTCTCTAAGGCTTTTAGTATGCATTACCCTACATAATGCTCACAACACTATCACAGATAGTAAACATGTTATATAGAGAGATGGAAATGACTTGGCCAAGACCCTAGCCCAGGTGCACTGAGACCTGCTGTTCCAGTACACCAGGCTGCCTTTTGCATCCTTGGCCTTATAAGGCCCTTTGAGCCTGAGTGTCAACAGATACCAAACACAGCAACCCTGGGCCCTAAGCAAGAACTGATGTTCTCAAAGAAGACCCGAGCAGCTCAGCTTCCTGAGAAGGTTCCTGGTCTTAACTGTTTGCTAGCTGTGTGACTCTGGGTAAATCTCTTTAACTTCTCTGGTCTTCAGTGGGGATTACAGTTACTTCACAGGGTTATTGTGAAGATTAAAGATGATAAATATAAAGTCTTCATTCCTCCTGCTACAGGGCTTCCCTGGTGGCTCAGAGGTTAAAGCATCTGCCTCCAATGCGGGAGACCTGGGTTCAATCTCTGGGTTGGGAAGATCCCCTGGAGAAGGAAATGGCAGTCCACTCCAGTATTCTTGCCTGGAGAATCCCATGGACGGAGAAGCCTAGTAGGTTACAGTCCACGGGGTCGCAAAGAGTCGGACACGACTGAGCGACTTCATCTTCACATCCTGCTACATGGCAGATATTCACCAAGTAAGAGCTGTCATGTCTGTGTTTTAAGAAGACAGAAAAAAATATTTTAGGAAAATGTCTCTATATGATTAAGGGAATAAAGTTGTTGAAATAAAGTTGTTATCTTGAAAGTTTATTGATATTAAATGTTCCCCACTGGTTCTGGATAAAACTATCACACATTGTCCAGCATTATTCTCTTTTGTTTGCATCAACTCATTTAGTCCTCAGAACACTTGTGGTAGGTGGTGGTGTTATCCTCATTTTACTGATGAGAAAACTGAAGCACAGAGAGGTTAAGTAATTTGCCTGAAGTCAAAAGCAGCTATCAAATGGTTAGGCCAGGATTCTAACCCAGAAAATGTCTCTATATGATTAAGGGAATAAAGTTGTTGAAATAAAGTTGTTATCTTGAAAGTTTATTGATATTAAATGTTCCCCACTGGTTCTGGATAAAACTATCACACATTGTCCAGCATTATTCTCTTTTGTTTGCATCAACTCATTTAGTCCTCAGAACACTTGTGGTAGGTGGTGGTGTTATCCTCATTTTACTGATGAGAAAACTGAAGCACAGAGAGGTTAAGTAATTTGCCTGAAGTCAAAAGCAGCTATCAAATGGTTAGGCCAGGATTCTAACCCAGGCAGTCTGGCTCCAGAGCATGGGAAAGAATATTAATAAAACCTGCTATACCTTGAAGGGTAGGGGGTGGGGACGTGAGATTCAAAATAAGATAAACTTTGGGAAAGTGGTTCATAAACACTATGTGCATTCTAAAATCTTGGGTGGCAGGCAGACTGGGACTGGGATTAAGATACATACTCTAGTCTGGCTGCTTGGGTTGAGTCCTAGCTCAGCCACTTAACTAGCCTTTGTTATTTCAGGGGATTGCTTAATCCTCTGCTTCATTTTCTCAACTATAGAAATTGAGGTTGTAAAAGGACTTACCTGATAGGATTATTTTGAGGATGAAATGAGTTGGTACATAAGAAAGCTTTAGAATAATGCCTAACAAAGTTCTAAGCAAATGATGGTGAAGAAAATAATATGATGATGAAGCTGTCCAGATGTCAAAGAAGAACAGGAAACAAGCCATGAAGTTTGAGAACCCTTGGATTGAATCCCAGTTCTTTTTCTCCCCTCCTTTGGCTGCCCTACTCAGCTTGCGGGAATCTTTAGTTCCTTGACCAGGAATTGAACCCTCCCCCATCAGTGAAAGTTCTGAGTCCTAACCACTGAACCTCCAGAGAATTTCCCCCAGTTCCTAATTTGATCTCAGGAACATTTCTAAACTGACTCAATATTCTCAAAGCAGAGTTGCCCAGAATACAGGTAGTGTATGTAAATGCCTTCAGCATAGTGTCTGCCACTAAGTAGAAACGATAAATATTAGGTCCCTTATTCTCTCAGTAATGAGCATCTACTATGCGTAACAATGGTGTTAGGCTCCGTGGAAGACACAAATGCAAGACATTCTCTGCACCTTCAGATAGAAATCTGAAGAGTGGGACTAATATGGTCATCGATAATCAATACAAGGATTAAAAAAATATATAGTGCTAAATGCTCTCAGAGAAAATCTCTGAAGAGGGAGCTAGTCCTCCATTGGGAGATACAGGAAGGCTTCCTATGGGAAGTAGTGGTGGTTGTGGGCTTGGAGGCTGGGTGGGACTTTAATCCCACCAGAATTAAAGAGGAGACCAGGCCATCTGAGCTCCTGTGGTGTTTATGCCTGCGAGCCCAGGAGGAAGTTGGCTATCTGCAGGGCCCAGTGCTGAGAGACTGGGCAAAAAGCTCTGTGAGCTGAGGGGTTTGGGTTCCTGAGTACACTGTAACTGGAATTTCCAGATCTGGAAGCTCTAGCTTTGTGGTCAGATAGGCAGCATTCTCGGGCCCTTGTTGATCTGCCAAGAGCATGACATGAGTGCTCAGAGAAAGGGGAAAAGGTTTTATTTTCTCGGCTGCTTATTAAGGAAAAGTGAGAGAAATTGCCCATGTGAGCCTTGAGGCTTCTGCCCTCTGCTTTGACCAGGACTCCCACTCTGTGCCCTGCCCACCTGTAGGCCACAGGCAGGGTTGGGGCAGCACCAGTGTGGAAACCAGCCTGAGATTGTACAAATTGTTTGTTCCCCAGCTGGTAATCAGTCTACCATGAGAAGCGCCACTAGGAACACAGGTATGAGATCAGTGTCTTCTGACTTCTTTAGGGGCATCCCCGGGAACAAAGGGAAAGGTTAAAAACTTACTAGAGGCTCTAAGGAGACAGACCTACACCCATGGGCTCTTTGTTAATCTTGACTCAGGGCTATTGTCTTAAAGAAAGGAAAACACAGAGGGGGATCATGCTCACATCTTAGGAACACAGCCCCCAGGAGTTAAGCTAAGAAAATGATTGTCTCGGACCACTCAGCTAAATCAGTATAATTGTAGGATAGTTAGCCATCTGGAAAACTCAGCAGTGGCCACAGGACTGGAAAAGGTCAGTTTTCATCCCAATTCCAAAGAAAGGCAATGCCAAAGAATGCTCCAACTACCGAACAATTGCACTCATCTCACATGCTAGTAAAGTAATGCTCAAAATTCTCCAAGCCAGACTTCAGCAATATGTGAACCATGAACTCCCTGATGTTCAAGCTGGTTTTAGAAAAGGCAGAGGAACCAGAGATCAAATTGCCAACATCCGCTGGATCATGGAAAAAGCAAGAGAGTTCCAGAAAAACATCTATTTCTGCTTTATTGACTATGCCAAAGCCTTTGACTGTGTGGATCACAGTAAACTGTGGAAAATTCTGAAAGAGATGGGAATACCAGACCACCTGACCTGCCTCTTGAGAAATCTGTATGCAGGTCAGGAAGCAACAGTTAGAACTGGACATGGAACAACAGACTGGTTCCAAATAGGAAAAGGAGTACGTCAAGGCTGTATATTGTCACCCTGCTTATTTAACTTATATGCAGAGTACATCATGAGAAATGCTGGACTGGAAGAAACACAAGCTGGAATCAAGATTGCTGGGAGAAATATCAATAATCTCAGATATGCAGATGACACCACCCTTATGGCAGAAAGTGAGGAGGAGCTAAAAAGCCTCTTGTTGAAAGTGAAAGAGGAGAGTGGAAAAGTTGGCTTAAAGCTCAACATTCATTATAACACTTAGAAGCAGATAATTAACATTCTAGTTCTTATTCTCAAAAACACCTCAGAAACAATCTTGAATGATTTAATTAATGAAGATTTGCAATTGAGATAACATAGGGAAACTGTATGGCATTACCTACATTCTGGGACATTTCTAATAAAAGATAAAATGGATTAAATCTTATTAGCTCCTGATCCATCAATGGATATTTTGATCAGCTCTCTCATCCTGTTCTACCAGGAGACAGCCAAAATAAACTTTCCTGGAATTTATCGTAGCTAAGCAAAGCTATACCAATTAGAGGAAGTTGGATAAGTTTTAGATGGCAGAAATAAGACAGAAAGCATCTTGTTCATGGTAGCTAACTCAGATCCCCAAATGAAGGTGTTTGCAGCAGCTAAACTGTCCATTCACACGTGTTTACACATATGAGGAAGTCGTGGCAGTGGCCATAGTGATGCTATAGTGATTGTAGTTACTTCTTAGATCTAGAAAACAAGCTCACCGCTGAGGTCTTAAAAGCAAATTTACAGTGTCTACTTGTACTTCTGATCCAGCCTTCAAAAACTGTTATAGTCACTATATTCAATTATCCATAGTTTCATCTAAATACTGTGTTTAGGAGGTGTTGTCATGCAGTCACTCAGTCATGTCTGACTTTTTGTGATTCTATGGCCTGTAGCCCTCCAGCCCTCCAGGCTTCTCTGTTCATGGGATTCTCCAGGAAAGCATACTGGACTGAATTGCCAAGCCCTCCTCCAGGAGATCTTCCTGATCCAGGGATTGAACCTGTATCTCTTCGGTCTCCTGCACTAGCATGCAGGTATTTTCTTTATCCCTAGCATCACCTCGGAAGCCCCTCACAATTATATAATTTAACTTTTTTTTTATAAAGTTACATGGCAAAGCTATAAAAACTTTCTAAAATTAGCTTATGTTGACATTCATATTACACACAGATACATATATACAGATATATTAATTGCTGTTCTCCTTTTGTCTGAGAAAATGATCTTAGAAAAGAAATGAGGTAGAGATAAATTTAGAGAAATAATGAAAACTCGGATAAAGGGGCAAGAAAAGGTCTGGGAGAAAAGCTTTTAATTAATTTTTAAGTAGTAATTTTCATTAGTATATAAACAGGAGGTTCTATTTTTTGGTAAAATATTTGTATTTTTGTAGGCAATTGTGAACTTGATATTCAATAAGAAATCTCTGGACATTCTTGTGTCAGTTCAGTTCAGTCGCTCAGTCGTGTCCGAGTCTTTGTGATTCCATGAACTGCAGCACACCAGGCCTCCCTGTCCATCACCAACTGCTGGAGTCTACCCAAACCCATGTCCATCGAGTCGGTGATGCCATGTAACCATCTCATTCTCTGTCGTCCCCTTCTCCTCCTGCTTTCAATTTTTCCCATCATCAGGGTCTTTTCAAATGAGTCAGCTCTTGACATTAGGTGGCCAAAATATTGGAGTTTCAGCTTCAGCATCAATCCTTCCAGTGAATTTTCAGGACTGATTTCCTTTAAGATGGACTTGTTGGATTTCCTTGCTGTCAAAGGAACTCTCAAGAGTCTTCTCCAACAGCACAGTTCAAAAGCATCAATTCTTCAGTGCTCAGCTTTCTTTATAGTCCAACTGTCGCATCTTACCTGACTACTGGAAAAACCATAGCCTTGACTAGACTGACATTTGTTGCCAAAGTAATGTGTCTGCTTTTTTAATATGCTATCAGGGTTGGTCATAGCTTTTCTTCCAAGGAGTAAGCGTCTTTTAATTTCATGGCTGCAGTCACCATCTGCAGTGATTTTGAAGTCCAAGAATATAAAATCCCTCACTGTTTCCATTGTCTCTTCATCTATTTGCCATGAAGTGATGGGACCGGAAGCCATGATCTTAGTTTTTGAATGTTGAGCTTTAAGCCAACATTTTCACTCTTTTCTTTCACTTTCATCCAGAGGCTCTTTAGTTCTTCTTCACTTTCTGCCATAAGGGTGGTGTTACTATCATCTGAGTTATTGATATTTCTCCCAGCAATCTGGATTCCAGCTTGTGCTTCTTGCAGCCCAAGGTTTCTCATGATGTACTCTGCATATAAGTTAAGTAAACAGCCTGCCTTGACATACTCCTTTTCCTATTTGGAACCAGTCTGTTGTTCCATGTCAAGTTCCAACTGTTGCTTCCTGATGTTGCATACAGATTTCTCAAGAGACAGGTTAGGTGGTCTGGTATTTCCATCTCTTTCAGAATTTCCAACAGTTTGTTGTGATCCACACAGTCCAAGGCTTTGGCATAGTCAATAAAACAGAAGCAGATGTAGTCTAGAACTCTCTTGCTTTTTTGATGATCCAGCACATATTGCCAATTTGATCTCTGGTTCCTCTGCCTTTTCTAAAACCAGCTGGAACATCTAGAAGTTCATGGTTCACATATTACTGAAGCCTGGCTTGGATAATTTTTAGCATGACTTTGCTGGCATGAGATGAGTGCAATTGTGTGATAGTTTGAGCATTCTTTGGTATTGCCTTTCTTAGGGATTGGATTGAAAATTGACCTTTTCCAGTCTGTAACCACTCTTGAGTTTTTAAAATTTGCTGGCATATTGAGTGCAGCATTTTCACAGCATCATCTTTTAGGATTTGAAATGGCTCAACTGGAATTCCATCACCTCCACTAGCTTTGTTCGTAGCGATGCTTCCAAGGCCCACTTGACTTCACATTCCAGGATGTCTGAGTCTAGGTGAGTGATCGATCATTGTGATTATTTGGGTCCTAAAGATCTTTTTTGTATGGTTCTTCTGTGTATTCTTGCCACCTCTTCTTAATAGCTTCTGCTTCTGTTACTAATCTGTGTTCTGTTCAGTCACTTAGTCACTTCTTTTTAGTCACTAAGTTGTGTCAAATTCTTTGCAACCCCATGGACTGCAGCTCAACAGGCTGCTCTGTCCTCCACTGTCTCCTGGAGTTTGCTCAAATTCATGTCCATTGAGTATCTGGCCATATTGTATACAAAATCTTGCTTTTTGCTTTATTGGGGGATACATATTTATAGCAATATTATGAATAACTGAAAATCATACTTAAATTTCTCAAGTAGCAATGTAAGCAGTATAAAACCTTTTATATCAGTGGGCTATGAATCTTATTCATAATACAACAGACAAATAAACTGATGTGCCCAGGATTTACCTTTACTAAAATCAGATAAAACATAAATAAAAAGTGAAGAATACAGAAAAGTACACATTCTAATACAAAATATGTCTTAGTTATCAACCATTTTATTATTTTATGATTAAAGCCATTTAGTTAAAAAGCTTTTTCATATGCAATTAAGATGCTTTTATCTATCAAATTTGAAGACAACAGATGAATACATTTATGTATTACACACATGTATGTGATATAAAAAATATACTTTCATATGTGCATATTTTTCATTTTTCCTTTTTCACAATATGTCATAGAGAATGATCCATTTCAAGATGGTTAATTTATTGCTTAGAAGTGCTGCATAGTAGTCTCGGGTATGAATCTATAGCCATGGTCTACAGACTTTTATACAAATGGTCAGCTATTAATTGTTTTAGAATTTTTGGTTTAAATGGTCCTTGTCATGGCTACTCAACAACATCATTGTAGTGCAAAAACAGTCATAGACAGTATGTAAGTAAATTGATGTGGTGTGTTTCAATAAAGTGTTATGTATACAAGCAGGCAGGACATAGATGTCCAAATCATATCTGTACCATTAGTTTGATAGATCACTCTTGATAGTCACTTTGACCCTTTCTGAATAATTTGAAATTACAAACAGACTTGCAGTAAATATATTTATGTATGCATCATATTTTCACAGATGCTTATAGTCACACATGATTTAAAATAATTTTATGGAAGCATTAATTCCCTTTGCATTGAGAATCATCAATTTATATTTGAGAAACTCCAATCTGGTACTTGAAAACATCATATCTAGTTGCATTTTAAAAATGTGTTCCTCTTTTAATCAATGAAATTGAACATAACTTCATTAATTGGTGTCATTATCTTTACCTTAGGCTGTACATATATATACTTTGCTTATCTTTCTGAACACAGTTCACCATATGTTGTTTATTTTGCCTTGAAAAGGAACAGAGATAATTCTATTGTTTTTGAGTTTGCACCCAAGGACTACATTTTGGACTCTTTTGTTGACTATGAGGGCTACTCCATTTCTTCTAAGGGATTCTTCCCCACAGTAGTAGATAAAATTCATCTGAATTAAATTTGTCCATGCCAGTCCATTTTAGTTCACTGATATTTGCAATGTTGATATTCACTCTTGCCATCTCCTGTTTGACCACTTCCAATTCACCTTGATTCATGGACCTAGCATTCCAGGTTTCTATGCAGTATTGTTCTTTATAGAATTGGACCTTGCTTCCATCACCGGTCCCATCCACAGCTGGGCATTGTTTTTGCTTTGGCTTCTTCTCTTCAGTCTTTCTGGAGTTATTTCTCCACTGATCTCCAGTAGCATATTGGGCACCTACCAACCTGGGGAGTTCATCTTTCAGTGTCCTATCTTTTTGTTTTTTCATACTGCTCATGGGATTCTCAATGCAAGAATACTGAAGTGATTTGCCATTCCCTTTTCCAGTGGACCATGTTTTGTCAGAACTCTCCACCAATATTTTCTTCAAATTTTATTTAAAATGAATTTACATTGGGTACATTTAGGAAAAATAATTCTGAAATTTAATGGATGGTCCTGAAGGGACTGTAAATTCTCCCAGTGAATAGAGGCCAAGTAGTTCCTATGCTTAAAAGAATAGCAATATAATATGTATTTACACTGGCACTAAAGGTTTCACTGGCTTCTTAGGGAACTGGAGATTGTTCACTTAGTGACACAAGTAACTGGTTTTATAGAAGAAAGGACAAATCGACTGAATACTCAAATATGACAGCAGCTAGAATTGAACACATTGCTTGATGGGACAGCTGTACAGGAAGAAATGGCTTTCTCCATGATCTAGTGGCTATTATGTGGTGCTCCTTCTCATTAAACTGAAAAAATTGAGCAGTGAATAAATGTATGATTTTTTTTTCATCATGACACTCTTATACTTTCGCAACATGCTCCAAAACATGGACTGTCCTTTGAAGGCCTTAGTTCCTAAAGGACCAATACTTCCACATGCAAACAGTATTCCCTCTGAACTTGAAACTGTGACTAGTCTTGTTCAGGTGTATGTTTTTTCTTCATGCTCTGCCATAACAGTGAAATAAAAGGGTTAATATACCTATCATGATCATTGATTCTGATGATCAATGGGAAATAGTGTCAACAATACTTTCTTTCTTTTTACAGATAAAGAAACTGAAGCTGATCATGTGCTTAGTTGCTCAGCCATGTCTGACTCTTTGTGACCCCATGGACTGTCTCCAGGCAAGAATACTGGACTGGGTTGCCATACTTTTCTCCAGGGTATCTTCCCAACCCAGGAATTGAACCCAAGTCTCTTGCATTGCAGGCAGATTCTTTACTGTCTGAACCAACAGGGAAGCCCGAAGCTGGTCACATCCAGTAAAAATTTTTCTACAGAAGTGATTTCATCATTAGTAAATGACTTGCATCACAAGTAATAATTTAAACAGATAATATCATATTTTGCAGACAGAAAATTGCAGCGACTTCTGCAAATTAGATATACGTTAAATAAAGTTTTACTAATTCTCAGTCTGATAGTTTCTACCTCATGCTTCACTTAATCTAGGATTCAGTTAAGGCCACACATATTTAGAACTAAAATTTTGAACTGTCATCCTGAATAATTTTTTGAATTTTTAAAATGAAACTTTAGCATAATGTACTTGTCAAAAACTGGGAGCATAAATTTATTTCTTAGGAATATGGACTGGGATAAGTATTAAAATCTTTAATACAGTGTTTCATAAAATACAATTTTAAATAATTTTTGTATTAAACATAAGCAATATTAAAAACAAAAATGCAAAACATTTTAAAAAGAGGTTCTCTAACCTATCAGATTTGCAAACTTTCATTTGACTAAAAAATGTGTTCAGAACTACTGTTTTTGCCATAGTAAATTTTCCCTCTGAGTGTCTTTTAAAATGATATCTTTAATTAGTTTTGCTATTATATTTGAATACTATAATTTAAGCATATATGCATATATTGTATAGTTTAAGAATATAAATCATCTGCTTTTTTTTTTAGCACACAGCATTTACTATTAAAAGGCATTTGTGTCATCTAGAGCACAAAATAAATGAACATTAGAGAAACAGTACATCTATGAGGCACATTGCCATGATAAGTCATTTGTTATGAACCTCTATATTTGATATGCACTTATTGGTAAGATGCACAAATGCGTATATGTTGATAATTTTGCCTGTGCTGCACCTAATATTATTAAAAGTATTCAGAATAATTTTATCTTCATCTGGATAAAGTAAAATCCAAACGAATGGGACAAATGGAAAAAAAAAGTGATGCTATCAAGTAAATTTTAAAATTTTATATATATTATGACTCTCAGTACATTTACTTAGTGCCCATCCATTTTCTTTCAAAATTGTTAATTTTCAAGAATTATTTTAATTAATCTAAACTTCTAAAAATTAAAAAAAAGTTACTTTGAAGAAATTGTCTAGGTGAGAAAAAGTGGAAAGAATAGAAAATAAATAGAAAACTTATCTCTTTTTGCTGTCACTGAATCAAAGGCATAATGAGCAAGATATTCACAGTTCTGCTTTCCTTCCTCCAATGCATTCAAGATTAAGAAGCTGAGAAACAAATAGAAAGTAGAAGTTAAATGGCTGAGAAATTAGCAAATTTCCAATATTTTCAACAAAGTGAGCAACACAAATGGAGTTCAGGCCAGTGGGGACCGAGAGACCTGATAAACAATCAAGTTCCACTTGTGAGTGCAAAGGGTTACAGTTTAAGACAAACCAGAAATAAACCAGATCTTACACAGATTACAGTGTAGGTTCACGTCAATTCAATGTCTGATTTGGTTGGGATTGGCTATCCCTAAAATACTCTAGGTCAAAGTCAGAAGTAAATTCTGTTAAAATAATAAAACATTATTTTTATTAGAACAGTGATCCCCAGCTTTTTGCACCAGGAAGGGATTTATGGCAAACAATTTTTCCACTGACTGTGTGTGTGGGGGTGGGGGGTGGGGGAGTGGTTTTAGGATAATCCAAGTGCATTATGTTTATTGTGCATTTTATTTCTAAAGGATTTCCCTAGTACCACAGACTATAAAGGATCTGCCTGCAGTGCAAGAGACCCAGATTCAATCCCTGGATGGTGAAGAACCACTAGAAAAGGAAATGGCAACCTACTCCAGTACTCTAGCCTAGAGAATTTCATGGACAGAAGAGCCTGGTGGACTACAGTCCTTGGGATCACAAAGATTCAGACATGACTGAGTGACTAAGAGAAACTTTATTTCTAATATTATTAAGCTGTGACGTAATGAAATAATTATACAACTCACCATAGTGGGCTTCCCTGGTGGAGCAGATGGTAAAGAATCTTCCTTTAGTACAGGAGACCCAGGTTTGAACTCTGGGTCGAGAAGATCCCTTGGGAAAGGGAATGACTATTCACTCCAGTATTCTTGCCTGGAAAATCCCATGCACAGAGGAGCCTGGCAGACTACAGTCCATGGGGTTGCAAAGAGTCAGACATGACTGAGAAACTAACCACTTTCACACATAGGGCAGAATCACTGGGAGCCCTGAGTTGTTTTCCTGCAACTAGACGGTCTCACCTGGGGGTACTGGGGACAGTGGCAACTGCTCCTTAGTGCTGACCTCACCACCTCAGCTCAATCTCAGATCACCGGGCAGTGCATTCTCTTAAGGAATGCACAACCTAGCTCCCTCATATGTATAGTTCACAGTAGAGATCATGCTCCTGTAAGAGTCTAATGTCATTGCTGATGTAACAGGAGGTGAAACTCAGGCAGTAATGCGAGCGATAGGAAGCACTTGTCAATAGAACTGAACCTTTGCGAACTCACCCACCTCTCACCTCCTGCTCTGTGGCCTGGTGCCCCTGATCTAGAATACCAAACTATCTTGAAACATTTTAAATACAGCATTGACATTCAACAAAAAATGAATAGGCATAAAATTAGGCAAAAACACATAATCAGAACTCTGAACACTGCAAGACTAAATTTTCACTGCACCGTGACTCCCATGCATGGGTGCCCAGCCACTCAGTCATGTCCAGTTCTTGATGACCTTATGGACTGTAGTCTGACAGGCTCCTCTGTCCTTGAAATTCTCCAGGCAGGAATACTGGAGAAGGTTTCCACTTCTTTCTCCAGGAGATTGTCCTGACCCAAGGACCTAACCCACATCTTCTGCAGCTCCTACGTTGGCAAGGGAATTCTTTACCACTGTGCCACCTGGGAAACCATGATTAACACTATAAGCTCTGAAAATAATAATGGTTCAACTACTAGAATGTAGTTGAAATAATCATATTTTGGAAGGAAGTGATAACTTAGACAAGAAGAATGACGTGAGATCATTTTACCATTTTTTCCAGCATATTGCCTGAATATAATACCCTATATACATGCATACAGTATAGAAAACTTTAATATAACAATTAGCCTGGATCATAAGGCAGTTCTATTTGCAATTTTTTAAGGAATCTCCACACTGTTCTCCATAGTGGCTGTACTAATTTGCATTCCCACCAACAGTGTAAGAGGGTTCCCTTTTCTTCACACCCTCTCCAACAATTATTGCTTGTTGACTTTNCAATGAACATTGGGGTACACGTGTCTCTTTCAATTCTGGTTTCCTCGGTGTGTATGCCCAGCAGTGGGATTGCTGGATCATAAGGCAGTTCTATTTGCAATTTTTTAAGGAATCTCCACACTGTTCTCCATAGTGGCTGTACTAATTTGCATTCCCACCAACAGTGTAAGAGGGTTCCCTTTTCTCCACACCCTCTCCAGCATTTATTGCTTGTTGACTTTTGGATCGCAGCCATTCTGACTGGTGTGAAATGGTACCTCATTGTGGTTTTGATTTGCATTTCTCTGATAATGAGTGATGTGGAGCATCTTTTCATGTGTTTGTTAGCCATTCGTATGTCTTCTTTGGAGAAATGTCTATTTAGTTCTTTGGCCCATTTTTTGATTGGGTCATTTATTTTTCTGGAATTGAGCTGCATAAGCTGCTTGTATATTTTTGAGATTAGTTGTTTGTCAGTTGCTTTATTTGCTATTGTTTTCTCCCATTCAGAAGGCTGTCTTTTCACCTTGCTTATAGTTTCATTTGTTGTGCAGAAGCTTTTAATTTTAATTAGATCCCATTTGTTTATTTTTGCATTTATTTCCAGTATTCTGGGAGGTGGATCATAGAGGATCCTGCTGTGATTTATGTCGGAGAGTGTTTTGCCTATGTTCTCCTCTAAACATAAGACAAGAAACTATTTGTGTCTTCTTGAATTCCTTCATCAATGACTCCTTTCCCATGGGCCCCATGATGTTACTTTTGAGACGTACTCCAAAAAAAGGAAAATTCTCATGGTATGAGAATAAAGTGCCAGTTTTTTGCTAAACTTTGTTTGTGAGGATGCCATTTTTGTCCCTAGCCTTGTTAGTTCTTCTACTTCCTGTGGGCAAATTGAAAGGCTAAGACTTGAAATCTACTGTAATTTTAGAAGAAAAGAAGTCAGAATATGACCAAAATTTCAGCTCGCTACTTTAGAGCAAATCATTAATAATGATTATACAACACTGGGCTTCCTTAATGGCTCAGACAATAAAGAATCTCTGGAAATGCAGGAGACTTGGGTTCAATCCCTGGGTCAGGACAATGCCTTAGAGAAGAGAATGGCTACCCATTCCGGTATTCTTCCTTGGAGAATTCCATAGACAGGGGAGCCTGTTGGGCTACAGACTGTGGGGTGACAAAGAGTTGGACACAACTGAAAGACTAACACTTCCCTTCATACAACATTAGGTGTCTCCTCTATAATTTCAATTATCTGTATTAAATATGTTTACTAACTCCTCTAAATCTATAAAGTAGGCCATTGTCTCAGTTAGATGACCTTGTGTGAATTTCATATTAAAATTTGTCATTTTAAAATTATTATGACAAGTATCTATTGATTTTGATATACCATAATGCCCTTCATATTTAATTATGCTGATAATAGCTTTAAAATGTCTATTTCCATGCAATGTACATATTGTCAGAATTATGTTGATAATGTCATTGCTTTGTTTCTTTTTTCTTGTGCTATAAATCCAGATGTGACAACATCAGGTGATGTTTTACATAAATACTAAGTGCAATTTTATTTTAAGAATGATTCATTCATTTACTCATTCATTCAACTGAGTTGTTTTTTACTTCTCCTCATGTATTAAGATAATGAAGTGTAACTTTATTATTATTTTCTACAATTTTTCTTACCATTCATGCACTGGTTACAAAAAAAAAGGAAGAAAAAGAATATGAATTTTCTATAGGGTATAAATATTCTGCAATATCAATCCGTATATTTGAATGGAGATGTATTTGTACAACTTTCAGTGTCCTATATCTCTTAACACCCTCTGAACATCTTGATATTTCTTTACTCCTTTCCTCATTTAGAAGCAAACAGCTATTTTTATCACTACTCCTGCATCCTAATACACAGGCATGTAACTTCATTGCTCTCAGTCACATGTACCTGCTTGAGACGGACCCTGATATTTGCAGAGATGGCAGTATGGATGGAAACCATTGTAAGGCAGGTAGAGCGCATGTGCAGGTCTGGGTGGGCTGGTAGCACCTCTTGACTAAGCAAAGCAAGCTGAGTTTTCAGTATTACCAGGAGTGTCAGTAGTCATCCTAGAGTAATTTTGAATTGTAATTCTTAAAGCAATTTCTGGAAGCTCAGCTTGCTGCTGCTGCTGCTGCTAAGTCGCTCTGTGCAACCCCATAGATGGCAGCTCACCAGGCTCCTCTGTTCCTGGGATTCTCCAGGCAAGAATACTGGGGTGGGTTGCCTTCTTTCTCCAATGCATGCATGCATGCTAAGTCGCTTCAGTCGTGTCTGACTCTGTGCAACCCCATGGACAGCTGCCCACCAGGCTCCTCTGTCCACAGGATTCTCCAGGCGAGAATACTGGAGTGAGTTGACATTTCCTTCTCCAAAGCTCAGCTTGAGTTGATCAAATTTTTATCTTCTTACTAATACAAAAGATAAAAACAAACAAACAAAAAAACCAAATTCTGTCTAAACCAACATGAGTGCATATTTTTCCTACAGGTAAGAACTCTGTCAGAGATAAAGTGACTCAACTAGATGTTCTCAGAAAGGGTGCTGGACTTGCCCTTGGCATCAGTGGCCATAGTAAGATTTCACCTCATTAGGGGCAATGAATTCAATTCTAAGAATTTTGTTTGAATAACCAAGATATGAGATTTTCTTTGCCTCTGGTTAGCCTGCACAAGTTGGGACTAAACCTGGATTATGTCATCCTGGGGGTCATCTCTGCTTAAGAATGAGACAAGATAGGGTGGAGGATAAAATAATACCCTAATAAAATCATTTGACCTCGGGATCCAATTTTATCTCAAATCAGACATACTCCTGGAATTTTCACTTATGAGAATAAATACAATTTTTACTTTAATTAATTTTGCCCTGGGGTTCTACCATTTTCAAAAATGTTTTAAAATATCCCATATAAGAACTAGTGCTATGAAAATGAAAATAGTAAAGGCAGATTTTTAAACAAAGAAAAATGTAGTGCCTGCTAGAATAAAGGTTTTTCAAAAGTCTATGGGGGCAAAATACAGCTTTTGTGGAACCCTACACAACTGGAAAGATTAATTATCAAGGAGAATAATTAATTGCTTTCAAAAGAATTGTCAGAAATTAATAGAATAAGTAAATTGACAGGACCAGAAAAAATGTCCTGCAAAGCCTCAAAGTAGACTACAAAATCTGGATAAACAGAAGAAAATCTAACAAACAAAAAGCTCAATGATGTAATCCAAATCTTCCTCTTGAGCTCTCCTACTCCCTCTGCTGTATTATTACTTTAAGGGAGTAATGCACTTTGCAGCGCCTACTCAAATTTCCCTGAAGTCCATTCAGCATTCTCATTGGTTGCTCATGTTTCATAATGAGGCTCAAGAGCTCAGAGTCACAATGCACAGAAGTAAATGCTTGGTCTTTTATGAACAAGACAATCAAGGAAATCTTGTACATCTTTTCTTGAAATCTAAACAATCATAGTTCTTTATTAAGGTGAAACAAAATGTCAACTGTACCTTCAAGACCCAGTTTTCTTCTTAAAAGGTACAACCGAGTAATTAATCACCTTGATCATTATGAAATGATAGTGTTATGACTAGCTTAAACATCTGACTCTGAAGATGAAGGTTTTCCTTTATTAAAAGATTGAAGTAGCCTCTTGAAACAATTTTATCAGAATAGAAAATCCATTAAGTTGAAGTATGTGGTCCTCAAACTGTCTTGATAATAAGCAATATTCAAGGCATTCTTTGAAGAAACAATCCTCTCAGGATAAATAGAGACTTCTTAAAAAAAAATGGTGACAATGATAGTTGATATCAGAGTACATTTCTCCTAGTATTACAAGACAATGAAAGTAGACAGTGGTAGGAAGACTGATATTCATCTGTGCCCTTAAAAGAGGACGTGTGATTTTTTTTTTTTATCGAAGAACAAAGTATATAGTAGAAACTATTGAATTCCACTTTTATAATATGAAATGAACATGAATATATGAGTTTAAATGAAAATGCTGAAAAATGAATAAGCTATATTTTTGATAACATTGAGACAACAGAGAACAAAAGGCAGAAAGCTAAGTGAGAAAAAAAATAGATGAATAGAAGAACTTATTTCCTAAGAACCTTAGCCAAGACATAAATCAATTGAAATACTGAAATGTCTAATATGAATAAATAGGACAGTAACATTAAAGATAATGAGGTGATTCAAAGAGGTAACAGTTAGCAATAGTTTTCATTAGGGTATGAATTTTACTGAGAAGATATGAGTTCAGAGAGGATCAGATTACTTTTCAAAAAGCTTCAAATCAACTAATAACTCAGTAAAAGAAGTAGGCGAAGATAAAAACTTGTTTTTATAAGGGCTCTTTATTCTGAGGGATTCAAAATGCTTTATATATTGCTGCTCCTCTCTTTAGGTTTTAAGGTGCTTACTTTTAGAGGTATATTAGTACTTCCCAAGTATTTGAGAGCATGTCACTTATTAGTACCCTGTACATTCAGCAACTGAGATTGTCCAAAGTGAGTAACTGACATAAATGACACAGTAATCAGGGAGACAAGTAACACTTGTAAACATTAGAATTACTGAGAGCATATATGTCTAATACAATAGATAATTCTCATTGCTCACCTACTGCATTCTAAGATAGTTTCATATTTTAACTCTTGAGTCCTCATGATGATATTATAAGATGGCTATTACTGTCACTGTTATTTTACAGATGAGGAAAATGAGGTGTAGATAGAAAATCTAGCAACTTTCCCAAGTCATGGTACCTGAGAGAGGCAGAATCTGAACTGAATGTCCAGATTTCATGTCCATAATAATGATGACTCTCTGCCTCTTTATGTGTTCTAGCCTTGGTCAAACAAGGGCATTCAAGACAAGGACAGAAAAATGTGGATTCTCTGGTCTTATCTCTTGTATTTGTTTATTTTTGAATTTATTGTTTAAATGGAGAAAGAATGCTTTACAAACTTGTGTTGGTCTCTCCCATATAACAGGTCAGCCATCGTTCTCCATGTATCGTGTTCCTCTTGGGCCTCCTTCCTCTTATCTCTTTAGAAACTGGAAAGGAAAATGTCTTCCATGACACTTAAGAGTTTAGTGCAAAAGACATGCCCACTCCCAGATCAGTCACTAGGAAATGTAAAGAGAATGATTAGGGATGACTTTATGCAACCCTAATCTATCCATGGATCATTTACTGAGTCGTGGCACCATGTCAGAATCTTAGACAAAATCCTATGTATTTTACCAGATTCCTTTTCTTTTTCTTGGTCAGCATTCTGTTCCTTTCTTGTCATTTCTTCGCTTCCAGGTTATCAGCAAACATGGGGTCTAGCTTCCAGAGCAGCTGCTGAGGAGCCCCAGACAAAATGCAAAAACATGGAGGTTGTAACCCTTCATTAGATAAACTTCAGTCAGTTAGAAATGAGGGAAGCTAAGGAGAGATCAGGAGATTAGGAGAGATCAGGCAGTCAAACCCCTCTCCTTTTCTCTTCATTGAACTGCTTGGAGATTTTCCTTTGCCAAGGAATTGAAATGCAATCAAAGCACTTGCTGAACAACCCCCTTATGGTTCCTCTGTAGCTTCCTGAAATGTGGCCATCACCATTGGCACAATATTAAATAGCTTTTAATCTTTTGATCTTTTACTTGTCTTATTTCCTGTCTTGTCCTCATGCTTACATCCCTAATGAGCATCTCTCCAGTCATCACAGTTTAATCTTTATCTCAGGCTCTGCCTCTAGTGCCTGGTGCCTGATGTGTTGCAGTCCATGGAGTTGCAAGGAATTGGACATGACAACAACTGAATGATGACTACCAAGGAAAGAGAGTTGTTTGTTCAATAGGCAGACAGAAGGTTACTCCATTGCTTTAAGTTAGTAACTGACAGAGCCACTTCAAGCTTTGGTTTGTCAAGCTCCATATTCTGTATTCCTAAATTCTTAACACAGTTGTATTAATAATTGTGTAACACATATGTATTACATAATTACATATGTAGGCCTTGAAGTTGTTACAGAAATTCCAGGTATAATTGCAGGACCAGATATTAAGTTTTCTCTGGCTTCATTTTATGTTCAGAAGGGGGAAAAAAGATATATTCTAGGACCAGTAACCTTTCCCCATGAGAACTTACCTGCCAATCCTGGTAATTACCCCCAGCCTGAGAGTTTGATGGACACTTGTCTTTCCCTCCTTAGTAGCTATAATTAATGTTCTGTGCTGCACAGCAATCTCCTGGGATGAAAATCATCTCAGTGGTGATGCTTTATCTCTCCAGTTCACCAGGTGTGCTCTCACAGAGAGTGTAAAATTGAATTATATAAAAAGCCTGCACCTTAATTTATAGTCTGAAATAATATTATCAACCAGTCTACTCATATGCAATAACAATTAGAAATAATAACAGTGACAGAATGATAACTCTAACCTATTTGATTTTGTGATTGTATGTCATTATTTCTATCAATCACCAGTTAATAGTCTCAGAACTATCATTAATTACATTATTTTGTACTGTCCCTGTGATGGTTAAACTGTAAAGGCATGGGATAGTCAAGTGACTATGGGTAGGGTTCTCAACATCAGAGGTGTTTCTAGTGTTTCTCAGGTTGCCATTTTATCAGGAGCAGTACCTTTCTATACCTAAAGCTGAAGAGAATTATGCATTGGTTTGTAGCCAGTGGAATAGAAGAGTTAAATGGGGAGCTGTAGAGGCCAGTGGGGAGTGACAGGCTGGTCTGATTTTCAACTGATTTGCAGTTGTAACTGGAGTGAGTTTCATCACTTTACAATATTCAGTGCTGCTGCTACTGCTGCTAAGTTGCTTCAGTCATGTCCGACTCTGTGGAACCCCAGAGATGGCAGCCCATCAGGCTCCTCCATCCCTGGGATTCTCCAGGCAAGAACACTGGAGTGGGTTGCCATTTCCTTCTCCAATACATGAAAGTGAAAAGTTAAAGTGAAGTAGCTCAGTTGTGTCTGACTCTTTGCGACTCCATGGACTGCAGCCCACCAGGCTCCTCCGTCCATGGGATTTTCCAGGCAAGAATACTGGAGTGGGGTGACATTGCCTTCTCCAACAATATTCCCTAGCCATAACTAATCCAGGGACTTCTGGGGAACTTTCTCACCATACGCCCACAACATCTTAGAGACTCATGGAACATGTCTCTGAGGCTGTAAGACCACTGAAAGGGAATTTCCACTTGGAGCAGTTCACTTAATTTCAGCAAAGCCTCCTTCCTTGAGCAGATTTCACTTGCAGCATTAGCCACTGTGATATTCAGGAAATAGTGTAAAAAAAATCCCATCAGATAATAATGAGAATAGTTAGGGTCAATACAAGTGCTCTGTGGAGGTAGTCACTTGAATGGGGATAGCTACTCTGCCAGCATTGGCTTGTCTCTATTTTTTTTTTTAAATTGAAGTATATTTGATTTATAATGTGTTAGTTTCTGATGTGTAACAAGGTGATTCAGTTATATATATATATATATATATATATATATATATATGCTTTTTTTCATATTCTTTTTTCTTTGTGGTTTATCACAGGATATTAACTATAGTTCCCTATGCTATACAATAGGGCCTTATTGATAATCTATTTTATATATAGTAGTGAGTATATGTTAATCCAAAATTTCTAATTTATCACCCCATCTCACCCCTTTTCCCTTTGATAACTAAAAGTGTGTTTTCTGTTTTGTAAAGAAGGCAATTTGTATTCTATTTTAGGTTCCACATGTAAATGATATCATATGCTACTTTTCTTTCTCTATCTGACTTACTTCACTTAGTAGGATAATCTCTAGATCCATCCATGTTGCTACAAATTGCATAATGACATTCTTTTTTATGTCTGAGTAATATCCCATTGTGTGTGTGTCTGTATATTACATTAGTTTTTTTATCCATTCATCTGTTGATGGACATTTACATTATTTACATTGCTTTAGGTTCTGGATGTTGGTCCATATGATTCCAGGCCATGCCTTAATCCTGATTTGAATACAGGGACACTGTTTATAGGTAAGAGTTCTGTTGTCCATTATTTTCCCTGTTAGTTTTGTCCAGTCTTACCCACTAAGATTGCCCTGTTGTAGCTCCTTGCCTTAGGCCCCTGCTGGCTTTTGTAGAGTCACATCTACCTGTTTAGTTTTCCTCCTGCTTACATAAAATTTATTTGGTGTCTGAAGAGGGTGGGTCAGCTTGGATTTTCAAATAGTCTCTGCAGTATTTTGCTAAAGGTTTATTCACTACCCTTCTTTAAAGGAAGGTATTCTCTCAACCATATCTTGCTTTTGCAGACCAAAACAGAACAAAAATAACTTATACAATTTTCCTTTCTGATGTAGGATTTGAGGACCTATTTTGGAAATTCAAAGGAGAATATTTCCTTTTCTTTCTTATTAAATTTCTACTCCAGCAAGGCTAACTATAAGTGAATACCAAAAGACTAAGATTGATATGTTAAGATTTTATCTTCAGAATGCATAAGAGTGACTACTCTCCAACATACATATGTGTGGAGAGAAAATTTGCAAATGATGTTCCTGTCAGAGCTGTCATAATGTGAGTGTTTAGGTTATGTCTTTGCATTTTATTCCTCCTTTTCTCTTTACTTCCTTCCTTCATTTCCTTTATAATGAGCTCATAATATTCCTATATTCCCACGAATACCTCCTCACTCTAGCCTGATCATCCAACTAACACTTGAGCATTCTTCTTATAACATGCATTATAAAGTTATACATTCATTAACTGTACTGATGATTATGATCAAAGTATCATGCTAACAGACAAAATGAATGTTATTTGAGTATAGAGATACTAATGAGAGAGTATTTTATTTAATGTTGGGTACTAGCTGAAGCACACAAAATTTATATATATATATATTTTCACTTAAATGTTGGAGCTGTACTACAAACTGAGGAATTTATGATAAATGAAATTGTGCTTACCACAATGGTGATTATTTTTATCAATGTCTGCTACATTGGATGATCCAGTGAACCTATCAACCAAGCGTTGTCTCTTTTACTCAGTGCTTTGTCATGTGGCACATATTGATTGTCTTTTAGAGTCATGATTTGAAAAGAATTTTTAAAAGCTTGTTACATTGTTCAAATATTATTAATCTGAATCTTATCAAGTCTTTAGTTGGGGTCATAGCAGTTTATGGGAAATGGACTTCCCTGGTGGCTCAGGTGGTAAAGCGTCTGCCTACAACGCAGGAGACCTGGTTTCAATCCCTGGGTTGTGAAGATCTCCTGGAGAAGGAAATGACAACCCACTCAAGTATTCTTGCCTGGAAAATCCCATGAATGGAGGAACCTGTTAGGTTATAGTCCATGGGGTCGCAAAGAATCGGACATGACTGAGCCACTTCACTTCAACCTGTTAAACACCCTGAGGTGCAGGCAGTGAAATCCAAAATAAGGGAATGTCCGTAGAGCAATTTCTTCAAAGAAAAATAAACATCTTTAAAAGAGGAAGCTGTTAGAGATTGAGTTTTGAAGAAACATCAACAAATGCCATAAGCAGATCTTATTGTTTTAAACAAACAAAAAGCTGAAAAAAAAAAACATTAATTAAAAATTAGGGATACATATATATATTATCAAATTTATGAAGGGATTATTGTTAAATTTTGCTAGGTGTGAAAATAATACTGATTTATATTTTAAAAAGTACCTGCTAGAAATGCACACTGAATGTTTATAGGTAAAATGGGATGGTATATGCAAGATATGTTTTTAAATACTTCAGAAAAAGATGATGTATATAGATACAATAATCAATTAGATAAATACATAGATACTTATGTACATACATACTTGGGTGCATAGGTAGATACATAGAAAAGAATATCAAGTTGCTAAGTACCTCTAAATGTCATATAAACATTGTGTTTCTAATAGCAAGTGGTTCCAAGATACATTCTTGTAGAAATGAAGGCTCATCCTGTTCTTTGAGACTGTTTTATAAGTACTGTTTCTAATTTAGGGTCATATGTAAAAGATATTTAGCAAAGAGAATATTCTTAGGATGATAAATAGAATATAACATAGATTTGAATACTGAAACAGTACAATTCATTTAGTCAGTGTAATAGATACAAAATGCTTAAAAAAATCATGTTGTTAGAACATCACTTTTAAAAAACATTTTTTCTCCTTTACATTGTAGCAATTGTAATCCAGGTTAAAATCAACTGTGTTATGCCTCCAACCATAAAATAAGATCTGAAAATACTTGTTATGTTTATTCTTTTAATAAAACTCTTGTTCAATATATAATTTTAAAATTAAAAGTATTTTTGAATAGAGAACATTAGTATAACACAGATAGGTATTGTTTTGGTACAATATTCATTTGTCCTGCTTTATAATAAGTTCCTAATTATAGATTTTAGTAATAAGTTCAGATAGTCTGTAACCTAGCAAAGACATTCGGATAATCATCAACAGAGCCTTGCACATTAAGTGTAGCTTTACTATGGTCTTTCCATCTTACCAATGATACTCACTCTCTGATAAGCTGAGACTAGGTCCTCTGACAAAGTTATGCTCTAAAAGCCACATTCATCTAAATTAAAATGGCGTGTATCTTTTATCATGGTTTTTAAATTTTCTTAAAACTTAAGATTTCTGCTTTTAAACATGAAGGATTAACTGCTATTAGAATTGAATTTCTGTTATAAACAACTAGGAAAGTAGAAAAATAAACTAACAACACTTTTTCAGGCATTGAGTAATGGACTTAACATGGCGGTGATCTGTGAGAGAGGGGGAGCAAGCTAGATTAGGCCTGTGATTGCCCTCACAAACTGGCTGGAAGTAATTTCAGGTCACAGTGCAGAGAGGAAGAACTCAAACAGAAGTCCAGGGGTCCTGAGGAGTAACAGAGACAGACACTGAAGTTCATAGAGGCCAGGTGACTGGTTGGGGGAAGAGGGAACTGCAAATTGAGAGACTATGGAGAATGTCAGGGGTATCTTTCAAATTTCTGGCTAAATGCTTATCAGCACATCTGTGGTGGATACTCCTTTTCCTATTTGGAACCAGTCTGTTGTTCCATGTCCAGTTCTAACTGTTGCTTCCTGACCTGCATACAGATTTCTCAAGAGGCAGGTCAGGTGGTCTGGTATTCCCATCTCTTTCAGAATTTTCCACAGTTTACTGTGATCCACACAGTCAAAGGCTTTGGCATAGTCAATAAAGCAGAAATAGATGTTTTTCTGGAACTCTCTTGCTTTTTCCATGATCCAGCGGATGTTGGCAATTTGATCTCTGGTTCCTCTGCCTTTTCTAAAACCAGCTTGGACATCAGGGAGTTCACGGTTCACGTATTGCTGAAGTCTGGCTTGGAGAATTTTGAGCATTACTTTACTAGCATGTGAGATGAGTGAAATTGTGTGGTAGTTTGAGCATTCTTTGGCATTGCCTTTCTTTGGAATTGGGATGAAAACTGACCTTTTCCAGTCCTGTGGCCACTGCTGAGTTTTCCAGATTTGCTAGCAAATTCACAGCATCATTTTTGAGGATTTGAAACAGCTCAACTGGAATTCCGTCACCTCCACTAGCTTTGTTCTTAGTGATGCTTTCTAAGGCCCACTTGACTCCACATTCCAAGATGTCTGGCTCTAGATTAGTCATTACATCATCCTGATTATCTGGGTCGTGAAGATCTTTTTTGTACAGTTCTTCCATGTATTCTTGCCACCTCTTCTTAATATCTTCTGCTTCTGTTAGGTCCAGACCATTTCTGTCCTTTATCGAGCCCATCCTTGCATGAAATGTTCCCTTGGTATCTCTCATTTTCTTGAAGAAATCTCCAGTCTTTCCCCTTCTTCAGTGATCAATGCAAAGAAATAGAGGAAAAGAACAGAAGGGGAAAGACTCAGCCCAGGGATGTGTATGTGTTAGGCGCTGAGTCCGACTCTTTGTGACCCTATGGACTGTAGCCTGCAGGCTTCTCTGTCCGTGGAATTCTTCAGCCCAGGGATGTATATATCATTTTATTAACAACAAACGACAATAGACTGTGGGGACACGGCTAGATAGAGGAAAAGTGTGTTGGGTTCCTGGGGCTGGTAAATGGTGGGATGGTCCCTGGGAAGTGGATAAGAGTGTTTAGTAAGGTTTGCTGACTCACTGATGAGTGGAGTTTAATGTCACCTTTACAAAAGGAAGTTTAGGGGGAGGACAGCTGTGGTGCTGTTTCTCAGTTGCCTTCAGCTCAAAATAATCCTCATGTCAAAGTGGCATATTTTGGGGTGGATATTCTGAGCCCTTTCTACAGCATCATGTATATTGAAGGACAGTGAAGGAAGTTTTTTTTTACAAAATTCGTATTTCAGTTTGCATGTTGAAAGAAAATAGATGTTACTGAGATCAGTTCAGTTGCTCACTTGTGTCCAACTCTTTGCAACCCCATGCACTGCAGCACACCAGGCCTCCCTTTCCATCACCGACTCCTGGAGTTTACTCAGACTCATGTCCATCAAGTCGGTGATGCCATCCAACCATCTCATCCTCTGTTGCCCTCTTCTCCTCCTGCCCTCAATCTTCCCAGCATCAGGGTCTTTTCCAGTGGCCATCAGGTGGCCCAATCAGGTGGCCAAAGTATTGGAGCTTCAGCTTCAGCATCAGTCCTTCCAGTGAACACCCAGGACTTTAGGTGTTTGCCTTTAGGATGGACTGGTTGGATCTCTTTTCAGTCCAAGGGACTCTCAAGAGTCTTCTCCAACACCACAGTTTAAAAGCATCAATTCTTCAGTGCTCAGCCTTCTTTATAGTCCAAACTCTCACATCCATACATGACCACTGGAAAAACCATAGGTTTGACTAGATGGACCTTTGTTGGTAAAGTAGTGTCTTTCCTTTTTAATACTGAGATAAATGAAGAATTTTGTTTGTTTTTTTGAAGAGAAAGTATGTTGTGTTTTATGTCCCCAAGGTATTGTTGGGTGGATATTACACTGTGTGAGATATGTGATTACTTTAGATTCCATTCTGCCATCCCCTTTTAGGATACAAAAGAGGGAGTCTTCAAATAGTTCACAGATTATGAGAACAAACCAAAAGAAAGGTTAAGGTGAGATCCCGGTGAGAGGACAGTGTTGCATCAAACCCAGGTCTGCTGAAAGCTTTCTTTGTGCAACCTAACCGAGCTTGTTTGACTGGAGCAGAGCTGTAACCAGTGTGTTTCAATCACAATGAAGATAATCAAAGAGATTTTTATTGTCTGTTAAGTTAATAAAATTAAGAGAACATTGTTATTTTTCTCTGGAGGGATTTTACATGAGTTTTTAAAAAATAGATGAACCCCAAATTGAACAATTGTGATGAACCTAAAATTACTCAGAAAGTTAGGAAGAACCAAAACAGCCATGTTTTCCACGTGCCTTGTGTGAACAAATTACGTGCCAGTGAAGTGACTGTAATTTGAAATGCATGTACTAGAAGACTCACAGAATGATTCCTTAAGTCAGTCACTGGTACATTTAAAGTATTTGTTTATACACCAGCTCTTTACCGTTGAAAGTGAGGCGTAGCTTTATCCACTTGTGAGAAATACAGGTGCAGCGTATTGATTCAGTGAACATCAGTTGAAAAGCATCTGGGTGCTGGGCTCTGGGCAGAGAGATGAGGCTCTGAACAGGGATGAGGTCCCTGCCCCTGAGGAGCTTGTGGGCCTCAAGGGGAATGTGATGTGAGCTAGAAATAGGGGTACACAGGGAGACAGGGTTTACTGTGATACAAAACGGGGAGTGATGAATCTTGGGGTCTAGCTTATTAGAAGGCAGGAGGGCTTCCATGAGAAGGTGAATAAATGGTGTGAAAAAGCTGATCTGAGATGACTGCAATGAGAGAGCGCAGGTGGCTTTTAGGTAGTGGTAGAGTCATTTAACAATGTGTATGTATGGGTATTTTGTAAGTTATTATGAATTTTTTAAATTTGGGAAACCCTTTTTGTTGTTTTAGTTGCTAAGTTGTGTCTGACTCTCCGTGACCCCCATGGGCTGCAGCATGCCAGGCTTCCCTGTCCTTCACTATCTCCTAGCATTTGCTCACGTTCATGTTCATCGAGTTGGTGATGCTCTCTATCCATCTCATCCTCTGCTGCCCGCTTCTCTTGCCTTCAATCTTTCCCAGCATCAGGGTGTTTTCAAAGGTCAGCTCCCATCACTTCAGGTGGCCAAAGGGAATTGGAGCTTCACTATCAGTCCTTGTAATGAATATTCAATGTTGATTTCTTTAGGATTGACTGGTTTGACTCCTTGCAGTCGAAGGGACTCTCAAGAGTCTTTGGTACACATACACATATATATGGTACATAAACTTTACAGTCATGCATTCCTTTCTTTGGCTAATCAATATTTACTTGAAGTACTTAGAAACCGGCATCTATTGTAGTAAGGTTTGCAGTTCATCATTTCACTTACTTTGCTTTGAGAGCTTTTAAATTTTCAAATATTAAGGGCAATTCTTTGTAGCTCTCATTTCTGTTGAATTCCAAACAAGTTATAGTGGCAAATTAAAAAAAAAAAACAAACTCACAGGCAATGAATCCAAATACCTACTTTGAGATCCTAATTCATGTCAGAGGCTTACCATCTTCTTTTGCATCTCAACTGGAAATAGCTTTTATTTCAGTGAGATGCATAATTGAAGAATAGTCTTTAAAAGTATGAACTATGCATTTATTTTTCCCTTTAGTGGCTGTGAATTAGGATTTGTCTTAATTTTTTTTTGTCTTAAAGATTTGTCTTTCACATTTTGCCCATCTGTTTTGCCCACCAGAATTCGTTACTTGTCTTACTTTTTCTAGATACCACTGAAGATCTGTTTTTAAACACTGAACCTGTTGAACTTTTAACAAACTACATTTTGAAAATGCCAGTTGTTTGGAAGCTATTTAAGGATGGGGGAAATTAGCCTCAGGGAAAGCAGAGGTGGCTTGCCTGCAGAGCTTTTGGGCTGATGGTTGTGTCTGTGAACAAAAGTAGGAAACTGATGTCTTAAGGCCAGTGTGGTGCGCAGTATGTGGGCTGAGCCCACGTAGGGGGGGTGCGGCACCTTCTTAAGTGGTGCTGTTGCCTCGTCCTGGGTCCTTGCGCAAAGCGGCGTGGTTGGCCTGTGCTCAGCCCGCTGCCCTGCGAGGCTGTGGCGCTGGACCGGACGATGGCCAGACATCACTCTGCTGCCGCTGCGCGCAGTGGCCGTTTTCCCTGCTGGAGGTGGTTTGTCATGAGATTAGATGGCTGTGCTTCTGTTGTGGTTTTCTTTTCACCCTCCCCATGCTTGTTTTAAAGTGGAATATATTTAGTTTTATAGGAAATAAAGTTTGCAGTGCTATGTTTTCTATATGATTGATAACTATCATCCTGTGAATACCCATTATTTGAATTTTTAAGGTTATTTTTGACAAACAAAGTTTTACGTATTCATGTTATTCATTATGATGTTTGGTATAGATATGCATTATGAAATGACTACCACAATCAAACTAAAAAGAAGAAATCCTTTTAATAACTTGCTTGTCAGCTGCCTTCAAAAGCTGTAGTCTCTTAATGAAGTGAAAGGGAAGGAGAGTCCCCCTGGGTGGCTCAAGTACTGCCTTCAGCCTGAGGGCAGGCAGGTCTCCAAAGAGTGGTTTTCAGACTGAATCAGTTAAACCACAGCCTGTTGTTAGTGTTCTGTCCAAGGAAGTCAAGCCAGAAGTTCTCTGTCACAGTGCTTTGAACCCAGTGAGTCCTGTCTAGAGGTTCCAAAGCAACTCTGGCTCATTGCTGAGAGGGTAGATCGCTCACAGACTGGGACTCCACTTTTTAACCTTGCATGGATCAAGTCATTGATCTTGGTTTTTTGTTTTGGTGTTGATAAACTTTATTAATGAAAAATTATTGAGCAAGCAGCTTGGTGCTCTGTGATGACCTAGAGGGCTCGGATGGTGAGGGTGGTGGGGGGGTGAGGCTCAATTTATATTAAAAAATTACTGAGCAAATATTTAAATACATATTACCCACATAGACTGAAGGCAGGAGAAGGGGACAACAGAGGATGAGATGGCTGGATGGCATCACCAACTCAATGGACATGAGTTTGAGTAAACTCCGGGAGCTGGTGATGGACAGGGAGGCCTGGTGGGCTGCAGTCCATGAGGTCGCAAAGAGTCAGACATGACTGAAATGACTGACTGACTGACCCAGTTTTCTGGGTCAGTTTTAGTATAGTTTTCTGAGGAGGATAATAGAAATCTCATTCTGAGTCCCTGGACTCCAGAACTTTGTCATTTATTACATTTATCTACAGAGATAGAGTCCTTTGTTTGTTCTGTTATTAAGATATTAGTGAGTAGTGTTGTATCCAAAAGACAATCTCTAAAAAGATAGCTGTTGTTCAGTCGTGTTGTAAGTCATGTCCGACTCTTTGTGACCCCATGGACTGCAGCACACCAGGCTCCCCTGTCCTCCGTGTTCTCCTGGATTTTGCCCAAATTCATTTATCCACTGGGTGGCTGATGCTGTCTAACCATCTCATCCTCTGCCACCCCCTTCTCCTTTTGATTTCAGTCTTCCCTAGCATCAGGAAGAAGATAGATCTGTAGCTAATTCATTGAATTAATCCATGATGACAAGATATGGAAACAGAAATGCCCTGAAGAAAAAAATTACAGTTAGGAGTCATTTCCTTTGAAGCCTTTAAAAATATACTGCCAGTTTCTTTAAATGATTGATTATGAAGTATTTCAGACGTGCAAAACTACAGAAAGACTCCTGTAAGGAACACCTACGTACCCACCCCCCAGTTAAAGATGTCAAACATGAATGCAGGAGTTGAAGCCTACTGTGTACCCCCTCCCCCTCTTGCAGCCCCCCTTCCTAGGGATCACTTGAACTCCATCCAGGGAGTTCTGTATGGAGTCGTAATAGAGTCCTAATCAGGATCCAAGTTTTCCCATTACTCCCCGAATAAAGTTTTCGTCTTTAGCTTGGTTTTCAGAAGACACTGTGTTCTGGCTCAGCTCTCGCTCCAATCCTCCCCTGCCAGCTCCCTCACTGTGTGCAGCCCCGGTTTGGCCCAGACCCTGCCAGGCGCACCCGTGCTGGCCCAGACGCTGCCACCCCATCCCTTCACTCCCCCTTCCTGATCATCCCTTCATCTCCCGTACTGTTATCACACCTAACAAATGCTACTGCAGCTCTGCAGTTGACAGTTCTTTAAAATAGACTGTATTTTCATAATATTTGCATTATGTTTCATCACAGTTGCTGTGTGCACACCGGTGTCTCCCCCTGTAGGCTCTTTGAAGGACGATTACCTTATGAACAGGGTTTCAGATATTGTGAGAAATCAGTAAAAATTCCGGAGGATGACTGATCATTATTTCTCTTAGTGACTGTTAACCCTCCCTGTGCTCGGCTTCTTTCTAGTCATATGCTGTTGTTGATGGCCTGTAAGGCTCCTAAGAGAAGTCTAATAGCTGTTAATCATGGGTGGCATATTCATGACAGTATGTTTTTGTCAATGTTTTGCATTGTCATATTTTGTATGTTACAGTAGTACATGTTTTAAAATAACAAAATAATGTTTCTCTTTTTATTTTATCTTTTAGATATTGCTATATGGAGATTTGCCAAAAAATAAAGAAAATATAATATATTTAGCAAATCATCAAAGCACAGGTTTGTATTTCATTTGCATGAAACTTGGGTCTCTCCACACACAGTAGAGAAGTAATTCAAAGTAATGTTCTGATATATTTAAATGGATTTTTTGTTGTTAAGACTTGAATTTTCAATGCAGGTATTGTGTGTGACCTCATATTTTTGTAATTTTACTGTTTTGGAAAAATAGGACTGTGAAAGCTATGAATTTTCCTTGTCCCTCTGCTGGGTGTATATAAGCTATTTTCTTTCCTTTTTTCTCTTTCTTTGACTGTCTCTTTAGAGACTCCTGTATTCTCCCTTTTTAAGTTTTGTTTTTGGAAAAAACAAATGTTTGTGGATCATCCTGTATGAACATTTTAGATTTTTTATTGTTAGGCTACAGAAAGATTGTACCAATTTGTATTTATTCCTAAACACACTATTATTTTCTGATGTCTGCAGTTCCTTTTGCTTCTTCAGATGTTTTGGTTTAATTATAGCTTCCTTTTCTATCAGAAGAATCACAGAAGATTCTGGTCTCCAATATAGCAGTGTGTACTTTAAATTAGGTCAAGGTGCTTTAAAAAAAAATTAAAAAGCTTTTTATATTGAAATAATTGTAGATTTACAAGGATTTGCAAAAATAGTACATAGACTCCCATGACTCCATTGCCAGGTTTCTCCCAAAGGTGCATCTTACGTAACTATGCTACAGTATCCAAACTAAGAAATTCAGGTACTTTTTAGTTCTCCAAATACTTCAGTCAGAAAGACATCTGACTTCATATTTTTTCAAAGCTGTAACTGCTCTTGATGCACACTTCCTAAATTCCATTTTTATTACTTTAAAAAATGTAGTAAGCAGAAGTTCAAGACTAAAAACAGAATAATGAATGATTATCACCTGACTGGGAAATCACTGATGCCTGAGGCTGTCCTTTAGCTTCATCCTGTCAGCTATGTTTCTTCATAGTTACTTGCATCACTACCTATACCTTCAGAAAGGTTATGAAGAAGAGATGCCTCTTTCTCAACTTAGCTTATTAATAGTTACACTCAGTTTTCTAGGTCAAGAGTTGATGTTACAAAGTGAATAGGAATTTGATGTATTTGTTTTTCCCTAATTTTATTACCCTAACTGCTAAGACTATTTGACTTAATTACATTTGGCTTTAGGAAATCAACCAGCCCTATGGTCAGAGTCTGTTTCTAACTCTGGTCTATAAAGCAGCCTGACTTCCTCCTTTATTTTCATGCTTTCTCCAGTCACATCGAGCTTTTTATTAGTGACACAGTCTTTGCTATTCTGGTCCTGCTACTGATGGCCAATCTTTACCAAGGTTCCAACATCCAGATAAAAAGGATTTCTGGTTCTAGGACAAGGAGTGGCTCGTTTAGCCCATTTTTCTTTCTATTGAGTCCCTGGGTAATTTCACTTAGAGCTAGCTTTCTATTTAAGAGGTCTCTCTTAAAATTCCTTGTTCAGGTTCCCTGCCAACTTGCTTTTTTCCAGGCTTCAATGGAAAGAGTGTTCTAGGGACAGAGCCGTAGGCCCAGCACAAACCTGTAGAGTGAGGACTCTGAACATTTCCAGAGGGCAACTGCTGTCCTTTGTGCGCTCACCCTGTGCTGGCCTTTATATCCCTCACTCCCGAGTGCGAACTTTGGGGACTGGAAGGGCAGAATGGGGGTGTGAGGGCGGCAGTCAGTGCTGCTGACGGGAACAGCTGTGCGCCTCACGGCGAGAGCTCAGGCCGCGCATGCCCTCAGCTGGCCTGGGTGCCGGCCCTGCACCAGTCAGCCGTTAAGGAGTTGGGAGGTTGCTTTTTGAGCCCTTTAAAAAATCCAGGGAATCCCCTGACAGTCCTGTGGTTAGGACGCTGCACAGCGAGTGCCGGGTTCAAGCCTTGGTTGAAGAGCTGAGATCCTATAAACGGTGGCATGACCATGACCGTGAATAACCAACCCGTAGCTTAGGAACATAACTAGACAGAGATTTTAAATTACTTTGGCATTGCAGACTTCAGTTAGAATATGGGCACGCACAGTTCTGCCTATGGTCTGAGGTTCTGCAGACCCCGGGTTTATCCAGGAACGTGGGCCCTGGGCCTGCTGTGTCTGGGTGCCCTTTATGAAACCCTTTTGAGAACCTGAAAACCACCATCAAGTCAACTGAAAATGTCAGAAGCAGAAAGAACATTTTAAAGACTGCTGTTGAGCTCAGACTTCGCAGCTCATGCTCTCCCAGGCCTGCTGGTGTGCAGGAGGCTTTTCTTGGCTGGGCTGGCCACTGAACTGGTGTCTCAATCTGTCCTTCTGCTCCCTTGGTTTCACTTGCCGTGAGCCCTTGCCGTCTCTGCATTCTCCATCTCTGTTGACGGACTTTTCTCCAGAGTCAGCAGGACTGCGGGTGGCCGCTGTTCCTTTCCCTCCGTCTTCCTTAACTCTGCTTTGAGCACTCTGGACCTTTTAAATCTCATGAAACATTCCCTTTCCTTGGTCTGGGTGACATTTTCCTTAACTAACTGCGTGAATGGTGAGTAGACTTTCACTGAAAGGCCTGGGCTGTGGAGTCTGACCCCAGTTCCTGTGCTGTTCTACAGCATGCTGTGTGTCTGTGGGCGATGACTTAGCCTTTCTAAGCCTTTTCGGTCAGGTGTGAGTCATGTCTACTGGTCAGGGCTTTTAGGCAGTTTGCATAACCTGGCCGGAGAAGGCAATGGCACCCCACTCCATACTCTTGCCTGGAAAATCCCATGGATGGAGGAGCCTGGAAGGCTGCAGTCCTTGGGGTCGCTGAGGGTCGGACACGACTGAGCGACTTCACTTTCACTTTTCACTTTCATGCATTGGAGAAGGAAATGGCAACCCACTCCAGTGTTCTTGCCTGGAGAATCCCAGGGATGGGGGAGCCTGGTGGGCTTCCATCTGTGGGGTCACACAGAGTCGGACACGACTGAAGTGACTTAGCAGCAGCAGCAGCAGCATAACCTGGCTCTAATCTCACAGAGAGCCTGGCTCGAGGGCAGCCAAGAGTAGGAGTGATGCTGTTGATGACGGCTAATCCCCAGGTCACCTTGCATCTGTGATAGGTGAGTACTTCACGTGCAGGATCCCTTTCAGCCAACACCGTGCCCTTAAGAGTTGGAAACTCTTGCTCCATAGTAGCACAGTTGAGAAGCGCCTCACTTCTCCTGCTGCCTCTCCTCTGCCCTTCCCTCCTCTCTTCCAAGTTAATAATGTAAATTGAGGCACTGCTTGGGCTGGATCACCATGGAAGAATTCTTACACAGCCATATTTCTTGATCTCTTAATTAAGTTATTTATGCCAGAACACAAAATGTGAATAGATATTAAGGTAATTTCCCAGCCATCAGTAACTCAGCTGTAGTCTGGTGTCTTCTATCAGAAACCTACTTGAGAATTTTTAAAAATTTAAAAAAAGATAATTGACTTGAAAAAATAGGAGTCACCAAGCTTGTGTGTTTTCACTACTTAAATGAAAGTCACACAGTCATGTCTGACTCTTTGTGACCACATGGAATATATAGTCCATGGAATTCTCCAGGCCACAATACTGGAGTGGGTAGCCGTTCCCTTCTCCAGTGGATCTTCCCAACCCAGGAATCAAGCTAGGGTCTCCTGCATTGCAGGCAATTTTTACCGACTGAGCTATCAGAGAAGCCCTTTGACTACTTATGTTAGTTCTTAAAACTTTTTCGCTAAATATTTCAAAAGTGTAAGGGCATAGCCCAGGAAGTTCATTACAAACATAACGTATTTTGTAAATTTGAAACTTTATCCTTAGAGTTATTGGAAGGTGTATCTAGGCCATAGTATAGCCATGTGTGTTTAATATAAAAATGCATTTTCAAATTCCTCCAATTTAAAAAAAATGGTTGTCCCCGGAAAAGATACCAAATCTTGTTTTTAGCCTGTACCAAAATTTGTTCCAGAGTGTTCTGTAGCCTGGAAACAATACACTGAGTTCTCCATTTATTCTGAGTCTCTACTTTTACATTATGTACAGTTTTAACAAACTTGATTATTTAGTATCTATGATGTGGTTAGGAAGAAATGTGTTTATCAGTGCCTGTTTAATTGATTTGAATTAGAGAGGAGGGGGTAGGGGACGACTTCTAAGGGAAGGTACACACTTTGAAGAAAACTGATAATTGATGTTCAGTAGAGTAGGTGTTGCTGCCTGGCAGATACAGACACTGGGGATCGTTCATTTACTGTAGGGGACATCTTTCAGTTCAGTTGCTCAGTCGTGTTTGACTCTTTGCGACCCCATGAATTGCAGCACGCCAGGCCTCCCTGTCCATCACCATCTCCCGGAGTTCACTCAGAGTCACGTCCATTGAGTCCATGATGCCATCCAGCCATCTCATCCTCTGTCATCCCCTTCTCCTCCTGCTATCAATCCCTCCCAGCATCAGAGACTTTTCCAGTGAGTCAACTCTTCGCATGAGGTGGCCAAAGCACTGGAGCTTCAGCTTTAGTATCATTCCTTCCAAAGAAATCCCAGGGCTGATTTCCTTCAGAATGGACTGGTTGAATCTCCTTGCAGTCCAAGGGACTCTCAAGACTCTTCTCCAGCACCACAGTTCAGAAGCATCAATTCTTCGGCGCTCAGCCTTCTTCACAGCCCAACTCTCACATCCATACATGACCACAGGAAAAACCATAGCCTTGACTAGATGGACCTTAGTCGGCAAAGTAATGTCTCTGCTTTTGAATATACTATCTAGGTTGGTCATAACTTTTCTTCCAAGGAGTAAGCGTCTTTTAATTTCATGGCTGCAGTCACCATCTGCAGTGATTTTGGAGCCCCCAAAAATAAAGTCTGACACTGTTTCTACTGTTTCCCCATCTATTTCCCATGAAGTGATGGGACCGGATGCCATGATCTTCGTTTTCTGCATGTTNGCAAAGTAATGTCTCTGCTTTTGAATATACTATCTAGGTTGGTCATAACTTTTCTTCCAAGGAGTAAGCATCTTTTAATTTCATGGCTGCAGTCACCATCTGCAGTGATTTTGGAGCCCCCAAAAATAAAGTCTGACACTGTTTCTACTGTTTCCCCATCTATTTCCCATGAAGTGATGGGACCGGATGCCATGATCTTCGTTTTCTGAATGTTGAGCTTTAAGCCAACTTTTTCACTCTCCTCTTTCACTTTCAACAAGAGGCTTTTTAGCTCCTCTTCACTTTCTGCCATAAGGGTGGTGTCATCTGCATATCTGAGGTTATTGATATTTCTCCTGGCAATCTTGATTCCAGCTTGTGTTTCTTCCAGTCCAGCGTTTCTCATGATGTACTCTGCATATAAGTTAAATAAGCAGGGGGACAATATACAGCCTTGACGTACTCCTTTTCCTATTTGGAACCAGTCTATTGTTCCATGTCCAGTTCTAACTGTTGCTTCCTGACCTGCATACAGATTTCTCAAGAGGCAGGTTAGGTGGTCTGGTATTCCCATCTCTTTCAGAATTTTCCACAGTTTATTGTGATCCACACAGTCAAAGGCTTTGGCATAATCAATAAAGCAGAAGTAGATGTTTTTCTGGAACTCTCTTGCTTTTTCCATGATCCAGCGGATGTTGGCAATTTGATCTCTGGTTCCTCTGGTTCCTTTTCTAAAACCAGCTTGAACATCAGGGAGTTCACGGTTCACGTATTGCTGAAGCCTGGCTTGGAGAATTTTGAGCATTACTTTACTAGCATGTGAGATGAGTACAATTGTGCGGTAGTTGGAGCATTCTTTGGCATTGCCTTTCTTTGGAATTGGAATGAAAACTGACCTTTTCCAGTCCTGTGGCCACTGCTGAGTTTTCCAAATTTGCTAGAATCTGATTATCTGTCTTCTGTGATCTACATCACACACACCTGCCCAGCCCACCACTTCCAAGATCCATGCCTTAGCTGCCTCTCTGGCTCTCTAACCCTCCAGCTCAGGAACATAAACACACACATTCTTAGACATAGAGCCCCACCTCGCACTCTCCACACCTTGCTCCCACCTTCTGGAAAATCTATCTATCTCCCTCAACTCCAAAAGTTCTAAGCCTATCTGACGTTCACAATCCAGCTCAATGCCACCCAACTCCTCACCAGGACAGGAGTCTACAACAGGGCAGGTTCTGACAGCACACATCATTCTAAATGGACTGCCTCCTCCAGCACTGAACACTTCTTTATAATTATCTAGAATATCTCTTTTCTTCTCTATTAAATTTTTTTAAAATTTTTATTTATTTGGCTGCAGCAGGTCTTAGTTGCAGCACGCAGGATCTTTTGTTGAGGTGCACAGGCTTAGTTATTCTGGGCAGGTGGGATCTTAGTTCCCAGACCAGGGACCAAGTCCCAGATTCTTAACCAATGGACCACCAGGGAAGTCCCCATACAAGCGTTTAATTTATCTTTGTTTCAATCAGACCACTTTATTCTCCTTCGTGTTTTCTACTTTGAAAATAATTCTCCCAGTGCCCCCTCTCTGACCCACAATAAGGCAAAACCGTTAAAACCAGCATTCTGGCTTGCTAAAGAACCAATAGAAAAGAAGAAGGGAAATTCTCTTTTTTTTTTCTTAAAAAGACTGCCAAGAATCAATAGAAAAGACAGGAATTTTTTTTTTCCTTGAAAAAGATATCTTAGAAATAACAAAACATGCAAGTATGCAAGTAAAAGCATTAACATTATACCCTCAACTGGTATTATACCCAATTAACATATACCCAGAATGACTGCAGTCATTTGAGCCAGGATGCACTTCAAAACCACCTTAGAGGGACCCCTCTGGTTGTCCAGTGGTTAGGAGTCTGATCAAAGCAGGGGGTCTGAGTTTGATCCCTGGTCGGGGAACTAAGATCCTGCATGCCACCACATGAGGCACAAACACAAAAAATGCAGACCATCTCAGAACGTCTGCTTAGGCCCGATCCAAACATTGAGAAGCTCCAGGGGCTGAGAGAAATGGGCACAGGCACGGTATTTAGGAAATGTTTGCCAAATGACCCTGTAATTGCAAACTGCTTTAAGACGCACAAGCCTTTTATGCTGGAGAAAAATCAACATGCAAAGGCAGGTCTACAACTTTATTCAGCAGTCAGCAGTGAGTTCTCGTTTCTTTTTATTGATGACCTTCTGGATAGGGTTTTTTTTGGTGGTTTTGTTTGCTTTGTTTTTAAATATAGACTGGTATAATGCAGCAGTTCCCAAACTTTTGGATTTCATGGATGGGTCTTTAAGTTTTTGTTTTTGTTTTTTTTTTTGTAATTTAGGGAGACCAACCTAAGGTTGCAGTCTTTAAATTTTGTAACTTAAGGACATAAAAAAAAAAAAAATACAGGCACACAAACCTCATTTTTGCTGGTAGAGGACTATAAAATGGTGCAGTTGCTGTGGAAATTGGTTTAGCAATTCCTCAAAACGTTAAACACAGAGTTAACATAAGACCCAGGAATTCCATTCGTAGGTATGCTGCTGTTGCTGCTAAGTCGCTTCAGTCGTGTCCCACTCTGTGCGATGCCATAGACGGCAGCCCACCAGGCTCCCTCGTCCCTGGGATTCTCCAGGCAAGAACACTGGAGCGGGTTGCCATTTCCTTCTCCAATGCATGAAAGTGAAAAGTGAAAGTGAAGTTGCTCAGTCGTGTCTGACTCCTAGCGACCCCATGGACTGCAGCCCACCAGGATCCTCCGTCCATGGGATTTTCCAGGCAAGAGTACTGGCTGCTGCTGCTGCTGCTAAGTCGCTTCAGTCGTGGTCGACTCTGTGCGATCCCATAGACAGCAGCCCACCAGGCTCCGCCATCCCATAAGTCGCTTCAGTCGTGTCCCACTCTGTGCGATGCCATAGACGGCAGCCCACCAGGCTCCCTCGTCCCTGGGATTCTCCAGGCAAGAACACTGGAGCGGGTTGCCATTTCCTTCTCCAATGCATGAAAGTGAAAAGTGAAAGTGAAGTTGCTCAGTCGTGTCTGACTCCTAGCGACCCCATGGACTGCAGCCCACCAGGATCCTCCGTCCATGGGATTTTCCAGGCAAGAGTACTGGCTGCTGCTGCTGCTGCTAAGTCGCTTCAGTCGTGGTCGACTCTGTGCGATCCCATAGACAGCAGCCCACCAGGCTCCGCCATCCCTGGGATTGCCCAGGCAAGAACACTGGAGTGGGTTGCCATTTCCTTCTCCAATGCATGAAAGTGAAAAGTGAAAGTGAAGTCACTGAATCATGTCCAACTCTCAGCAACCCCGTGGAGTGCAGCCCACCAGGTTCCTCCGTCCATGGGATTTTCCAGGCAAGAGTACTGGAGTGGGGTACTATTTGACTATAAAAAGGAATGAAGTATTGATACATACCATAATGTGGATGAAATTTGAAAACATTATGTTCTATGAAGAAGTCAGACCAAAAGGTCACATATTGTATGAGTCCATCTATATGAAATATTCAGAACAGGTAAATCCATAGAGGTATAAAGTATTATAGATCAGTGGTTGCCAGGGACTGGAGGAGAGGAGGGAATGGGGCTGACTGCTAGTAGTCATGTTTATGGCTCCTTTTTTAAGTGATGAAAATGTTCTAAACTTAGACAGCAGTAACTGCTGCACATCTGTGTGAACTGTACATTTTAAAAGGGTGAATTTTACGGTACGTGAATTGTATCTCAAAACAGCTATTATAAAAAACACTCACACAATTACTACATATTCTGTTTTCAGTATTTAAACACCAAAAAAAAACCATGAAAACCTAACAAGGACAAAAATCCCAGGATAAAATAATCCTTTAAATTTAATATATTTGATTTTATGAAAAAATCCATTATGCTATATTTTCACATTTCATCATAGACAGATGAGAGCTTTATCAAACACCTTAGACAAAGCAGACCTGGACATTTAAAAGGAATGTTAGTCAAGTTTCCCACTCAGTGAGTACTTAGCAGTTGAGATGAGGCAATAATCATCTGAAATTAATACTTGCAGGCCTCAAAATGCAAGACCCAAAGGAAAAAAATATTTAAAATGCTTGTAATTCAAAACAGAAAATTAGCATACTTCTTGAAAACAAAACCAAACAAAAACTTTGGCCCCAAACCCACCCTGCTCCAAGAAGCAGCTTTGAGTTATCACCAGTATGAACAAAATGACACTTGGCTTAACCTAAACCTGTTTTCCTTTGGTACACTAAGAAAAACAAGTAGGGGGTGGTTCAAATGAGGTCATGGAACTCAAGTCATCTGTGCAGCAGTGGACCACTGGTGGTCCAAACTGTTAGCTGTCTGTGTCAAGATTAGTACGAAAACAAAGCATAAGCATTCAGGACATCTGATAGCAATCTGACAGAGCTGATGCATGTCGACTCTCAGTGAAAACCATGAAAGTGCTGGTCATTCAATCGAGTCCAACTCTCTGATCCCATGGGCTATAGTAACAATGTCTCTATTCTGTATATCTTTTTTTGTTACTTCTCTAGTAATTTAATTTTTCTAACAATGCTATTCAAGTTTTACTGTTTTATTTTTTAAATAAATTAATTTTAAATTTACATTTCTGTGTGTAGGCGGTGGGATGCAGCGCCATGCAGCATGTGGCATTTTAGTTATCTGACCAGGGATCGAACCCATGTCCCCTGCGTTGGAAGCACATAGTCTTAACCACTGGACTGCCACAGAAGTTCCTAGTCCTACTATTTGAAAGCAGTTCTTTATATGTCAATTATATCACGATAAAGTTGGTGGTAGAAGGGGGAGAAAGCATTGGTCTGCAAAAGCTTGGGAGGGGAAAACCCCTGGTCCTTGACTAAGAAAGTCGGAGAAGCACTGCTATCATCAAAGTGATATTTACTGAGTGCTGAATACAAAGACTTCTCAAAATATTAACTTCCTCTCCATCTACTGGACTCTATAGGCAGTCATTAAGTGCTTACAAAGAGCCTCAGGCAAAAGTCAGGGCCGTGCAGGTGCAGTGGCTTGAGTGTTGAAGATATTTAAGGAATTTAGTTGCACAAATAAAACTCATCTTATATAGAAGAAACACTATAAAAGGCTAGTTAGTACAAGCTCTAAATAAGTGATATTGAAAAAAAATTCTGCAAAACTAGGGCTCTTTTCAGGCTGAAGTAGTCAAGGAGGTTTTGTCAGAGAAGTGTGATTAGAACTGGGCCTTTGCAGGCTGCCTTAGAATTTAGGCAGCTGGGAGGAGGGGAATTTAAGCAGAGAATCTTCCAGAGCAAAAGCAGGGAGGGAACCACTATGAATAAAGGAGCTCAACAGGAGAGCAATGAAAAGGAGGGTTGGAACTGGCTTTATGGGAAAACTTATTGACAATCAATTTAAGGATTTAGAATAGAAGCCTGGGACTAATTGAAGATTTCTAAGCTGAAAAGTAAAATGATCAGACTGGGGTAGAGCAAGTAGGAGTACATATCCTACTATTGCATCACTACACTCACTCTTGTAAAGTCTCAATCTTTTTCCCTTTTATTGCATTCACTCTACAAAAGACCCCAGCCTCAGATCAATGCAACCATTTACTTTCCAGGCTCTTGGATTCAAATCTAGATTAGGATTTGCTGGAGGAAACCAAATAACCCCACACAATGATACACAATAAATGTGGTCTTCAATCTGAAGAGGCCTTCAGCCTGGCCCTGGAGAAGGAAATGGCACCCCACTCCAGTATTCTTGCCTGGAGAATCCCATGGATGGAGGAGCCTGGCGGGCTACAGTCCACGGGTCGCAAAGAGTCGGACACGACTGAGGGACTTCACTTTCACTTTCAGCCTGGCCCAGCACCCTTAGTATTCCTGGTCCTCTCCCTCTTCTCCTTCTGGAAGAACAGCTGTTTCTAACTTTCATTCACTACCCTTAAGTCCTTTTACTCCACTGCTTCTCACACCTCTCAACTGGTATCTCTGGTCCTTTCCTCTCAGAACAACAGAAATCAGAAATGAACTCTCTCAATGCTCTCCACCCAAGCTGAAAAACAAACATATTTCAAATGCCCACAGTGCCTTTTTTGCTTGGAATCCAAGCTCTCCATTTGTAACAGCTCAATCACGTCTTCTCACTTCTTCCTTTTTTTACTTTTTGGCCATGCCATGTGGCCATGTGGGTTCCTCGACCAGGGATTGAACCTGCACCCCCTGCACTGGAAGCTCAGAGTCTTAACCACTGGACCGCCAGGGAAGTCCCTGATCAATCACTTCTTATCCCTCAGTTGGTTCTTCCTCATTTGTTTCCAACATTCTCTTTACACTGGCTCCATTCCCGTATAAGTTGCTCAAAGCTCTTTCATCTTAGGAGGAGGGAAAATCCAATAAACCAAAAACCAAAAAACCAAAACTTTCCTCAAACCCATACTGTTTGGAGGAGGCTGTTGCTCCTCTCCTCAAGTGATGATGCTCCTTAGGCCTGCATCTTTTTATGTATGTATGGCTGCAAGGCTTGCGGGATCTCAGTCAGGGCTTGACAGTGGACATGGTAGTGAAAGCCTAGAATCCTAACTACTAGGCCATGGGGGACTCCTTAGCCTACACGTTTAGTCCTCTTCCTGTCTCACTCTACACGGCTCCTTGGACAAACTCATCCACTTCCACATCTTCAACTACCATTTCTGAGCCATTAGTCAGCAAATCCATTATCTCCTGCCACTTTGAACTCGCTGGTGCCAGTCCCACAAACGAATAGCCATCTCCATCTTCTCAAATCCTCACACTTAATACGCCCAACATGGAACATCTTTTCCCTTGGTTGTCTTTACTTCTCTGTTGGATTTCTCAGGAATTGACACGATCTACTCAGTTATTCACATAAGAAACCTAGAAGTCATTCTAAATACCTTGAGTCACTCACTCAAGCTAATTTTACTTCTTTATGCTCTTCTATCTGGCCCTTGTCTATCCCCATTGCTACTGCCTTGCTTCAGGTCCTGAGTATCTCCTGCTTAGATTACTCAACAGCTACCTAGCCTCTTTCTTGTGTCCAGTCTCATTCTCTTAAATCTATCCATAATACAGTTACCAGGTCCAGCCATTTAACCACACTGCTTAAAACCTTTCAATGACTACATAAGAAATTCATAGTAATTGTCTCTGGGGAGAACTAGGGGACCTAGGTCAGGAGAAATAGTTATCTTTCTCTTCAGTACTGTTTGAATTGTTTACCATCAGCATGTGCTAATGTCTACAATACAAAGTCCTTCATGATCTGTCTGCTAGTTAACCTTCTCTCCCAAGACACTCCTCCATCAGGAACACCCTTCTCTCATCCACCTAGAGTCTATCCACTCACCTTTTAGAACTCTGCCCAACTGGCACTTCCTCCTGGTTTCTCCATACAGAAAGTATCTCTCTTTTGTATTTACTTTGTGCCATAAACACTTTCATCATGGCATTTGTAGTTCATGTTGTCCATAATACTTAAGGTGAAGGTGAAGGTGAAGTCGCTCAGTCGTGTCCGACTCTTTGCGACCCCGTGGACTGTAACGTACTGGCTTCTCTGTCCATGGGATTCTCCAGGCAAGAATACTGGAGTGGATTGCCATTTCCTCCTCCAGGGGATCTTCCCGACCCAGGGATCGAACCCGGGTCTCCTGCATTGGAGGCAGACGCTTTAACCTCTGAGCCACGGATTGTTTAAAACATCTGTCTCCCTGAACTAGCCTTAGATTCCCTGAAGGCAGGAACTGTTTCATATTCACCTTTGAATTTCAGAGTCTACTGAGTGGGTCAGAATCTACAGGGAGTGGGGCTTGGACAAGAGTGTTCTGAAAACTCTTTGGGTGACTCTAATTCAAGCTCCTGTTACCTGCACTAAAATATAAACTCTTTGAGACTAGAAATCTTTGTGAGCAGCACAACATAAATGTAAATACATGCTTTCTAAGGTTAAGCAGACAAGTTTTGAAGTTGAGGGAGAAGAGGTTGGGGCTGGAGATTTGGAGGAATCAGGTTGTTAGGTGGTCTGTCAAGCTGTGAAAGACAACTCCAAGTGAGCAGAGTAAGGAAGCAGGGCGGAATTCTCTGGCACCCTGTAACTGCAGAGGGCTCACATCTGTTCCTTCCAGTTCCTTAAGGGCAGGAACTCTGTTCTATTCATCTCCGTCCATCTGGTACTGAACACAGTGCACAGTTGGAGCTGAGTAACCTTTTACTCAATGTTATAAGTGCCACAGAAAATGTTTAGTCGCGAAGTTGTGTCTGATTCTTTTGGACGCTATGGACTGTAGCCCAGGCTCCTCTGTCCATTGGATTTCCCAGGCAAAAATACTGGAGCGGGTTGCCATTTCCTTCTCCAGGCAATCTTCCTGACCTAGGGATGGAACCCACGTCTCCTGCATTGGCAGATAGATTCTTTACCACTGAGTAACCAGGGAAGCCCATCATATATAGAAGAAGGTAAAATACTTCAGGGACACAAAGGAAAAAGTGACTACTTTGGCCTAGGAGGGCTGGAAAGAGAGGTTTTTCAAAAGGACAGTTGAGTTCGCTTCTGAAAGAGAAGCTCACTTGGCGAGAAGTGGTAAGAACTTCAAGTTCAGGGAACAGCTGGAACACAAGTATCAAAGCATGAAAGGCACAATACAGACATGCTTTCCACAGGGCTGGGATTCAACTGCATGAGATGGAAAAAAAATGACAAGAACCTTTGGAAAACAAGCTGAGTCAGAGTCAGACTGCCAAAGGCCTGGACACCCACCTAAGGATTTAAACTCGACCGTGAGCAGCCAAAGAGGAGTTTTAAATGTAATCTGAAATGACCAGACTGACTTTTTATAAAGGTAATTATGAGTAGCAGCACGAAGGGCCGAGAATTGAGACTCAAGGGAAGGTGCTTAATTAACAAACCCAAGCAGAGACTGTAACCTCCATAAGTCTTCTACCAAGGGAAAAGTCAGAAGGGAATGAGAAATCCATTTTATAAAAACTCAAGATTTAAGTCAAGTGACCACTGGATCCCAGCTCCTGCTGACCACCAAGTTGCACACGTTTTTTTCGGGTCTGAATTGGATGGGAAATTCAGAAGCGGAAATTCCTGGGAAGCTTCTGTCTTATAGTAAAGGTTCCAAGCCCCTTTCCATCACAGCTGGACTCCCACGGGAGGACCAAGCCATGCGGAGAGACGTCGGGAGAACAAAGGGGAGTCCCAGGCGAGTTGGAAAGGCTCGGACACCCAGAGACCCGACTGGGAATTGCGCGTGCGCACCTAAGGCGCGCGCCCCGCCCCCTGCCTTTAAACCAGGTGGCGGGAAGGGGACTCCGCGCTTCCCAGGAGAGCCCCCGTGGCTACGAAGCGACGCAGTCCACTTAAAGCCTTCTTGCCCGCACACTCACTCACCCGCTCTCCGCCGCTCCTCAAGATCCCAGCGGAGCCAGGAGCTCTTACGCACAGTTCCGCTGCTTTTCCCGCCACCAGTGTGGGTCGAGCCAGACCCAGCCTACGTGAGGAGCGGGGGCGGGGCGAGCCAGGCTGGTCCATGTGACCCTTAGCGGCTGGGGGAGTTGGTGATGAAGTAAAAAAAAAACGAAGCGAGTAAACTATTGTTTTATCTGAGTCGATCCCTTATATTGAACCCGAGCTCACAGCGCAATGGATTTCCTGCTGACTTATGATCATTGGGATCTAAGTGCGAATAGAGGTGAACTTACAAACATTCTTCCCCTTCTTCTAGTCAAGTGGATTATTCCAAAGTCTTAACAAGGTTAGTTAGAAAAGTTAGGCTTTATTTGTGAGGAAATGAAGCGTACGGCTATGCGCAATAGTGGTCTCATGTGGGGTCAGGGTGCCTGTCTTACTATAGGTATAGGTTTAAAGCTTGCGAAGTGTGCAGTTGGCTTCTAAAAGGAAAAGGTATTCATCGTCAAGTCAGGGGCTCCTCTGGCTTCTATTGAGATGAGTGTATTTTCCCAACAACGAAGGAAGATAGGGATCAAACAATAATATCGCGTTAATTATTAAAATTTGAATATAAGGAATCAATTTCTGGGACATGAGGCGTTAGAAGAAATTGGCTGAAGATGAAAAGACAGATGAGCGGAAAGTGAAAAGACACACACAAAAATGGAAAATGACTATAGAACTAGTGATAAAGGCAGAAAGATGCCATTTGAAGATTATTTTGGGCTGCTCTAAATTAAAATTCTGGATGTCAAATCCTCTTTCTTCTATGCCCCCCACCCCTACCTCTGCATTTGCTCTAGGCATCAGATTTGCTCTTTTGGCCTTAGGGAGCACTTCTGGGCTTAAGTACCTTGTTTGGAGGTCACACTGGGGTTTGTCAGGCAGAACAGTTAAGCTGCTTAATTTTTCTAGACTCCAGGCTCATCGATTGCTTGGGTTGGGAGCTCAGTCACCCAGGGCCTCCAAAGAGATCCATCATGCTAGAATAATCTCAAACCCAGCCAGTGGATGTAGAGAGGTTGATGTGGAATTACAGAAGGGTCCCAACCCCAGTTTTTACTTTTCTCAGAGCTATTTTGCCACCCAAGTCCGTGGGGCAAGCATCCCTGAGATAAGTGGGCTACACTCTCCTGTTAACTAATTCAAAACTTCTTGGTCAGTTGCCTTCTAATCTGGGGCTGATATCTACACCATGCCCAGCTGCTTCTCCCAACTCTTGGAATGCCTTGTCACCTCCACTTCCCTCCATCTGCCTCCTTTGAGGAGTAACAAAATGCTGCCCTGCTCCCTCAGAAACCTAGAGCCATACACTTGACTGGCAGCAGGGTAAAGGCCAGAAACTTAAGGTCTTCATTCCCTGTACTTACCGCACTGGGTTGGGAGAGGAAGGTACAGTGTGACAGCTCTTTTCCGTTCCCTACCTCTCATGCCAAGCCCCCAAACTCAAGACACAGTCACATTCACTCACAGTCATACGCACAATCGTGCACACACAGCGGCGAAGAGAAGGGGGCTGGGGAGGAAGGGACGTTTGCACCAAACAGCTCATGAATGCAGCTTGAAAGATTTCACACGGCAAAAGGCAAAAAAAAAAAACACACACATAAATTTAAAAATAAAGAAGTACATGCCCCTCCCCACAGTCTCTTTCTTCATCTGGGGGCTGGCTCAGCCCCTCCATGTAAACCCAGAAGCTTCCTACTCCCTCTATCCGGCTGGAGCTTTTACAGGGCCTGGGTCTTCAGTTCAACAGGTTCCCCTGTGACCTCTGGTTGTCCATTGGAGTCACTGGGCCTGGTACCCTTGAGAATAGACAGTCTCTCAGAAACACTCTTGAGCCGGGGGAAGAGGAGAAAGTCATAAAGGAGACTGCCCAGGCCTGCTCCAATGACCGGGCCCACCCAGTACACCTGTAGGAAGAGGGAAAAAACAATCAGGTTTGGGCAACGGACAAAGAGCAAGGTTGCTCTTTTTCCAATCCCGTTGTAAAACAGACATCCTGCACTTAGCACATACAATTGAGCACTATTTAAGCAGAAGTCAGTGTTCGTTTTAAAACTCCTAGACTGTTCCATAGCCTGCACTTCAGAATTCATTTCTTTTCTGACTCATTAAGTTATTCCTTTATCCCATACCTTCTTAGCACAGGTATATTCTATTTTTTTGCTATCAATTTGTATAGTTTCCATATTGCTTTTTGTTTTGTCTTTTAATATTTATTTATTTGGCTGCCCAAGGTCTTTGCTGCAGCGTGGAGGATCTAGTTCCCTGACGTGGGACCAAACCCGGGCCCCCTGCACTGGGAGCTCAGAGTTTTAGCCACTGGGCCACCAGGGAAATCCCTTCATATTGCTTTGAACATTTCTTTTTAACTGTAGTAAATTACACATAACATAAAATTTACCATCTTAACCATTTTTAATTGTACAGTTCAGTAGTGTTTAGTATATTCATGTTGTTGTATAGCCCATCACCAGAAATTTTTTTATCTTACAAAACTGAAACTCAACACCTATTAAACAACTTCCCATATCCCCCACTCCCTAGCCCCTGTTACCTACCATTTTGTTTGTTTCAATGGATGTGACCATTCTAAATACCTCAGATAGGTAGAATTATATGAGTCTTTTTCTGATTGGCTTATTTCACTGAGCATAATTTCCTGAAGGTTCCTCCATGTTTTATTTACCATGATAGAATTTCCTTCTTTTTTAAGACTGAATACTGTTTCATTGTATGTATATACTACATTTATACTACATTTTGTTTACCTTTTCATCTGTGTAGGGCACTTGGATTGCTTCCACCTTTTGGCTATTGTGAATAATGCTACCGTGAAAATGAGTGTACAGCTTTGAAAAAATTTTTGAATTATTTACATGTGCTTGACTGGCATAGGGCCAGACAATACAATAGCCAATTTTTATTGAGGACTTACTCTGTATCAGGTTCTGTGCTAAATATACCATACATACGATTTTCACGTTTATTTCTCATAACATCCCATTTTGTAGTTAAGGAAACCAAGGTGCAGAAGGATTGAGTTATTTGTCATGGTCACACATGAGGCTAGTGACGTGTTAGAACAGGGACGAGGCTGAGGCCCATTTGTGCTTATACATATCCCAGCCTCTTGAGAAGCTTTTGAAGCTTTTGTCTTCCTGTTCAGTAGTCTGTCCTCATAGCTCCTAGTTTTGGAATCCAGCAAATATTTAGTAAAAAAAAAAAAAAAAAAAAAAGAAACCTGACAATTTATCCCCCCTTCAGGAGGTTGGACCTTCCTTGATTACACATTCAAGTTAAGGTAGAACCCAGATATACCTGTCCCTTTCACAAAGCATTCAGAGTCTCTCCCAGTAACTTCTACTAGTATCTATTGGCCAGAAATGGGTCACATTGCCACCTTAGCTGCAAAGGGTCTGGGAAAATAGTACTATTAACTAATGTACTACTTCCCCCAAGAGGTTGGGGGGAAATGAAACTCTATTTTTAAGAAAGAAGAGGAGGGAGTTCTCTGGTGGACCAGTGGTTAGGACTTGCCGCTTCCACTGTTGTGACTCGAGTTTCAAACCCTGGTCGGGGAACTAAGATCCTGCAAGTGATGTGGCATGGCTAAAACAAGAAAAAAATTAAAAAAAAAAAAAAAAAAAAAAAAGGCCCTGACTAACTAGTGAAGGAACAATATGAGCAAGAGTCCGTCCATCTTTGTAGCAAAATAATGAATCCTGCTCACACAGGCAGGCAAACTCTGTGACAGCCCCCTTAGCTGAGGGCTGGTAGAATAGTCAGCACATCCAGATAGGAAGCAGGAATCAAACCTAGAACCTGGAGTCCACACCCATCCAGGAGGGCTTCAGGATTTGGTCCTCCTCCTTTTACTCACCCAATGGTTGGTGAAGTTTCTGGTAAGAATGGCAGGAGCAAAGGAGCGGGCAGGGTTCATGCCTGCACCAGTGTAATACATCTGCAAAAGACACAGTTATAACTGAGACATTTTCCCCCCCACTCCAACCCAGCTTCTCTCCCACCACCCACCTGCCCTCCAAGGGTTGGCACCTTGTCTGTAGCCAGCAGCAAGTAGGGATGACAACGTGCATGGAAGTCCCACAGTGGGGTCACTAATGCCCATCAGAGGACAGACTATGGGTTCCCTGGCAAAGCCCATGTCTTTCCAGAAGGCATGCCTTTCTACAGTGGGGTCAAGAAGGACTAGCTACAGATGTCACTAGAGAGGGGAACGCAGCAGGGTTCGTTCCTCTGTGCTGTCTGCTACAGAGGAGGAGGATCATGTTCCTGTTTGACAGTGAAGTGAGCAGGAAGAAGGCTTAGAAGTTGGCAAAGGTTTGGGGGCCCTGGACTTTTAAAACTAGAAGTTGCTCCCTTCTCCTGCTTACCCCAAAGAGGTGCCCCAGGGTGAGGGAGAAGCCAACGGCCAGGGCCACGGAGCCCAGGCGGCCATTCCGCCTCTCGTCGTATGTGGCAAAGATGCAGAGCACGAACTGGAGCGTCAGGAAGATCTCCACTATGGTGGCCTGGCCCACACTCACCCCAGGGTGCAACTGGGCAAAGGAAGAAGAGAGGCAGTGTCTCAGGGCTGCCACAGCCTTACCTCCTTACGGCTTCCCAGGCAGGAACCCCTTTATGGCATCCGTTCCCTGGAGAGGAACGATATTAGCACCTCCTTCACAGTAATTGTATTTGCTCCTTAATTGCTCCTACTAATATTCCTGCATAGTAGAAATAAATGTACCCATTTATATGGATGAGGAAACTGAGACTCCATAAAGTAAAATAAGTTTCCTCAAGAACCTGCTAGGTGCCAGAGGAAAAGCTGGGACCTGAACAGGGCTTGATGACTTCCATACTCCTCCACAGTATGTGTCGATCCTCCCCACCCTAAACATCCACACACACACACACACACACACAGTGTCCCAGACTCCCGAGGAATTGATTTACCTGCAAAGGAGGAAGTCAAGGCACCAAGTCCCCCAGCCCCACTCAGCCAACCATTACCGTGTTAAGTGCTAGGTTTCCTCGGACGGCAGGGGGGGTAACACTGTAGAGCACGGCGGCCCCAGCCACGGCTCCCAGCAGTTGGGCGACCACGTAGCAGATGGCACGGAGCAGGGACATCTGGGAACCCACAAGGAAGGCGAAAGTGACTGCAGGGTTGACATGGGCTCCACTGATGTGGCCCACAGCCTGCACCAGTGTAGCCAGGGCCAGGCCAAAGGCCAGAGCCACCTGCAGGACATGCAGGGGTCCAGGGGCCCAGCGCAGTGAGGCCCCCAGTCCAAGAAGACATAGAAGAGGGTGGCAAAGAACTCAGCAAATATGGCCCTCCAGAAGGAGGCTGACCGCAGTTCCCACATGGCAGGGGGGATGGGCACAACGCCTGGGTCCCTGACACCCCCCTGGCCTGATCTGGATGGACAGTCCCCTTTATAGAGGACTTTTAATCCCTGGGAGGGGCAGGCTGAGGTGACTGGCCCAGCCTCTTAACCCCTTCACAGCTGCGGTGGGCAGGCCTGCTCTGGTGCATCAGATAAAGCTGCAGCATTTCCCCCTCCCTCCTCAATGGGGAGATGAGCAGAGCCACGGGTGTGAGGGTGGGGATGGGGTCAGGGCTGGTGTGAGGCTCCGAGAAGAACGGACCGAGAACAGGGGGACTGGAGGAGTCTGCCTTTCTCTTCATGTCAAAGTTGGGGTTCCTAGTCCTGACTGACATCTATATTAGAACTTTCCTCAACTCTGCTGGGAAGGTTAGTGAAGCTGAGTTCACTTCACAGAGCATGAGGCTATGCTCCTGGGGGCCTCTAGGCTTCTCTGAACTGGCCAGGGGTAAGGGTGGGGGTGGGGGTCAGGAGTGGAGTCTGGCAGGGAAGCTGGATAACTGAAGAGAATTCTTTAGTTCTCTGGGATTAGGGGGCCTTCTCCGATTGGCTGGTTTGGGCTGGAATCTGTGGACCCTGCAGCCCTGGGACAGAATAGTTCTGCTGCGTCTGGCTTTCTCTGAGCCCGGGCTCCCTACCCCTGACGCATGCCAGCACCTCTGTTTCCAAGCCCTTAGCCTGGCCTTTTACTTTTATTATTTATTTATTTGCTATATCACATGGCTTGCAGCGTTTTAGTTCCCCGACCAGGGATCGAACCCATGCCCCCTACAGTAGCAGCATGGAGTCCTAACCACTGGACCGCCAGGAAAGTCCCAGCCTGGCCTTTTAAACCACAGGGATAGCAAGAAAAAGCTATCTTCCATGGATAGGTTGGGAGAGGTGTTGGGGAGCTGGGAGAGGAAATGAAAATGTGAAAGTGCTGTTACTCAGTCATGTCTGACTCTTTGCAACCCTCTACCTGGCCAAGCTCCTCTGTCCATGGAATTTTCCAGGCCAGAATACTGGAATGGGTTGCCATTCCCTTCTCCAGGGGATCTTCCCTACCCAAGGACCAAACCCAGGTCTCCCACATTGCAGGCTAATTCTTTACCATCTGAGCCACCAGGGAGAGGAGAAGAGAGGTTAGTAATTAAATCTCAGAATTAGCTTGTACTTCATCTTTCCTAATTCATAAGGTCCTAGCAGGAAGTACTGAAGGAAGGAAATTGAGTCTTGCCTATGAAGCAACAAGAGGGTCTAATGCCCCCTAAACTGGCTATGATCAGAATTAAAGTCAAATCTTGACCCATAAAGGTCTGGGGATGTGGGTATCTGCGGCAGCAGGGTGGTCAAGGAGAGAGAAAAGGACAAGATGGGGAAGAAAAACCTGGAGAAAGAAATTCAGCTGTGGCCAGACTCGGTGAGGAAGTTGGCAGTCTAGTGTTGGGGGCTGTGTGGTGGTGGAGAAGGCAGAACGGAACACACTGTTAGGCTTCACCATCTCCACGTGGTGGCTAGTCAGAGGCCACAAGCTGCTCCCGTGTGAAGTACAGGAATTGGGAGTCACATGCAGGCCAGTGAGAAGGGGATGTCATGAACAAACGACTATTCTGTGTACTTGAAATCCATAAATAACAGCAGGAGCAACAAAGATCCTGGCTTTACCACTTTCTAGGTGGGGAAGTTATCTCCACTAGATATAAACTCCAGGAGGGCAGGGACTTGTCCATTTGCTCATCTCTGCAAACCCCGTGCTTGACACACACTGTGCAGTAAATAAATATTCATTGAATAAATCAATATAAGCTCTCTGAGCCTTCTGGTTGGCTTCAGTCAACCAGAGGTGCTCACAGTGAAGGGAAGGACTCCTAATCATCGCTATGAACCTGAGTTTCAGGAGTAAGAGAGGCAAAGAGGAAAGCTAGTGTGCAGACCTGAAAGACAATGAGAAGAATTCTAGGTAAGCAAGGTAAAGACAGTCCATCCCTTACCATAAACAGTCAGGCAGTGAGCAGGTCCCAGTGGGGAGCCAGCACTTGGGTCACTGGAATCAGCAAAGGAAAGCTGAGGAGTTGCATGGGAGCAGGGGATTCCCAGGCCATTGCTCCTGGGATCACCCAGGACACACAGTGTTCAACTCGGTCTTCTCTTTTGGTTAGTTTGTTCACTTTTTTGCTGTCATTCTACTTCATTGTTTTTAAAAAATATTTTTGGCCACACCCAGTTTGGCATGTGGGATCTTAGTTCCCCAACCAGGGACTGAACCCATGCGCCCTGTTATTGGAAGTGTGGAGTCCAACCATTGGATCGCCAGGGAATTCCCTACTCCGCCACTCTTGTGTTGGGAGTTCTTTTCAGGGGTTGACAATGAAGTTTACTCATGGATTCTCCACATTTCTCTCTTCTGGCTTTAAGTAAACCTACAAAAATTTTCTTAAATGCTTTTAAAAAATTATTTATATATTTGTTTTTGACTGGGTCTTCACTGCTGCGTGGGGTTCTCATTGAGGAGGCTTCTGTTGCAGAGCACGGGCTCCAGGGTGCGTACGATCAGCAGTTGCGGTGCGTGGGCTCAGTAGTTGCGGCTCTCCGACTCCGGAGCACAGGCTCAGTAATTGTGGCGCATGGGTTGAGCACAGGCTTAGTTGCTCCGGGGTGGCACGTGGGATCTTCCCGGACCAGAGAAGACTGTGTCTCCTGTGTTGGCAGGCGGATTCTTTACCACTGAGCCACCAGGGAAGCCTCTTGCAAACATTTTTGAAGTTTTTTCCACTAGGAACTATAGAAATGGAGAAAAGGAATTTGTAAAATAACAAACCTGGGGTAGTTACAAAGTTATTTCAAGTCTTCATGGCTTGTAATAGTAATCCATTCTAGAGTCTCCTCTATCTATACACTTGATTCAGTTATTTTTGGTTACTAACCATCAGCCTTTCCACCTATTTCTTTTCCTGGGACTAGTGAGCCTGTTTATTTGCCATGTCAGAAACCCCATTTCTGTCCCACAGAGGTGCCGTGGAAGCATAATCCATACGACCAAGGAGCAAATGAGTCTGTAAAATTTAGGGAATCTTCAGGCAGAGCAATTTGCCTTGCTGCATTTCTGTACAGTGGTCCTGTGTGATAACTACAGCTACCTCTGAGGTTGCCTAGGACCGACTCCCTACCTTTCTGAAGCTACTCTCTAGCCACCCTGTATCCCCTGGACCCAAAGAATAACCCATTTGAGTTCCATAAAAACTCTACTTTGCTGACAAATGGAGAGAGTTGTTGTTCAGTCGCTCAGTCGTATCTGACTCTTGCGACACCGTGGACTGCAGCACGCCTGGCCTCCCTGTCCACTGTCTCCTGGAGGGAGTAGCATGGGAATATACACACTACCGTATGTAGAATGGATAGACGGTGGGAATTTGATGTATGACTCAGGGAGCTCAAGTCAGTGTTCTGTGACAACAGAGACGGGTGGTGGGAGGTGGGAGGGAGATTCAAGAAGGAGGGTATGTATGTATACCTATGGCTGGTGCATGTTAATGTACGGCAGAAACCAGCATGATATTGTAAAGCATTTATCCTTCAATTAGAAAGAAATAAAAAAAAAAGAAACACAAAAAATCCATTTTGTTGATCATACAGGATTATGATGAGGACAAGATGATATACACCATGTTAAGGTGGCTGCCTTGAATTATAAATGAACTGACTCATGCATTAATCAGATATAAACCCAATTTCATGCTTATCAAGTATGGACCATCCTCTCTAGCAATTACAGTGTGGGTGAATAGTGATATGGTACTGAGGGGCTGGGTGACCATCCGTCTCTGCTCCCACCACGTGGAAGCTCCATTCCAGCCCTGTACTTAGAATGCCAGGTCAGCATTTAACCCAGCTCCATTGTGTGGACAGTTTCAGTAGGACAAAGGCCCCAGCACAGCACAAGCTAGCCTAGCAGCCCCTTTGGCTAGCTCCTGAGGGCCCCCCTTCTCTCTCTTTCTCTGGTAATGCTTTGTGACTGCTGACTCCTGGCAAAGTCCAGAACAATCACCAAGCTCTGACGGCATCATCCCTCTCCCACTCATATTTAAGGGCTCCAATTAGCACTTGGATCAGGCTAGGGCCCCTGTGTGTTAGAAACGGGGTAATCCAAGAAATAGAGTAAATAGTCTAGTCTATCCTGTCCTTGGAAGGACTGTTGCTGAAGCTGAAACTCCAACACTTTGGCCACCTCATGTGAAGAACTGACTTATTGGAAAAGACCCTGATGCTGGGAAAGATTGAAGGTGGGAGGAGAAGGGGACGACAGAGGATGAGATGGTTGGATGGCATCACCAACTTGAAGGACGAGTTTGAGCAAGCTTGGGGAGTTGGGATGGACAGGGAATCCAGGCGTGCTGCAGTCCATGAGGTCACAGAGTCAGAAACGACTGAGCGACTAAACTGAACTGACCCTGTCCTTGCCTCTTTCTCCACTTTCTGTCCTGTGGAGTCAGATACAACCCAAGTCAGGCAGACCAATGCTTGCTATGGGTCAGGTCCCGTTCTAAGCACTTTTATATCTCAGATACTGGTATTCCCTAGGATCACACCTTCAGCTTATTCCTTACTTAATCTAGTTTACATCTTCTCCTTGGATGACTTCATCTAGGTCATCCCCTCCCTTGAAATGTATATCCATATACCTACAGAATGTCTTCACCTACTTGGGTGTCCCACAGACCATAATTCAGCCTGTTCAAAACTGAATTAATTATCTTTCCCCATCCAAACATGTTTTTTCTTCTGTATCCCATTAAAATTTTTTTTATTATAGTTGCTTTATAATGTTGTGCTAGTTTCTGCTGTACGATGAAGTGACTCAGCTATATGTATACATATATCCCCTCACTTGTGGGTTTCCCTCACCCCCCTTCCCTGGCTGTATCCTCTCATTAAGTCAGAAACCTATGAATCAAGTTTCCTTCTCCTGCCTAACAATAACCACAGTTCCATCAGTTCTACTTTTTGGATAGCTGAGCCCACACCAAAGACTCCAGAATCTTTGGACTCTGCTTAACTCTGTTTCTAGTCTCATCCCCTCCAATTCACTTTCCATGTTGCTGTCAGCTCTCTGTTTCTAAAAGGACCTGTAATTTGTCCTGTGTTCCCTTTAACAACTCTTGTATGCCTGAAAAACATTCTTATCAGGGTACACATGACTCTTCATCATTCGGTATCAACTTTTCTAACAACTCTCCTTATCTCCCTAGTATGTGACTCTGGGAATACTGTGCTTCTTGTTGTTCCTCTAACACCCACTCTATTTTATAAGCCAGTGCTTTATCCTAAGCTGTTCCCTCTAGCTTAAATGTCTTTTCCTTCTTTGTCAAGTAAAATTCTATCACTTCCTAATTATTTATTGTGCATGGAAATGTTCAAGAGTTAATTACTTGTTCATTAGCAATGAGGAAGATAGATCAACAGAATGAAGGTGAGTTTATCAGATAGATAGCCTGCAAAAGTGAAATAATCCAAGAGATAACAGGTAAGAAACTATTCCCTGAGCAGGGAATAAAGTAATACAGTTGTGGTCTGACAGTGTGAGGAACATGGAGTGATCACTTCAGCTCTTAGGACCAGGAGAAACAGAAGGAGAAGTCCTACAGAAATATAACCCTGGAAATTTCTCATTACTGAGTGCTGTGTTAAGTTGATTCAGTCTTGTCCGATTCTTGGTGAGTCTATAGATGGTAGCCCGCCAGGCTCCTAGCTTAATGGGATTCTCCAGGTAAGAACACTGGAGTGGGTTGCGATGGCCTCTTCCAGGGGATCTTCCTGACCGAGGGATCAAACCCGCATCTCTTGTCTCCTGCATTGGCAGGTGAGTTCTTTACCACTAGCGTCACCTGGGAGAGGATGGCTCTACTGAAGGAAAAGTCACCTTCACACCTGTGTCTTGAAAAGAATGGAAACCTCTCTTCTCGCACCCTAATAGGGATGGAAAGGCTGAGCCAGGCTGACCCCTGGTGGAAGGAATGAGCTAGTGTATGCAAGAACGTTGGCACAAAACTCCCTTCGTATTCCTTTATTCAAAAGCAGTGAACACTTATTCTGTACTAAGGAGAATCCTGAGACCCAGGGACACAGAGTACAAGGAACTTAAAGGCCCTTATGAATTCACAACCTAATGGGTGGGCTAGCTTCTTTAAATGTTCCCTCAGCCTCACTGAGGAGAATGGAAGACCAGGTGAAAAGCCAGTGCAGCAGACCAGGGGAGAAATAATGTGATAGGGATTTCATAACAATCAGATATGTGAGAAGCTGGAATCAAGATTTCCAGGAGAAGTATCAACAATCTCAGATACGCAGATGACACCACCTTTATGGCAGAAAGCGAAGAACTAAAGAGCCTCTTGATGACAGTGAAAAAGTTGGCTTGAAACGCAACATTCATGAAAGTAAGATCATGGCATCTGGTCTCCCATCACTTCATGGCAAATAGATGGGGAAACAATGGAAACAGTGACAGACTTTATTTTCTTGGGCTCCAAAATCACTGCAGATGGTGACTGCAGTCGTGAAATTAAAAGACGCTTGCTCCTTGGAAGAAAAGGTATGACCAACCTAGACAGCATATTAAAAAGCAGAGACATTACTTTGCCAACAAAGATCCGTCTAGTTAAAGCTATCATTTTTCCAGTAGTCATGTATGAATGTGAGAACTGGGCTACAAAGAAAGCTGAGTGCTGAAGAATTGATGCTTTGAACTGTGGTGTTGAAGACTCTTGAGAGTCCCTTGGACTGCAAGGAGATCCAACCAGTCCATCCTAAAGGAGATCAGTCCTGAATATTCATTTGAAAGACTTATGTTGAAGCTGAAACTCCAATACTTTGGCCACCTGATGTGAAGAACTGACTCATTGGAAAAGACCTTGATGCTGGGAAAGATTGAAAGCAGGAGGAGAAGGGGACGACAGAGGATGAGTTGGTTGGATGGCATCACCAACTCGATGGCCATGAGTTTGAGCAAGCTCCGGGAGTTGGTGATGGACAGGGAAGCCTGGCGTACTGCAGTCCTTGGTGTTGCAAAGAGTCAGATCGACTAAGCAACTGATCTGAACTGAGTTATGTGAAGTGAGGGAGACAAAGAAGTCAAGGACTTCCAGCTTTCTGGCCTGGGCACCATTGTGGGTTGCAGTTCACCAAGTCAAGGGATAGAGGAAGAGAAAGTGTGTAGGAAAGCAAAATTAGCTTAACCACCTTTGCTTTGCAAGCCATAGATATGGCTTCTGGGAAGGCTCTTCCCAACAATCTCTCATGTACTACTCAATCAGAGGCTTCTCCTTTGCTTCCTGAGCATCCTATAACCACTTCAATGAGGCTGCCAATATTCTCATCAACCTTCTCACTAGATTCATAGGCTTTTGAAAGAAGAACTGTGCTTTGTGGGAAAAAGATGGTAAGCAGCAGTCCTATCATGTAAAACCTTGTAACAGTGCAAGGGAATTTGATGCAGGCATAATAAAACCTTTAAGTAGAGAAAAACAAACAAAAAAAAACCCAAAAGATAAAAGTAGCGTGGTGTGAACAGATTTGTGATTTAAAAATATCATTCTGAGGCTTCCCTGCTGGCTCGGTTATAAAGAATCCCCCTGCCAGTGCAGGAGATGTGGGTTTGATCCCTGATCTGGGAAGATCCACACGTCGTGGAGCAACTAAGCCTGAGCACCACAACTACTGACGCTGTGCTCTTGAGTCCCTGAGCCGCAATAACTGAACCCCCCTGTGCTCCACAGAAGCCACCACAGTGAGAAACCCAGGCACAGTGACCATAGAGTAGCCCCTGCTCACAACTAGAGAAAAGCCCATACAGCAATGAAAACCCAGCACAGCTAAAAATAAGTAAAACTTCAAAAAATCACTCTGACTGTAGTGTGAACACTGGAAGATAGGTGGAAGTTGGGAGACTAATTTAGAGGCGACCACATTTAAAAGAAGAAAGTCCCCGTTCAGGTCAAGGATGACAGTGGCCCGAACTAGGGACATTGCCACAGGCCCAGTAGTTGGAACTCTGGAATAAGAGAGTAATTTTTGGTAAATTAAATGCTGAAAGACTTGAAACCCTTTTTTGGGGGAACAGGGGGAAGATGGTGATGCCAGAATCTTGGCTGGCTGTGCACTAATGCCAAACAAAAATAAGGAGCTGGAATTATGGAAGAGAAGGAAAGAGTGGTTTTATTTCTTTGCCAGGCAAAGGGGGACTGCAGTAGGCTAATGCCTCAAGAACTGTCCCACTCCTCTTTCCCCCTACCCCTCCAGTGTGTAGGAAGAGGTTATATAGTCAGGCAAGCGTATGTGATAAGAATCAAGGCAGTAAGTCGAGCATGCTTCTTTCTTTGCCAAGTTTCAAGAGTGGGGTTGTTAACAATAATAGAGTGTGTGCTGGTCTTAGCAACCAGTCTCCTATTCTTGATGAGATTCTCCAGTCCCTTTAATCTTGCCTCAGGTGTTTTTGCGGCTGATCTGCCCTTTGAAACTCAAGTTATGGAAGCTGGAGTCATGTTTACAAGAAATGGGGGACAAAAAGACCTCTGTGCCTGGGAGCCCCACAGAACCCTGGTCAGCATCAATGGGATGTTATTTGGATGGCCAGTAAAGCGTTGAGAAGAGGCTTTATAATCCTAGAAAGCAGGGATATAGAGACTCAAGCAAATAAAAAAGTTCAAAATGTAGGCCCTCCATGCTGCTGCCGCTAAATCACTTCAGTCGTGTCCAACTCTGTGCGACCCCAGAGACGGCAGCCCACCAGGTTCCACCATCCCTGGGATTCTCCAGGCAAGAACACTGGAGTGGGTTGCCGTAATCACCCACTTAACTGATCCATTCTGAACGAAAATAGTGATATTTGGGGGTAAAGAAAACCAAATACTGAGTTAAACCGTCCCTTACCAGCTCTGAAAACACAAAACCAACATTTATTCATATTTATTGTTAACAACTGCCACTTACCCAGTGGTTGTTATTTGTCAAGATGTACTCTAGGGTATTCTCTCATTTAACTTTTACTATGGCTGACAGCTAGACACTTTTTTTTCCCAATGAGACTATTATGGCACAGAAAAATTAAGTGGTTTTGAACTGTGTGTTGAAGACTCTTGAGAGTCCCATGGACTGCGAGGAGATCCAACCAGTCCATTCTGAAGGAGATCAGTCCTGAATATTCACTGGAAGGACTGATGAAGCTGAAGCTTCAATACTTTGGCCACCTGATGTGAAGAACTGACTCATTGGAAAAGACCCTGATGCTGGGAAAGACTGAAGGAAAGAGGAGAAGGGGACGACAGAGGATGAGATGGTTGGATGGCCATGAGTTTGAGCAAGCTCCGGGAGCTGGTGACGGACAGGGAAGCCTGGCGCGCTACAGTCCATGGGGTCGCAGAGTCGGAGATGACTGAGCGACTGAACAACAACACAGGTGGTGGGCTCGAATCCAATCATTGTTTAATTCTAAAATCTTTACTGATAACCATCTTGCTACACTTTCTAAGCGTCCTATTTAGTTAAAATAAGAACAGCTTTCCTCTCCGCAAAATACCCGATTAACCAACCCCCGAGGGAACAGAAACAGAACTCACTAAAATGGCGGCTCTTACGTCATCACACTGCGCGGCGCGCTCTCGAGCGCCACGTGCGAGAGGAGCAGGCGGGCAGACGGAGGGGTTTCAACTGGGGGCGTGCCCTGTTCATCCGTGGCGCAAGATGGCGCTCCCCTTTGCACGTTCGTTGTGCCTGTGCCGCCGGGGAGCCAAACAATTGGGGGTTGCCGCCACGGAAGCCCGCAGAGGTAGGCTTCTAGCCTTTTACTCTCTTTTACGTCCAAAATAGTTTCCGTCTGATATTCCTGGATCCCGCGGGAGAAACATCCCCAGCCCCTTCGACTCATTCCCGTCCTCCACCTGCGTTCCAAACGCGGGACGCTCTCTGGTTTCTTTAAATTACACGGCTTCTCCAGTCCGAGTTTTTCGGCTCCTTGGGCTGCCCGTAGTAAAGCGCCCTGACTCTCTCGTCCGCTCGACATTCTGACTCTTCCGTGTTTCCTCGTGATTTATCTGCCTGTTTTACATCGGCTTGTGTACGTTCTAGAGTTCTAGCTCACGTAATTATCAGTCTTTTTGCTCTGCCCGCAGGCATCAGTTTCAAATTGGAAGAAAAGACAGCCCACAGCAGCCTGTTACTCTTCAAAGGTGACACAGGTGTTAAATACGGCATGGTGGGATTGGAGCCCACAAAATTAGCCCTTAATGTGGAGCGCTTCCGGGAGTGGGCAGTTGTGCTGGCAGACACAGCTGTCACCAGTGGCAGGCATTACTGGGAGGTGACGGTGAAGCGCTCTCAACAGTTCCGGATAGGAGTGGCAGATGTGGACATGTCTCGCGATAGCTGCATCGGTGTTGACGATCGTTCCTGGGTGTTCAGCTATGCTCAGCGCAAGTGGCACACCATGTTGGCCAACGAGAAAGCCCCAGTTGAGGGCATGGGGCAGCCAGAGAAGGTGGGGCTGCTGCTGGAGTATGAGGCCCAGAAGCTGAGCCTGGTGGATGTGAGCCGGATTGCTGTGGTCCACATACTACAGACAGATTTCCGGGGTCCAGTGGTGCCTGCCTTTGCCCTTTGGGATGGAGAACTGCTGACCCATTCAGGGCTTGAGGTACCTGAAGGGCTCTAGTATGTCCATGAGTGGAGTCCCTAATCACTCTCTTGGCCTGCCTCCTGCTCCAAGTGTCTGAAACCTTTTAACTGTGCCCGAAGAAACTGCTGGCTCCAAAAATTCAGTGACGGGTCCTCTGTGCAATATTTGTTATCTTCCTTTGTCCTACCTTGTGAAAGCTAGGCATATGGCCATGCTTTCCCCTCCCCCAAACCACTGCCAATTTCCTAGGCTACTATGAATGTACTTTCTCTGACTTGCATCCCTCAATCTCTCTGCCTTCCTGTGTCCAGGCCTTTCTCAGACTGTATTCAGTCCTGGGGGTCTTACCCTTCAGCTTTGTTTGAATTTCATCACTGTGCTACCTCTCCCTCCCTTTGCTCACATGTAACTCATTTGTTTTGGGGGCTCTACCTAATCTTTCCAGAGTAAATCCTTTCTACCTCTGGCTGGAGGAGTGGTGCTGTGAATGACTTGGCCTTTCTGTACAGCACATACAGAGTTTGGGCTCTGGCTCCCTCAGGAAGTGCTTTACTGACTGTGTCAGGATGAGAACAGAGCCCTCCTTCCCTGATGCTTCAGTGTTAAGACTCAGCCCCACACAGCTGCAGGTCTCCTCACCCTGAGTCCATCTGCCTTAATTGCACACCTCTGATACCTAGACATCTGTTGCAATCACTGGACCAGTTACAATCATGACCAAAGGGGAAGAGACACATGGGGGATATTGAGGGAATTAGTGCTAGAAACTTTATTCTCCTGGTGGTCCATCTTCGTTTCAGCTACAGTTTTGACTTCCAGAGCAAGGAAGGAGACCTGAGGTCTTACACAATTCACTTGGGGGTTTGTTCAGACCCAAGCAGTTGCTCCAATTTGGCAGCAGAATATACTTAATTTAAAGCAGTATTTGGGATTGAGGAAAACCTAATGGGGTGAGTATGTATGTGAAATATGTATTCTTTGGGCTCTGTCTGACCCTCTGGTTCCATCTTACTCTACAATACCTTTATGATGGTGATGCAGCTGGGTGGCCCTAGGGGAGAAAAAGAAGGACTGGGTCTGGCAAAAATCATTCGTGTAATTAAAGTTTATTTGAGCACAAAATACTTTCTCTGTCTATAAAATTGCTATTGGCAGTAGCAACAGCACTTCTGGCCAAGGGGGAAGTCTCCAGACTACTAAAGCCCAGTACATAGCTCCCTCTTCCTCTGTGTATATATACACATGTGGGGTGGCTAGATCCCCTTCGCCGCACTCTCTCAGAATGGCTTCATCGGAGAGAAGAGGGGATCTGCGTGAAAACCTGGGATGATCTGGAGTGGGCTAAGCCATTAGTCTGTACTTTTAAGGAGCCCACAATCTTTGCAGATAGCTCTACTGCAGGTGTCCACAAAGGCACTTCTCTGTATGCTTTCTGCCAAGGGAATGGGGTATTTCGACTTTCAGAAAAAGCACTGGCCTTAGTCCTGGTCCCCACTGAAGCAGTGCAGCCCTCCGTAGCTGTTTGGTGGTTATATGTTAAGGGTGTGGCCAGCTCGTCCTTTTTCTTGGGCAGGGACCATGCATGCCCCATGCTCACACCATGCTCTCTAAGTTCTCTTTGGACAGGGCCTCAGCTGCAGCTTCAGCCCAAGTCTCAGATGGTGTGTATGAGTCCTGGTAGTCTTGGAGCAGTTTCACCACTTCCAGGTGGTTGAACTGCACAGCATCATCCAGGGGGATGTTGCCCCACCTGAGAGGAGGAACAGAGACCATAAGCAGGCAAAGAAGACATCAAGAGTGCCCTGGTTATACACCTAACTGGTAGCTGGAGCGCAGAGGTAGAGAAGTTGCTGCCCATTTTCTGTCCCCCTGACTTTAGCTTAATCCTACTCACCTGTCCTTGACAAAAGGATTCACTTTGCAGGCCTCAATCAGGAATTTAACAACTTCAATGTGTCCTAGGAACATAGGCAGAAGGAAAATGAGAGGGTACAGATCCTAATGCTTGTGGTGTTAATGTGAGTAGACACTTGGCAGCTGGAGTCTGAACTAAAAGGGGAGGGGGGAAGGCTTCTTCCCAGTTTTGCTCCCTGCAGCACCCAGTAATAGCCTGCAAACCGAAAGCCATCCAGACAAAACTAGTTGTTGCCTCTGTAGCCTTGAGGGCACACATAATGGGGGTTACTCTTGGTAGAAAAGAAAGGTCTTCGGATCTGCTTTCCCTCTTAATTTTTAACCTTAAGATACCTTCAGCGGCAGCAACGTGCAGGGCGGTGCGGGAGTCATAGTCTTTCTGTTCCATGTCCATGGCTGACAAGGCAAACCTAAAGGGGAGTAGAAAGTAGCTGGAGTTACCCAGATCAGCGTAGAGTCACTGGTAGCCTTTCTGAAGTGGGGTCAGACTGGAAAAGTTCCAGAAAAGGCAAGACAGAGCTTATGACAAGATCTGCGGACTCTGTACAGTCTGTGTTCTCTATCTGATGAGGCTGTCAACTCCTGTGTAAGAGGGGAGTGTGATGGTTCCAGGAACATCACTGCCTACTGTAGTAGGTGCCCAGTACAGATTCATTGATAGCAGTCCATTTGAGGCAAGGTCCTTACCGATCTCCTAGGACTCTGCTTTTAATACCCAGATTAATCACAACAGTGGCTACCATTAATTAAGTTCTTATCACATGGCAGTCACTGTACTTTAAAGAAAAAACTCATTTAAATACAGTCTCTGACCATTCAGTCTGACTGTAAGGCTGAAGCACTTAACTATTTGGCTATGTTGATGGGTAATGAGATTTCTGACTGGGAGTATTTTATTGTGTTTATTTGGTCAGAGTAAAGTACCTTCGAAGAGCTGAGACATCTCCACTAGAGGCAGCAAATAACAGGTTCACCACAGTCTTGTTCTGGAAAACAAATCAGACCTGCCTGAGATGAACTGTGACTTTGAACCCACCCATGCCCAGCTCTTCCCTGTCCCCCTCCCTCAGGGGTTAGCCTTAGGGGTTAACTTAGCCTAGGGTTTTACTGAAGTGTTATGTAATGTTCTTTTCTGAAATAGTCTTATGAGTACCCCCTGGCCCCAAGGTTTTCCTTACCCGGACTTCTCCCCCTTCACGCCGTGGGTCTAATTTCCGGGCACAGTGCCTCAGGTTATCATAGTTGTGGAAATTGAAGAGAGACACCAACCTCTGGAATTGTAAGGCAAAGAGATTGTTTACCTCCTCCCTGCACTTAGTAGGAGCTTGAAGTTGCTTTTATTTTCTCATTGAAAGATACGAAGTGCTATATGCAAAGTAACTTACTTGGCAGAAGTGGACCCCCCTGTAGCTGTTCCCCAGCTTGTCCAGTGGAGGTGACAGACACATCATCCCCATGATGTTGGGCACCACCAGGAGGATGGCTCCTGACACGGCTGATTTGGCCGGCAGGCCCACCTTGGGGACAAAGTTGGAACTGAGGATGAGCCAGAGATGCCCCAACTCTTACCCAATCCGAAATGACGGCATGGGCAAGGCCACGCCCATCTCAAACTGTTGGCTTGTTAATTAGCTTTTCTTACTTCTGTCTCCCCTGCCCTCTTAAATTTGTGGCTTCAGTAAGGAACTTATCTACTCTGTGCCTGAAGCTGTCCTAGAGCTAGGACAAAGTCTGTCAGTTAACTTACATTCAGGAGGTAGGAGGTAGACAATAAACAGGTAGACAAAGACAAAAATAATCACAGCTTAGGATAACACATTAGAAAAAGAGCAGGGTGCTGTGATTGAGGATGAAGTGGGGGGAGGGAGGGAGGTGCCCAGTGGAGAAGTGGGTGGTCAGAAAAGCCTCTCTTTGGAAGTGGCCACCTGTATGAGACCTGAAGAGTCTCCAGCTTTGTGAAGGGTGGCAGTGGAGTGGGCCTGAAATTGTACCCTCCTGCGTTTTATGTGTTTGAGGGGCTTGCTGTGTTTGGCAAACTCCCCTAAGGATTCTTGGCTTAAATTGCCCGGCTGGAGGTTAGTGAGTGAGAGGCAAGAACACACATCCACCTCTCCACCTTCAGAGACTCAGTGTCCTCTCTTCTTGGCTCTGGGCTCGTGACAAATGGATGGCAGGGCCAGACGCACTCACATGGAAGGCAAACTGGCCCGAGAAGTCGTACATGCCGCAGGAGTGCATGAGGCTGAGGGTGTTGCGCACGGCTTCCGCGCTCAGCACGCTCTCTCCAGTGATGGGGCAGATCCCACCATTGGCCAGGGTGGCTGCCATGACACTGCCCGATTCACAGGTCACCTCCACAGAGCACAGCTGTGGAGATGAGGCAGAGGTGAGGGTGCGGAGTGGACCTGAATGCTGTGCTCTGAGGTGGACAGCAATGTTCTTGACACCTTGACCCTTCAACAAATTGCCCTGGTGTTTCTGAAGGGCCCCGGGACCCCTGGTGACCATCTTGTGGGTCACAGGAAGGAAGGCAGTCTGTCTTACTCCCTTGGCCCTGGGCTGAATGGTGGCATTTGCTTACCTGGAAGTAGAGATCAAGGGCAGCCATCATGTCCACTCCTTTTGGAAAGCACTGCAAGGAAGAAGAGGAGAGAGCCATCAGCAGTCCCTGCGCACTGCCAGAAGTCCCCAGCCCCCTCTGCCCTTACACCAGCTGCAGAATTCCCAGGGACTTTCTCTACCGCCTGTCCCAGTTACCTTCTTTTCCTTTAGATAATAACCGATGGCGTAATTCCGATCCCCCGTTTCCTTCTCTGACTGGAATCTGAAGCAGACACCCAATTTAGTAGTTGACATTTGAAAGACGGGTGTGAGGAGAAGGGGGAAAGATAACCTTCCCTCAAAGAGAAAACTAGATTGCACATGTAAAACTAAATCAGCCCTTTTATAAATTCTTCCAGTGATACTGGAGGAAATGTCTGAACCTAAGCCAGCACTAGGCCCAGCTTTATGGTAGTGTGAAAAACACAGCCAAACCCGAATGGTGTGGTCATCTAGCCTAGGAAAATGACGTTTTTGGCTTCGCAAAGCTTGGCAAGAAAGGGCCCAGGTGCAGACTCTCACGCTGTTTTTCATGTTAAGTACTAAACAGAAATGGAACAAATTCTTTTACAAAGCAAACAAATGTCGAGGATGGGGCAGGGAGGAATCTGGGAGGTCAAAGTTCCTCTGGGATTCCTTCCTCCTAACAGTCTATTCTCCTTTATTCACCACGCCCCCTCCCCAGCAACGGCGCCCCTTAGCATGTGTGTGTACACACTCAAAACACACCCCCCCACACACATTTAGCCAGTCCTGTGAACAGGGCCTTACGTGGCATTGCTGAAACCCATGTATTCATTCCCAGCCATTTTGTTCAGATATTGCAAGACCTAGAAGAGAAAAGGAAGCATGGGAGGCTCCCCATGCATGAAGACCCCTAGTAAACACACACAGGCTTCTGCACTCCTCAGTCCTTATCCCAGCAGGGACTTGTGAAGGCCTTCCTCCCCGACACCAGATCCCCACACTTCTGGAAATAAGGCTTCTAATATGGGCTGGTGCACCATCAAAGTGTGGTTAAAGCCAGGCACCGGGGCAGCTGGAATGGACACCTTGCCATAGAGAAAAGCAGCCAGGGGCTGAGCAGCGAGGAACTTACAAAGTCAAACTTTTCTGCTTTGTTACAGTCCATCTGCAAGGCAACAAAAAGAGCTGTCAGTATTCTAAGCCTGGGAGGCTGACAGGGAGGGCCAGAAGGACCTAGTGGAAACAAATTGTTAGACTGGTTTTGCTACTGGGCATGTGTTGCATTTCACGATGACTTTTTTTTTTTTTTTTAACTGAGACTTTTTGTATCCATGCCTATGTAGTGATCTTAAAAACCATTTAGAGTTTATGATCAAGTAATGAGGACAGATAATTTCACCCCATCTGTGAGCCTCACCCATCCCTGAGTTTCACTCCCATCTCCATCCTCAATGCCTATCCTCATCCCTCACTCCCACTTTCATGTTCCTGGTTCCAGTCCTGTCCCCAAGCCCTGCCCCTATTCCTGCTCTCCATCCTCATTGCTTATTCCCCTACTGGAGCCTTACTCTGTGCTATTCCTGACGCCCACAGCCGTCTCCAAGACTGGAGTGAATGATGGGAATGGGAGGAGGGTGTGTGTTGCATACACTGTAATACTCAACTATATAAACTATATTGATAATTGAAGTAAAGTTAAAGATTTTAGCTGAGGGTCACGTCAGTAGGGCCTGTTTAGATGGGGATGGGATGAGGCAGGTCCCAGATAGAGGGCTGTAGACAGAGTGATCCCAGAGCAAGGGGAGAGCCTGGCCCGCCCCAAACCTCCAATTGCTTCCTGTCTGTGTCAGCTACAGTGTCAACACTGCAGGAACTCTGACACCTGAGTCCCTAGGGGGAGGGCTCCTAACACCACCTTCCTCAGGAGGGGCTGTGATTGGCTCTGGACTGTTGCTGCCCACACTGCTCTCAGGGTGTTGCTCAAGCCCTGGGAGACCTACAGCTGACAGGCTGGCCTGACATCCTTGCTCAAGGCCAACTCACAGCTCCGGGTGACGTGAACAGCTGCCCCGGTCTGGCCATTCACCCTTCTTTCCGTGAGTCCCTCACCCAGAAGTGGCCAATCAGTACCTAACAGAGCTGTCCTCCCTTGTGTCTGGCATTCAGCCCTTGGTTCTAGGCTGGGGTCAGGACCTGCTCTCTTCTCTCTGGGCCAGGAAGCTCTGGGCCCCAGACTCATGGGTGGGGGCAGGGATACAGTTCCTCTTACTAATGTCCTCAGCATAATTTATGAGTCCCTGCTGTGTCTTCACTGCCTCCTGGGCACCCTCAAAGGAATCAAGGCCCCACCAATCTCCCTGGAGAGACAGGCAGATATGAAGGATAGAACAAGGCGAGATAGAGAGCAGTACCTTCCAGAAGCCTAGGTAGCACTGACCTTGATCAGGGAGCTCACGACAATGGCACCAGCATTGACCATGGGGTTATGGGGGATTCCTGGGAAATACAAACCACCCAGAGTCTTATCAGCCACTGAGTAAAACCTTTACAGCCTGCCCACTCTGCAGGGTAGATGGGAAAGGTTTCTTTGCTGGGGAGGATGGAGTGACAGAGCTGATCAGGAAGGGCAGAGGACTTCCCTGGTGGTCCAGTGGTAAAGACTCCCACCTGCCAATGCAGGGGGCACGGGTTTGACCCCTGGTCCAGGAAGATTCCACATGTCACAAGGTAACTCAGCCTGTGCACTGCAATTACTGAGCCTGAGTGCTGCTACTGCTGAAGACTGGGTGCCCAAGAGCCCGTGCTCCACAACAAGGGAAGCCACCGCAGTGAGAAGACAGTGCTCCACAACGAGAGAGTAGCCCCGCTCGCCACAGCTAGGGAAAGTCTGTACAGCAATGAGGACCTAGTGTAGCCAAAGATAAATTAAAAAAAAAAAAAGGAAGGGCAAAGAAACTCATACCTTTGGGAGAGGGGTGGGATAAGAAGCAGACATCTGTGAGTCTGGTCCGGGCCCAGGGAGTGCTCACCTTCCTCATTGAGGGAGAGCGTGTTGTAGCGCAGGCCGCTGGGCTCCTTGCCCACGAATTTATGCACATAGTCCGTGCCTAGGGTGCTTACGGAGATGGCATATGTGAGGGGCTTCACGCAGGACTGCAGGCAGAAGGGGTCTTTGTGTGGCCCACGGAGTGCCTGGAGGCAAACGGGCCATGAAGGGTTGGACTATGCTCTGCACCTGTGCCCTGCCTCCCCTTCCTCAGCCAGCATCTCACCGTTGACCATCCACAGTGCACAGCGAGACGCCCCACAGGTCTGGATTTGACTTGGCCAGCTGAGGGATATAGGCTGCCACCTGCATAGGAGTGGGTAGACAAAACAGAGACAGAATGGAGAAATGGACATGGAGAGGGGGAACAGAGCTGAGGTTCAGGATCAGGAGAATATTTTAGATAAAAGCTAAAATTCTGACTTCTGCTGGACAACAGGGTTCCCTCCTGCCTGGTGTTCCTAGAGACCTTAAGTCCGAAGCCTTAAGTCCTAGGCCTTACCCTTCTGCAGACCCATTCCTACAGAGGTAGCAGTAAAGTGCATAGAAGGTATTAATACAAAGAGAATACTGGGTTAGCTTTCCTTTCTCTCTTTAGGCTCAATAACCCTATAGTCTCTTTCAAAGTTCTATTGAGTCCTTATGTCAGTTGTCTCCATAAAAACATCAGATTCTCTCACTTGCTCTAGCAATCACAGGTAAAAATACATAAAGCCCTTGTCTTCCACTTTTAGAGGTTCTGCTTCTCATCTTTCATCAATTGGATTCCCAGTGCCAGGAAATCTCCAAGAAGCAAAGTATACCTGGCCCAGAGCCCTTGCCCCTCCCTCTATCCCCTGGCCCTCACCTTGCCTCCAGTGAGCTCTTTGGCATCCTCAAAGATGCGGTCCACGTGGCTTGTGAACTCCTCAAAATCAGGAATGACAAACTTCTTTCGGAAGGCCTGAGTCAGTAGCACAATGTTGCTGCTCACACATCTGGATCCCAGACACGATTGGGTTAGAGGGCTGGAGACACACAGCTGTGACTCATGTGGAAGCATGGGGGTTGGGAGTAAAAATGTGAGTGGTCGTCGGGTTTGGGACCAACAGCTGTGTATGTACCCTTCGGTCTATTGCTGGATCTTTCTGGGTCTTGTTTCTATGCTCTAAAATGAAGGGTTGTAATGATATGGAAAGATATTCCAAGACATAGTGTCCTGGGATAGGAGGAAAAAAACCCTGAAAAATCTTTAAGTAGGTTTTATATTTTAAATCTTAAATGTTTACATATGTATATGGACATTACCTAGAAGATACCTACTAATCTGTTTACTTCTGGAAAAAGGGACTGGGATTGGGGAAAGAAGGAAAAGAGAACATGTATTTCTCTGTTGTTTGAATTTTTATAATAAGTATAGGCATATTCACTTGTTGCTTGTGTAACCAGTAAATAATAAACTTAAGTGAGGGGTTGACTTGAATCCCTAGGATCCCTCCTGGCTGTTAAAGTCTGTGTCCCCAGAACAGTTTTGAGACCAGGTGCCCATGTTTCCCAGGCTCTCACTTTCGGAAAAGATCTCGGTCCAAGAGGCCACCACTGTTGGACTCTCGAACCATGCGGCGCATCTGGCTCATGCAGTCCCGGAGCCGGGGATCTGACGTCTGCAGTCCGGTGGCCTTCAGCGCCTTCCGGGGAAAGAAGCCTGGTAAGGTCAACTACAAGGACAATAATCCAATCCTAATCATTTTCCCCAATGGATAACAATGAGCTCAACCCCAACCACTACAACAGGTGGAACAAATGGGTTTGCAGACTAAGAAAGGATGGAGTATAACAATTTTGAAGGCTAACGGGTTTCCTGCCCTTTTTCATCAAGGCAGCTGGTTTCTGAACCCCTTGGATATATGTGCCAAACCAAGAAGATAGGCAGAGTCAGAGGGTTGAATTACCCCTTCTGGGACAGCCTAGGTTATCTGCTATCGTCAGCTGTTTTTCATCCTCATAATGAAGCCACCCATTAGCTGCCTTGTACCTGTCCTCCCTTTTCCCAGTTTCCAGAGATCCTAAGGGATTAGTATCCTGAGCAGGTGCAGAGGAACTTACAGTAGTGAACTTGTGGATAGGGATTCGTTCCTGTCCCTCAGCAATGGTGTAGAAGAGCAGGTCACCCAGACGGGACAGCATGCACTCTCTGAAGAGTCACTGTTTGGAGGCAGAGACAGGGGAGAAGGACAGGAACCTGAGAACTGCTCCCTGCTCCTTCTGCTAGAACAAGGGCTGAGCAGTAAGGAGGTGTCCTCAGTCTACACTGCCTCCCTGAACCTTCTGATCTATCCCTATAATTCTAACCTTCACATCTGTCCTGTTCTCCAGCTTTCTTTTGTTCCTAAACTTCAGACATTTGTTTCTAGTTGCCTCCTAGATAATTACATTTCTAGATGTAGAGTAGCACTGCAAACTCAGTATGTCCAAGTCTGAGGTCATCTTGCCTGGCTCCCTCCCTCTACACTTCCTTTTGTGTTTCCCATTTGGATTAAGAGTGTTACCACTTACCCACAGGCCAAGCTGGAAACGTATAATCATTTGGACAATCCCCATACCTTATAACCATAACGAAACCTGGATGAATCTATCAAATCCATGTGCTTTTCTTCTCTCCCCCTCTGCTGGAATGGGGTAGTAGAAAGTACAGAGTTTGCCCCATAATAGCTATATGATCTTAATATGGATAGTAAGTCAGGTTATTTAATACAGCTGAACCTGCTTCCTCATCTCTAAAATAAGGGTTTAATATCTGCTTCACATGGGTAATGTGAGGTTTAATTTCAACAACATTCCATGAAAAAAACTTTCACAAAGCAGATGCTCAGTGGCTCCTTGTTTGTTGATTACACATTCTCTTGACTTGCAACCCACTGTTCACAATGTGACAGTTATCTTTCTAAAACTCAAATATCATTTCTCTAATCAGACCTTTGATAGCTCCCTAGTACCTACAGAATAAGTTATATTTCTTAGTATGGCATTAAAGGCTCTTTAAAACCTGCCAACATTCCTTTCCTACTTTCTACCATGCCCCCACACTCCAGTTATTCCAGGAGTAATATTAAATAGAAGAAGCAAGCTGAAGAACACTCTTTATACTACGGTACTATAGTATGGTGAAGTGAAGTGAAGTCGCTCAGTTGTGTCCGACTCTTTGCGACCCATGGAGTGTAGCCTACCAGGCTCCTCTGTCCATGCGATTTTCCAGACAAGAATACTGGAGTGGGTTGCCATTTCCTTCTCCAGGGGATCTTCCCAGTTCAGGGATGGAACCCAGGTCTCCTGCACTGTAGGCAGACGCTTCCACCATCTGAACCACCAGGGAAGTCTAACTAAGTCTACCATAGTATGGTACAGGTAATAAATAGGTGGCTCCCCAAATGGACTAAGGCACTATCAGGCTTCCTGGCCTTTGTTGTGTATACTGAAACTTCTGCATGGAAAGACCTTTTCCTCCTTCACCTGTACAGTCCTTCTCATCCTACAAAGTCCATATCAAATGTTATTAACTCTGCAAAGGATTTCCCAAACTCCTAGATTTTGCTTATGCTGCTGGTATGACACAACATACCATCTTATTGACAGAAAACAATCTTCCCTGCTCTATCTACTGTTGTGTTGTCTTAGTTTTTTTTTTGGAGGCAGGGCTGGGCCGGGCAGCATTCGGGATCTTAGTTCCCCTACCAGAGATATCAGCATATATTTGTTGATATTTGCATAAAATATGTCTAGAAGGTTGTACAAGATATCAATGACAGATGTCTCTGCGGAGTAAAATTTCCTAAGAATTTAAGACATAATTGAACAACTGCATAAGAATATGTAGTAACCAAACTGAAGATTGGTTAAATAAATTAGGATATCTCAATACCATGGAATCTTACAATGACAAAACAGCAGCCATTAAAAGGATAATATCATGTATGCACAAATTAAATCATATTAAAAGCTGTTTATAAATGGAAAAGATAGGCTATCAAAGAATAGGAATACTATGATCCTACTTTTGTTACATTTTTATATATCCATATATAGCATATAGTATGTATGTGGATATAAATCATGGATTTATATTGAATACAGATATATGGTTACCTCTAATATTGGGACCTTAATTTTTTCCTTGATACTCTATTTACCTTGTTTTTCTTTAATAATTAGAAATAAAGCTAAACATTAAAAAAAAAACAATAACCTGAATTACAGGGCTTTTTCTCTTTGCTACCCTCCTTCTCCACCAAGAACACTTTCCCCTCATGGAGGGTGCCACATTCCCAGAACCCATCCCTCTCCATGCCCTCAACCCCTTCTTCCCAAAGGAGTATCAGTCCAAGGCCTTTACCAAGAAGTCTCTGGGAGCACAGGCAGCAATAGGTAGGAGGATTAAGTTCCTAAGAACACTTCCAACTGTAAATCAAATACTCCAGTTAAACACACACACACTCACACACACACACACACACACACACACCCCACTTCTATTACCTGAGCCACAAGATAAGGAAGGAGGTGTGTGTGTACAGGAACCAGGGATATCTCTTGCTGCCTATCCCACAGAAGATGTGAGGGTGAGGGAGATTAAACTTTTTCTTTATCCCACCACTATTTCTCTCAAGGTGATTATTTGGGAAAAGTTTGGGTGGAAAGTAGACTTGGAGACAGAAGGTTTATTCTTTAAAATTTAAACATTCTGTGTCACCTTGAAAAGAGGCTGATGTATAGCATAGTAACAATTCTTACCAATAATAATTTGTATAGTTGCTAACTCTTGTCTGACTCTCTTGCGACTCCATGGACTGTAGCCCGCCAGGCTCCTCTGTCCATGGAATTTCCCAGGGAACAATACTGGAGTGGGTTGCATTTCATTCTCCAGGGGATCTTCCCCAACCAGGGACAGAAACGGAGTCTCCTGCATTGGCAGGTGGATTCTTTACCATTGAGCCATCAAAGATAAATAGATAAAGCTTATTGAATGTTACCTGTCCAGGACAGGGGGCTTCCTGGGTGGATCAGACGGTAAAGAATCTGCCTGCAATGTGGGAGACCTGAGTTCGATCCCTGGGTTGGGAAGACCCCCTGGAGAAGGGAATGGCTACCTACTCCAGTATTCTGGCCTGGAGAATTCCATCAACAGTCCAGGACAGGAAATCCGGTGGTGGTGAGGTAGAGGACAGAGTGGTCTGTCTGGTTACTTTAATTATAGTGTCATGTCTTTCTGATTGTCCTCAATAGATGTCAATGACAGGGGAGTTGGTTCATTCCTTATTCTTGCTATAAAAGAGCAGGGGCTACCTGGATAGTGTCTGTGTTAGCTTCTGGGGACGACAAAATTTCCTGCTCAGTCTGTTTCTGCGTGTGGAAGACAAGAGGCTCATCCACCAAGTGTTCCTGGGTGGTGAGGGAGAGAGGTTCAGCCTCTAGGGCTGATTGAGACCAAAGGAAGAAAACACCTTAAATCAGGGAGCCGCCTGAGCAGCACGTTTAATGGCTCTTGACTGGTTCTGGTTTGCGAGATCTGCGTTTTATGATCTTCCCCTCCACTATAGATTTTCCTCCTTCAAAAACCAATCGGAGAACCACCCTTATTCTAGATTAGGGAGTCCTGATTACGCACACAACACATACGCAGACGACATACGCACGTATCTGCGTACCGATAACACTCGAACATCACACATTACATGCCGAAACACAGGTCACACACAGATCCAAGTACACCAGGACACGAGACAGGCTGTTCCACACCCACGCATCCCCAAAATACACACGAGGATCAGGGAGAAAAGGAGGGTGAGGATGGGCAGTGCTCACACTGCCCTGCACTCAGACACGTGCACCAAGCAACACTCCGCGCCCACCAGCATTCCCAATTAAGTACGCACCTTGGATAGGCACCATCCCGAGCACCGACCTGCCCAAAAGCCCTCCCGGGCGGATGACACTTTACTGCCCGAGCGTGGCGGACCCAAAGCCCCAAATCTAAAGGAAAAGGCATCGCAGGACAGTAAGCGAGGAGAGGAGAAGGGAGATGGGATGCGCTCCTGAGGGAATAGGACTCGGAAGCTAGCGGGAACCGCAGTGGGAGTGGGAGCGAGCCTATCCCTTGCCCCTGTCCCGCGAATCTTACTGATCCTGAAGCTGCGTCTGGTGGCTGTGCGGCGTCTCCTTGCCCTGCGCCGCGGCCTCACTGAGGTGGTGCCGGACGCCCCAGCCAAGGAGAGGGTTCTGCTCAGGTGACCCCAGCCTCCCCGCCGGCAGTGACTGCCAGCCCTGCTCAGCGAATTCTGTAGAGCCTTGACGGAGCGCATCCCCCCAGCTCGCCGCCCGCTCGGCCCGAGCGCCCAGGGCGTCTGAGAGGTGGTTGGAGGGAGGGCCGGAAGAACCGCGGACCAGGTGGGGAGAGCTCAGGGATGGAGTGCAGTGGAGAGGAGAGGCCCGGTGGGTGGGGTTGGTGCAGGAGGAGGGGCCGGTCTCTATAAGGCTCGGGACACTGCCTGGAGCACCCAATTCCCCGTGACAGGGCATCGCGGAGGCGCGCACGCGATGGAGCAGAGGCGCAGGGGGGCGGGGGTCTAGCAGCTGGTGAGAAGGGGGCGGTGCTTGAGAATTGGGATGGACAATATCCAGGTCCAATCATTGAGAAAGTTAAAAAAAAAACTTGGGGGCGGAGATAAGATGAGGCTATCCAATGAAAGCAAGGCGGTGGGCCATCCATAAAAGCGGACTGATTTCCTCCGCGCTCTGGCCCGCTGCGGCTAGCGGTACAGGCAGGCGCTGAGGGCGGGAAGGCTGAAGTGGGGGCAGTTGCGAGGGCCAAGGACGCGGTGGCGGTCAGAACGATGGAAGTCTTGGAGAGAGGGGAGAGCGGTACCCCTTCTCACTCGGATAAGAGTGAGCCATGTTCAAGAGGCCTCTTACGTGACCTTCGACATTCGAAGGCCAGAACCAGCCCTCAGTACCCTCCCTCTTAGTGCGGCATCGAGGCGGAACGCTGAGACTCTAGCACGTGGTGTTGGTGAGTGAGGAGTCAGACGGCCGGCAATTACCCCGGCTGGAAACAGCCTGCAGCACTTAAGTGAGATCAGTGGGCGGAGGAAAGATCACCCTAGGTTGCTAGGGTGCCTGGGATTTCGCTTTATTTCTGCTTCTTAGTGGCTGTTTAAGACTTAGGTGTCCAACCAGTCCATTCGAAAGGAGACCAGCCCTGGGTGTTCTTAGAAGAAATGATGCTAAAGCTGAAACTCCAGTACTTGGCCACCTCATGCGAAGAGTTGACTCATTGGAAAATACTGATGCTGGGAGGGATTGGGGGCAGGAGGAAAAGGGGACGACAGAGGATGAGATGGCTGGATGGCATCACGGACTTGATGGATGTGAGTTTGAGTGAACTCCGGGAGTTGGTGATGGACAGGGAGGCCTGGCGTGCTGCGATTCATGGAGTCGCAAAGAGTCACACACGACTGAGCAACTGAACTGAACTGTCCTTAATTCTGAGCCCTTAAACATTTTATAAACCGTTAGGTGCTCCCGAAATTTTATCTTAATTGCTTGCCTTTGTATTCCTCACCGTTAGAAAAGATGTACAAAAAGAATTTTGAAAACTAAGCACATTCAGAAATTTTATCATTTGCAACAAGGAGAGCATTCGCCCGTATCTTCACAGGATTTAGTAGAAGCTCATGGAAATAATAACTCTTATGGTGTGTCAACCGCTTTATATAGTCTCCTCCCATTTTACCAGAGACCTAAAGAACAGCTGTTACTAGTCCTATTTTGAAGATCAGGAAACTAAGACTCAGAAATTAAGATTTTCTTTGACTCAGCTAACCCCTCTAATAGGTACAAGGATTGGGAATCAGACTCAAGTCTCTGACCTCAAGGCCGTCTCCACCGTGCAGCCCTTACCAAAATTAACCATTGAATTATCCCAGGAAATGACCTCTTTCCTGGAGGAAGATTTGTGTGGGGTCAGTATAATACAATACTAAGAGTTGGTTAGAGGCTTACTGTATCACAGAATGTCACTAGCTTTCCTTTTTGTTTTTGGATTAAAATGAGCATCAAGGATAACTGTGGGAAAGAAATATCAAAACCATACACTGGTATGTTCTGTGGAAAGGCTGTTCTCCTTTGGCTTGGTTAAGGTTGGAATGTTATTTGGTTTGAAACCAAATAGAGTGACCTTTCTTTTATTTTGGTTTGTTTGTTTTTCTCTGCTGTAGTCATTCCTTAACTGCCCTATCCCTTCTCCTTAGGTAGGACTCTAATTCAGGACTCCAGCATACCCTGGCTGCCTTATTAATGGCTTTGCCCATTACTTCTTTTTTTATTATTATTATTTTTAATTGGAGGATAATTGCTTTACAGTGTTGCCTATTGATTCTTTAAGAAAGTTCTGGGTCTTAATACTTAGTGTAAACTTGAGCCAGCATTGATTTTTTCCAAATGTAGTAGGCTAATCTTATCCTTATTTCACAGGAATGTTATTTCTGCGAAGCTTTTTGAGCTGTCAAGAAAAACATGACATGTGTCAGAGCATTTCTAAGCATTACCCAGAAGGTATTTGCTTCTTTTTATTTCCTAGCCCCTGCTCTTTTGAATTAGCTTTAATTATAATCAGTAATAAGTTCCTCACTCTCTTTCTCCCCAGTTTTCTCAGATAGTGGGAACTGGTTGGGCAGTGAAAAAAATCTACCGGTAGAAGGGGAGGTTCTTTTCATAGAGACTTTAGACTCTGCGTAGAATTCTTTGACTTTTGGACTGATTCTTCCATTATAATATAGCTGCTTTTGCATGAGGATGACCGGTGACTTGAGAAGCCTACAGCATTTAGGAAGATACAAGTTTGTCATCCTAGGTGTTTAGAGTTTAGCAGTGTCAAGTTCTTTTTCTGTTTCTGATTGGAAAAGCTCCTATTTAGTTGAATCTTTGCAGAAGTACTCGCCAACTGTGACATGGCCAACTAGATCTGACTTTTCACAAGTGAAGGAAAACTCTTTAGTTTCTACTAATAGTTCTATCTAATAGTAGATTTTTAGATCAGTTCCTGGTTGTGCTAAAGTTTTGTGGTATATGGAGGAGGATTTCGAGTTTTTAAAATCAGAAAAGCTGTATCTTCTGTGGTACAAAATTAGAAACTTGATGCTTATGTTTGGAGGATGTTTATTTGTTATGATTTAGAGACTCTCATTTGTTCTACTCTTAGACTGTAGTTAGAATCTCAGTCCGAGTGAAAGATTATTTCATATAAGTTAGTTTTTCATTAGTGTTTGTTTTGCTAATGTTGCTTTCAGTCAGTCACTCAGTTATGTCTGATTCTTTGCGATCTCATGGACTGCAGCACGCCAGGCTTCCCTGTCCATCACCAACTCCCGGAGCTTGCTCAAACTCATGTCCATCCAGTTGGTGATGCCATCCAACCATCTCATCCTCTGTCATCCTCTTCTCTTTCTGCTTTCAATCTTTCCCAGCATCAGGGTCTTTTCAAATGAGTCAGCTCTTCGCATTAAGTGGCAAAAATATTGGAGTTTCAGCTTCAACATCAGTCCTTCCAATGAATATTCAGAACTGATTTCCTTTAGGATTGACTGGTTTGATCTCCTTGCAGTCCAGGGGACTCCCAAGGGTCTTCTCCAACACCACAGTTAAAAAGCATCAGTTCTTTGACACTCAGCTTTCTTTGTAGTCCAGCTCTCACATCCATACATGACTACTGGAAGAACCATAGCTTTGACTGGATGGACCTTTGTTGGCAAAGTAATCTCTGCTTTTTAATATGTTGTCTAGGTTGATCATAGAATTTCTTCCAAGAAGCAACCATCTTTTAATTTCATGGCTGCTAATGTTGCTATTGATGTACATTCCTTCCTGACTTAGTTTCTCCATTTGTAACAGATAATATTGTCTTTTACTGGATAAAATACAAGTACTGGGAACTCTGACATATTCATGGAATGAATTGAAAATGATTATCTTATTTACTGTACATCTTGGAGAACCTTCCAAATCAGTATATACTGTGCTTTCTTTTATGGCTATGTAGTATTCCATTGTCTAGATGTATCATTATTATTTTGAAAGTCCCTTATTGGTGAATTTTTGTATTATTTTCCCTTTTCTATTATTATTAGAAGGACTTCATTTCCTGGTTTGTTTGGGACAATCTCATCTATGCCAGTTGTCCCAGTTTAAATATTAACAGGGCCCTCGTTTTTTTTAAAGGGTCCTGATTTGGACAAAACAATATGTTTTATGGTTACCTTAGCTATTACAATGCTGCAGTGAATAAGAATGTATACCTTTTTATTTTGCAGGTTGCAAATATAACTGAGTTAAATCCTAGAGGTTGAATTGCTGAGTCAAAAGGTATATACATTTGCAATTTTGATAGATGTTGCCCTGTTGCCTTCCATATTGGTAATATCATTTTCCAGTCTCACCAGTGATCAGGAGAGTACTTGTTTTTCCACTTTTACCTCAATTCATTATCACTTTAAAAAAAATGTTTCTTTCCAATAGGTGTAAAATGGTATCTCATGTTGTTTTTATTTTACTTTTTAAAAATTACAAATGAAGTTGAGCATCTTTTTATGTGTTTAAGAGCATTTTGTGTTTCCTTTTTTATGAATTACATGTTTTTCCATGTTTTTTGATTATTAGAGTTTTGGTATTTAGCCTTTGGTGAAATGAATTCCGTACATCCCTCTACCTCCCAAATCATTTGACTTTTGGTTTTCCATTTGTAGTTTGCCATATGGGAATTTTTAATCTTTATGTAGTCAGATTGCTCCATCTGTATCTTCTACTCAATGACTATCATTATTCAGCAAGAAATATGTAATCTTTGATTTCCTCATCCTTCAGATCCTCTGTGTGTGTGTCTGTGTTAGTCGCTTAGTTATGTGGGACTCTGTGACCTCGTGGACTGTAGCCTGGCAGGCTCCTCTGCCTATGAAATTCTCCAGGCAGGAATACTGGAGTGGGTTGCCATTTCCTTCTCCATAATAGGTCTCAAAACTGTTACCTCTCCCCATTTCCCTTGCTACTATTCTAGTTAAGTTTCTTAGTTTAGGTCTCCCTTCCGTCAGTTTCACTCACTTCCAATCTGTTCTTTACAGCAGAGCCACAAGTGACCTTTGAGAAATGCAACTCTGATTATGTTTTGTTTTTATGGAACCCACTGATGGTTTCCAAAATCTAGCATAAATTAAAATATAGTAAAAAAGAAAAGAAAAGAATGGGAAGAATGTTTTCTCATGAGAAATGAGGACACTTAGCAAATGTAGATAGCTCTTAACTGTGGGAAAAATAAGAACAAGAATAGCTAGAGAAGAACATAAGTTCAGGGAAGGGGCTTTTGTTTGTTTTGAATATTTGTTTTTGTTTTGTCTTTTTAAGAAAACCATCATCTCAGTATGTGGAGGAGGAAAGGCAGTAGAGATGAAAAGGTTGAAGATAGGAGGTAAATATTATATGCTGAGATTATAGGAAGAAGTGAGGTAGAAAGCTTGAGACTGGTAAGTACTTAGAACAGCTGTTGTAGAGCTAAGGGAAGGCACTAACTAGAATCTTTTAGGAGTGTTGGGAACTATCTAAGAGCCTGTTGAGATGAGAAGTTTGTAGGTTAAACATTTTATACAGAAAAAGTATATAGACAGTTTATGTGGGAGTGCTGCGAAACTTTCAGAGCACAGATAATCCCAATCTTAACTTGCTTTGTTCCACAAAAGAGAAAAGGAAGAAAAACTTTACAACCTGCTTTGTTAAATTACCATATACTTTAAAACTCAAACCAGACAAGAACAGTTTAGGAAAACTAATTTTAAAGACATAGATGTAAAAATCATAAAACATACATTTTTATAATCAATAAATTTTTACCCCAGGAATGCTAGAATGGTTTAATACTAGCAAATGTGCATAATTACCAAATCAGTAGATTAAGAGAGAAAATCTATTTGATCCTCCAGATCATTGCAGAAGAAATATTTGGTAAAATTAAATACCTGTTCATCTTCAAAGTTCTTAGGCAAGGAAAGAAATATCCTGATAAACCTGACAAAAGGTTTATCAGGGAACAGGCCTGGTTTTACTATTTCTGTTAAACATTTTATTGAAGGTCTTATTATTGTCCAGTAAGACAGTAAAAATAAATGTTATAGATTATGAGAAAGCAAAATTGTCATTATTCACAAATGATATTTATGAGGAAAATCCAAGTAATGGGTAAATTACTGGGCCTAATAAGAGATCTAGCAACCTCTTATTACAGATTTGCTAGAGGTCTAGCAAAGTTGCTAGATAAAAAGATCAGTATCGAAAATTCAATAGCATTGCTATGTTGAAGTAATAATTATGCCTTTTTTTTATGATGGTGTTACATGCTGAGAAGTACACATGAATAAACTTAGTACAGAATTAATAAACCTAATAAAAGAATTTTAGGGAGAAATTAGTGAATGGAAAGGTATACCATGTATTAAGCTGGTTCCCATGATCCCTACCTCCTGATATTCATGCCTGTGTAAATCTTTCCCCTTAAGTATGAATGGGACCTCTGCTTAGCTCCTAATAAACAGAATACAGCAATTGTTACTTTCCCTGGTGGCTTTCAAGAAGCAAGCTGCCATGTTGTGAGCTATCCTAAGGAGAAAGCCACATGCTAAAAAACTGAAGGCAGCTCTCAGCCAACACCCAGCAAGAAAGTGAGGCCCTCATCCAAAAGCCTGGAAGGAACTGCTGCTGCTGCTAAGTCACTTCAGTCGTGTCTGACTCTGTGAGACCCCATAGACGGCAGCCTACTAGGCTCCTCTGTCCCTGGGATTCTCCAGGCAAGAATACTGGAGTGGGTTGCCATTTCTTTCTCCAATGCATGAAAGTGAAAAGTGAAAGTGAAGAACTGAATGTTGCCACATATCATGTAACAGATTGGATCCTTCCTGCTTTGAGCCTCAGATGAGAACTCAGCCCTGGCCAACACTGATTGTAGCTTCACTAAGCCCAGACAACTGACACATAGAAACTGTGAGATAATAAATATGTGTTGTTATATACCACTAAGTTTACAGTGATATCTTATGTAGTGATAGACAACTAAAGAGGCTTCCCTGGTGGCTCAGATGGTAAAGAATCTGCCTGCAATTCAGGAGACCTGGGTTCGAGTCCTGGGTTGGGAAAATCCCCTGGAGAAGGGAATGGCTACTCACTACAGTATTCTTGCTTGGAGAATTCCATGGACAGAGGAGCCTGGCGGGCTACAGTCCATGGGGTCGCAAAAAGCTGGAATACGACTGAGCGAGTAACACAACACATACAGTGTTAAATGGAGCGAAACAATCAAAAAGATGGAGGCTCTCCCCAAAGTAACATAATCTTAACACAATCCAATCAAAATCTCAACAGGGTTTTGCACAGAATTTTCATAAATCCTAAAATCTCAGTAGAAAACAAAAGAGAGAAGCCAAGATAATTCTGAAAAAGAGTGAAGAAGGATCTGAACTTCTCTACAGGATATCAAAACTTTTATTAAGCTATATGGTAATAATGTGATTAACTTTTAAAGAAAACTGCCAGTTTTCTAAAATGGCTGTACCATTTTACATTCCCACCAGCAATGTATGAGAGCTTTGATTTCTCCTTATCCTCATCAACACTTAATGTCTTTTTTATTGTTGTTTAGTAGCTAAATCATGTCCAACTGTTTGCAACCCCTTGGACTGTAGCCCACCAGGCTCCTCTGTCTATGGTATTTTTCAGGTAAGAAGTATAGGAGTGTGTTGCCATTTCATTCTCCAAGGGATCTTCCCAACCCAGGGATCAAACCTGTGTCTCCTGCATTGCAGGCGGATTCTTTACTCCTGAGCCATTTTAATATAGTATATATTAAAATGGGCATATAGTAGTTTCTCATTGTGGTTTTAATTTGCATATCCCTAAAAGCCAATGCTTCTGAACACTTTTTTATGTACTTATTAGTCTTTTGGATGTCTTTGGTGAAATGTCTTTGGGTACCACTAGTCTTTTGTACATTTTAAATAACTGGATTATTGTCTTATTATTCAGTTTTAAGAGTTCTTTGTATATCTAAACACAAGTCTTTTATCAGATATGTAATTTGCAATATTTCCTTGCAGCCAGTGACTTGTTTTTTTTTTTTTTTAAATAGTATCTTTTTAAAGTCAGAAGTTTAAAATTTTAATGAAGTCCAATTTATCATATTTTTCTTTTGTGCCATATGCTTTTGGTGTTGTGTCTGAGAATTTTAATCCAGAGTCATGAAGATGTTCTCCTGTTTTCTTCCAGGAGACTATAATTTTAGCTTTTTCATTTAATTCTGTGATCCATTTCAAATTAACATTTGTGAATAGTGTGATGTAAGGATCTAAGTTTTCTTTTTTGCATGTAGTATCCAATTATTCCAGCACTGTTTGTGGAAACCTTTGTTGAGAATTAGTTGACCATTAATATAAGGGTTTCCTTCTGGTCTCTCAATTCTGTTCCATTGATCTACATTCCTATCTTTATAACAATACCACATTCTCTTGAGTACTTTAACTTTCTCATAAGTTTTGAATTCAGTGTAAATCTTTCAGCTTCTTTCTTTTTCAAAATTATTTTGGTTATCCTAGGTCCTTTGCAGCTTCACCAGCTTCTCAACTTCTGCAAAGAAGCCTACTAGGATTTTGTCATTGAAACTATATGTTAATTTAGTAGAAATTATCATCTTAACAATTACTTCTTTAATTTTTCTCAGCAATGTTTTATACTTTTCAGTGTATAAATTTTACATTTGTTTGATTAAATTTATTTCCATTTAATTCCTTTTGATGTTATTATGAATAGAATTTTCTTAATTTCATTTGAGTCTGTTTACTGCTAGTGTATAGGAATATAGTGGATTTTTGTATATTGATCTTGTGTTCTGTGACCTCACTGGACTCATTTATTAATTCTAGCGGTTTTATTGCAGTTTCCTTAGGATTTTCTGCACAATCGTGTTTATGAATAAGGATAGCTTTATTTCTTCCTTTCCAATCTGGATGCCTTTCAGCTCTTTGGTTTTGTTGTTGTTGTTTGCTTGCTGTTTCTTAGGGCATTGTCTAGAACTTCCAGCATAGTGTTGAACAGAAATGGTGAGAGCAGTCACCTTTGCCTTGTTCCTGATTTTAGGGAGAATGCATTCAGTTTTTTAGCATTAAGTTGAAGTTAGCTGAGGAGGTCATGGCAACACACTCCTGTATTCTTGCCTGGAGAATCCATAGACAGAGGAGCCTGGTGGGCTACAGTCCATAGGGTCACACATAGACACACTGAAGTGACTTAGCATGCACGCATGCATGAAGTTAGCTGTAGGGTTTTTACATTTATTATTTGTCTATTAAAATGAAAATTTCTATTGTTAGGAGATTATATCATGAATGAGTATTGATATTGTCAAATGTTACTTCTGCATTTACAGAGATGATCATGGGGATTTCAGTTCAGTCACTCAGTCGTATCTGAATCTTTGTAACCCCACCGACTGCAGCACACCAGATTTCCTGTCCATCACCAACTCCCAGAGCTTACTCAGACTCATGTCCATCAAGTTGGTGATGCCATCCAACTATCTCATCCTCTATTGTCCCCTTCTCCTGCTTTCATTCTTTCCCAGCATCAGGGTCTTTTCCAATGAGTCGGTTCTTCCCATCAGGTGGCCAAAGTATTGTAGTTTTGGCTTCAGCATTGGTTTTTCCAATGAATACTCAGGACTGATTTCCTTTAGGATGGACTGGTTGGATCTCCTTGCAGTCCAAGGGACTCTCAAGAGTCTTCTCCAACACCACAGTTCAAAAACATCAATTCTTTGGCACTCGGCTTTCTTTAGTCCAACTCTCACATCCATACGTGACTACTGGAAAAACCATAGCTTTGACTGGATGGACCTTTGTTGGCAAAATAATGTCTCTGCTTTTTAATATGCTGTCTAGTTTTGTCATAGCCTTTCTTCCAAGGAGCAAGCGTCTTTTAATTTCATGGCTGCAGTCAACATTTGCAGTGATTTTGGAGCCCAGAAAAATAAAGTCTGTCACTCTTTCCACTGTTTCCCCATCTATTTGCCATGAAGTGAGCAGACTGGATGCCATGATCTTAGTTTTCTGAATGTTGAGTTTTAAGCCAACTTTATCACTCTTTTCTTCTTTCACTTTCATCAAGAGGCTCTTTAGTTCCTCTTCACTGTCTTCCATAAGGGTGGTATCATCTGCATATCTGAGGTTATTGATGTTTTTCCCGGCAATCTTGATTCCAGCTTGTGCTTCAACCAGCCCGGCATTTCACATGATGTAGTCTGCGTATAAGTTAAATAAGCAGAGTGACAATATACAGCCTTGACATACTCTTTTCCCGATTTGGAACCCGTCTGTTGTTCCATGTCCAGTTCTAGCTGTTGCTTCCTGACCTGCATACAGTTTCTCAGGAGGCAGGTCAGGTGATCTGGTATTCCCATCTCTTGAAATGGTGTAGCCATCATAGTCAACAAAAGAGTGCAAAATGCAGTGCTTGGATGCAATCTGAAAAACAACAGAATGATCTGTTTGTTTCCAAGGCAAACCATTCAATATCACAGTAATCTAAGTCTATGCCCCAACCAGTAACGCTGAAGAAGCTGAAGGTGAATGGTTCTATGAAGACCTACAAGACCTTCTAGAACTAGCACCCAAAAAAAGATGTCCTTTTTATTATAGGGGATTGGAATGCAAAAGTAGGAAGTTAAGAAATACCTGGAGTAACAGGCAAATTTGGGCTTGGAATGCAGAATGAAGCAGGGCAAAAACTAATAGAGTTTTGCCAAGAGAACACACTGAGTCATAGCAAAGACCCTCTTCCAACAGCACAAGAGAAGACTACACATGGACATCACCAGGTGATCAATACTGAAATCAGATTGATTATATTCTTTGCAGCCAAAGATGGAGAAGTTCTATACAGTCAACAAAGAACTGACTCATTGGAAAAGACCCTGATGCTGGGAAAGGTTGAAGGCAGGAGGAAAAGGGGACGACAGATGACGAGATGGCTGGATGGCATGTCCGACTCAATGGACATGATTTTGAGTAAGCTCTGGGAGTTGGTGATGGTTGGGAGGCCTGGGGTGCTGCAGTCCATGGGATCTCAAAAGAGTCAGACATGACTAAGCAACTGAACTGAAGAATTTTCCAGTTTGTTGTGATCCACACAGTAAAAGGCTTTGGCATAGTCAATAAAGGAGAAGTAGATGTTTTTCTGGAGCTCTGTTGCTTTTTTTGATGATCCAGTGGATGTTGGCATTTTGATATCTGGTTCCTCTGCCTTTTCTAAATCCAGCTTCAACATCTGGAAGTTCATGGGGATTTTCCATTATTCTATTAATATGTCATATTACATTACTTGATTTTTGGATATTTAACCAGCCTTAGGTTCCTGGAACTAACTGCAGTTGGTCATGGTGTTTAACCTTTTTTTAAATATTTCTGAATTCAGTTTGCTAATATTTCATTGAGGTTTTTTATATCTGCATTCATAAGGAATATTTGTATATATTTTTTTTCCTTATGATCCCTATCAGTTTTTAATTTAATGATTTTTCATACCCTTTGATAATCATTGCCCAGACCAACTGTTTCACTAGAGTTTGTTCTATCATTCCTTATTTATTATTTTGAATTCTTGTATAAATAAGGACTTCGCTACATCCAGTATTTAGTCATTCAGGGATACAGCTCATATAGAAAAGGTAGGCTGTATATTTGATTTGTTTCTCTTGCCAATTTATAGAATAATAAGTTGGTTCCATAATATCAAAGGTGATCAGTCAGAGTTTTAAAAATTATTATGAATTTGAACAATTAAAATATGTTTATATTCTTTGCAATTTTTATTCTTTCTGATGCTCAAATATCCCATCTCTGGATAGTGGGAGTCCCCTCTTGAATCCTTTGACACAACCCCAGTAGTTTTTTTTTTTTTTTTTATGGTTGACAGATCTTAACAGTAAAAAAAAACTTCACACTTGTGGACTTCCCTGGTGGTCCAATTTTTAAGACCCTTTCCAGTACAGGGAATGTGAGTTTGATCCCTGGTTGGGGAAGTTCTGCATGCCTCAGGGTGTGGCCCAAAATTAATTAATAATTTCAAAACAACAACAACAACAGCAAGATCTTCACACTGTTTATGATAGGAGAGTAAGTGTTTCTTTAATGAATAATTAAATGAAAATTACCTGGGACCTTACAGGATTTTTAATGCATACTAGGTTTGATGTATATCTTAGATAGGACTAGCTTGCTGCAATCATTAGAGTATGACCGAAAATTAGAAACAGTAATTTATAGAAGATTCACATAATAAATTTCCTAAACATTAATTCTCCTGAAATAAAATTTCTGTTATACTTAGTTTTAGATATGGTTCATAACACATGTCAATTTTATGATTTTGATATTGCCTTTCAAAGATGTGAAATACTCGGAATACGGCCCCAAATAGCTGAGATGCATATGAAAGAAATTACTTCAGCAAGCCCAGACTCCTGCATCTTCCCTAAAATAGAAAAGCAATAAATTCCTTAACTTGATATACCTAGTTTTTCTTAATTAACAATAATCTTTTGGTATTCAGACTACTTGCCTCTTATTGCAAACTTCTGTGTAACCCTAACTCCTTCCTCCACCGCCTCTGAGCAGTTCTGTCAGTCGCTTGAAATGGCTGTCTCCTGGGCCTGAAGTCCTAAAAATTCCCTCCGAATAAAACATTACTCAATTTTTCAGTTGACAAAGGGTAAAAGTATATATCCTTTTGCTTAATAGTGCAAAAGGAGATAAGCTATTTTTCATTTCCACACACAATTTATGATAGCCTTTTTACCACACTCCAACCATCTGTTGTCAAGCTTTTGGATTTTTCCCAGTCTGGTGGGTGAGAAGTGGTGTCTCCAAGTAATTTTAATTTTATGTTCAACAACACATTTTAATAAGTTAATGACAGTCTACATTAACATGTAAATAAAGAAATTTGCCATTAGACATCTAAAATTTAATGAGTTGGCTCTGATCCTCAACCTGCATGTTATTTAGTTAGATTTGTGGTAAGAAGTAAGATGGATTTGTTAAAACAGCTATTATGTTAATAAAATATTCAATTTAAAAAAGATTTATTATCCTCAACATAGCAGAGTAAATAATCAACTATGGTCTCACACTTGGAAAATGTTTTATAATCAACAATGTTGACTGTCATGATTATTCCTGAGAAACAGGACAGGTGCTATGCTCATTTTGTAGAAGGAAAAACTGAGATTTTCCAGTTTAACACAGCAAATGATAAAGCTGGGTTTAAATTTCGAATTTCTGATCTACCTATATACAAATTCTGTGCTTTCTCTTCCTGGTCTTTGCTAAAGAATCCATTCCGTTCAGTTGCTCAGTCGTGTCCGACTCTTTGCGACCCGATGAATCGCAGCACGCCAGGCCTCCCTGTCCATCACCAACTCCCGGAGTTCACTCAGACTCACGTCCATTGAGTCCGTGATGCCATCCAGCCATCTCATCCTCGGTCGTC
>SJXQ01001934.1:0-13811 GCA_006408695.1 Aepyceros melampus
CCTGGAATGGGTGAATTTAACTCGGATGTCCATTATATCAACTACTGCGGACAGGAATCCCTCAGAAGAAATGGAGTAGCCATCATGGTCAACAGAAGAGTCCGAAGCATCTGATATCAACGGGTTAAACAACCATTTGCACTTAGGAAAACAAAGGAAGCAAGGTAAGAATCTGCTGTGTCAGTGAAAGCTTAAGAGGAAGATAAGATAAGAAAAAAAACAAAACCACAAAAGAGATTAGGAGAATAATAAAGGTTTTTTTGTATACTTGCCCCAGCAGAGAAGGCAAGAATGGTGCAGGTGTAAGCCCACTGACAAATGCAGGCATATTAAATAAATGATTAGTACAAAATGATCCACACTCTGAGCTTCACTCACAGAGAAAAAGACAGAGAAGCAGCAGTGGACAGTGGTGCTTCTCTGACAGTGGTGGAGGCAGTGGCTGCCAGAACAGGGGAGGGCTTGGGCAGCTGGGATCCAGGTAATTTAGCAGGGGCCTCGATTTCCAGAGAGCCCAGGGAATTGGTAATGAATGGGACTGTCACAGCAGACTCATCAGCAGGAACAGCAAGGTGGGGCCTTAGGGGCTGCAGAAAGCAAAAGTGCAACTCTAATTTCTCAAAAAGCTTCCCTGGTGGCTCAGAGGTTAAGTGTCTGCCTGCAATGCAGGAGACCAGGGTTTGAGCCCTGGGTCAGGAAGATTCCCTTGGAAAAGGAAATGGCAACCCACTCCAGTATTGTTGCCTGGAGAATAAAGGCCTGGGAAGTGAGTGGCCAGTGCCAAGAAATAGCAGCACCAGTGTATCTGAGTGCACAGTCCATGAAGAATATATGTAAACATATTCTCTCTGCCAGGTAATGCTACCTAAGCCAAGGCTGATATGTTTCAACAACTCCATAAAGAAATAAATACATAAGATAAAGTATACCAGTTATAAAGTTGGTATGTTTATATAATTGGACTAGAGTGATAACAAAGTAGAACAAGTCAGAACTCAGGGGGCTAGATCCCATTTCCTGTTGTTATTTCCAGTGTTATTGAAAACAAATACCTCTAATTTATGATTGACCATAGGCCAGGTACTAGTGCTAAAGCATTCTACAATACATATTAAAAACTCCTTTAACCCTCAGAACCGTGGGCTTCCCTGGTGGCTCTGCTGGTAAAGAATCTGTGCAAAGTGGAAGACCTGGTTTTGATCCCTGGGTTGCGAAAATCCCCTGGAGAAGGAAATGCTACCCACTTCAGTATTTGTGAAGAGTCGGAAACAACTGAGCAATTTTCACAGCCCTCAGAACATCCTTATGGTGTAAGTTTATTTTCATTTTACAAGTATGAAACCTGGAACTCAAAGGGATGAAATACATTTTCTAAATTCATGTCTCTCAAACACAGCAGAGGAAAGACAACCCAGGTTTGTGGGCCTCCAAACATGCCTCAATCCATGATTCCCAGCTCACAGTGGAACCCAAAACAGGTCGCTTCACTTCCTATATTCTTGGGAGTTATTTCATCTTGTTTTTCATTTGTGCTATAGTAATGGGGATGAGATGTCACTAGAAGTCCTTCAACAGCATGCATGTGGCATCTATGGTACAAAGAACAAAGGCTTAGAATTTGGGTTGTTGTTCACTCACTCAGTCGTTTCCAACTCTTTGCAACCCTATGGACTGCAGAACATGCCAGGCTTCCCTGTCCTTCACCATCTCCTGAAGCTTGCTTAAACTAGCACCAGGATGCTGGATAACCCATTTGTGCCTCAGTTTCCTCACATTATTAGAGAGGGAAAATCATAGCTAACTCATAGGGCTGTTGTAGAATTCAATGTGATATACCAGTAGGTGCCCAGTTGTTTTAAGATTCTATACTTTTAATCCAAAATAAATTGACCTGATTGTAATTACATGAAAACTGAAAGATAAAATGGTAATTCATGAAAGAAAAAAAATTTTAAATAAATGTATTAAATTTACTGAAAAATCATTAGTTTCTAAATCCATTATATACAGTGTGAGATGCTGTAATAATAAATTGCTTTAAAGGTGCCATTCAGACTTTGATTCTCCACACTTTAGAAAGAAAAGTTATAAAGCTTTTATTCCCTTGTCATTCAGACTTGAATTCTGAATCTAAGAGCAGATTCCAGAGCCTCTGAAGATAGTGAGCAAATTATCTTTCAAAAGGAATTTGTTTTCATGAGGTAAAACATCACATTACTTGATCACTTTCAATAAAGGAAGTACTGTCATGTAATAGAAATATTTGGGGAAATTTATTCTGTTTTGTCCTAAGAGAATGAATTTATATATTTTTAGCTGCAGCCAATATTTATCTTCATAATTTCTTTCTCATGCCAATTTTAAATCCTTTATTAGCTATCATTTACTTCAAGAAAGTAGATGAAATCATAAATTGAATTTAAGTAGTTTCTTGATGTTCTTTATAATACTTGATTTGGTCAAAATCAGTCCTCCCTTTAATCAATTATTGCAAAATCCTCATAGGGACACAAACAGGAACTGCCAGATGGCTGAATTGGAAAAAAACTCAAACTTCACTCCCCATCCAAAAATGTAAAAATGAAGGAAATAGTAACCAAGGTTAACATCTTCCATTTCCTAATGATACAATGGTCTGAGAAAAGAATAATTTCAGTTGATGTTTACTGAGCACTGATATTGATGTTTTGCTAAGATGTGGGATTGAAAGTGAGAGTGAGAGTGAAAGTCACGCAGTCGTGTCCAACTCTTCACGACCCTGTGGCTATACAGTCTGTGGAATTCTCCAGGCCAGGATACTGGAGTGGGTAGCCATTTCCTTCTCCAGGGGATCTTCCCAACCAAGGATTCGAACTGAAGTCTCTTGCATTTCAGGCAGATTCTTTCCCAGCTGAGTTACTAGGAATTAACAGATACAAATTGGCATATATAGAATGTATAAACAAGTCCCTACTGTATAACACAGGGAACCATATTCAATATTCTGTGATAAACCATAATGGAAAAGAATATGGAGAAGAATATATGTATGGATAACTGAGTCATTTTGCTATTTAGCAGTAATTAACACAACATTGTAATTCAACTATACTTCAATAAATTTTTAAAAAAGAAGAAAAATAGTTCATATAGCTCAAATATATCATCACATTTAATGAAAAAGCTGGCTTAAAACTAAATATTAAAAAATATTTTTTAAAATTTAAATTTATTTATTTTATTGGAGGCTAATTCCTTTACAATACTGTATTGGTTTTGCCATACATCAACATGAATCTGCCACAGGTGTACACATGTTCCCCATCCTGATCATGGCATCCAGCCCCATTACTTCATGGCAAATAGAAGGGGAAAAGGTGGAAGCAGTGACAGATTTCCTCTTCCTGGAAAATCACTAAAATCACTGTGAATGTGACTGCAGCCATGAAATCAGAAGATGACTATTCTTGGCAGGAAAGGTATGATAAACATAGACAGTGTGTTGAAAAGCAGAAATATCACTCCACCAACAAAGGTCTGTATGGTCAAGGCTATGGTCTTCTCAGTGGTCATGTATTGTCAGAGCTGGACCATAAGAAGACAGAGCACCAAAGAATTGATGCCTTCAAACTGCGGTGCTGGAGAATACTCCTGAGAGTCCCTAGGACAGCAGGGAGATCAAACCAGTCAATCTTAAGGAAAATCAACCCTGAATACTCCCTGGAAGAACTGATGTTGAAATTGAAGCTCCAGGATTTTGGTCACCTGATGCAAACAGCCAACTCACTGGAAAAATCCCTGATGCTGGGAAAGATTGAGATCAGGAGAAGAGGGCATCAGAGAATGAGATGGCTGGATAGCATCACTGATGCAATGGACATGAACTTGGGCAAACTCTAGGAGATGGTGAGGAACTGGGACGTCTGGCATGCTGCAGTCCATGGGATTGCAAAGAGTCAGACACGACTGGGCAACTGAACAACAACCACATCATTAGATTTAATGCTCAAAACTACTCTGAGGAGAGTGGTGACTGTTTCCCTCATTTTATACCTGATTAGATTGAGGCACAGAGAAGTAGATAGCTTCCCAGGAGTTTTAAACCCAGGTAATCCTTCTCTGAAGCCCAAGTTTTAACCAGCGTGCCATGGCCAGGTCACCTCTGGAGTGGTCAGAGTTAGCCACCCTCCTGGTTCAGCTACGAATGTTCATTCTAAAGGCTTCCTCCAAGATTTTAATTATCTTTTTATAATATGGTATTTATTAGCAGTAAAAATGCTCATATCTATGTACCCTGTTACTGCTCACAATGCATTTGATAATAATCTATTCCTTAGAAACTTATGACATAGGCAGATGCAAAAACTATGAATTTCAGATGAGAAAATAGGCTCAGAAGGATGAAATGACTGGCAATGTCACCCAGTTTTACTGGTGACATAGAAAATGTTAAAGCTAAGACTTCCAACTCTCACTCCAGGGTTCCTTATGCTATAGCAGCCTTTCCTGGGAAAAAAAAGCTCAAACTCTTGAATCTGCTGGTGGTTCTGTAACCAGGAACCTGCATCTCACAGCACTTCCAGGACAGTAAGCTTGATTATCAGTAAGCACTTATTTTCTATCAGGGATCACATAAAGCATTTTATTTTATTATTCTTGTTAAGCCACCTTTTCAGTGCTAGGATGTAAATCTAATTAACACTTTTATTATAAAAGTGAGGAAACTGATTAAATAACCTCAGATTAAACAACTCATCCTAGGCTACATGGCAACCAAGTGATCTGAGAACCACATGACCCAAGGTGGACCTGATACTTGAACACAAATCCATTTGATTGCAAAACAAATGTTCTTCAACACTTAAGACATGGAGGTGTGCTTTCAGAACCTACAGAACCATGATTTGTTTCCAACATAGCTCCAAAATGCTGTACTAGTTACCTATTGATGTGTGACAACATCATAAAACACATTTATTATTTCACAGCTCCTGTGGGTCAAAAATCCAGATATTTATTGTCTGGATCTTCTGCAAGCCTGCAATTAAGCAATCTCTTGGGGCTGTGGTCTCATCTCAAAGTTTGACTGGGGAAAGAGCCCCTTCCAAGTTCACATGGTGGTTGACAGGATTCAGGCCCTTCAGGCTAGAGGATTGAGGGACTCTGTTTCTTGCCAGCTGTTGACCCAAGACTGCTCCCAATTCCTGGATGGTTTTTGTCCAGAAGCCATTCACAGTACCTTGACACATGGGCCTCCAACACATGGCCTCTTGCTACATCAAACCAGCAAGGGTCTCCCAGAATGACAGTGTATGATCTTATGCAAAATAATCTTGAAAATATCTTATTGTTTTTGCAATATTCTGTTTGTAAGAAGCAAGTCACTGGTCCTGCCCACACTCAAAAAGGGAATTATACAAACTGTGAGTACCAGAGCTAGAGACAAGGACAATTGAAACCATCCCAGAGTCGGGCTAGTCAAACATACAAGTCTGAGAACACTTCTGATTTGATGGGGCCCCCTTCTCTTCTCAATGCATCTTCAAAGAGAAAACAAGAAAGAGAATTTCTGCTTTTTTGATAAAAATTCAGAAACATCCATAACTCAAACCAAAATACAAAGGAGAGTCTCCAGATTACAGGGCAGGTTTCATATAGGGGTACTCAAAGGGAAAAGAGACAATGCCTATGGCTTTAGAGTTTAGAAAAAGCTGACAGAAAAGAATTCTGAAAACATGGGCATAGCATTAGAGACAAAATCATGGTACAGTAGTAAGATTTTCCATCATTTCTTTTTGGTAAAAACCTAGGGAAGTTGAGAAGGTAGGGCTAAATGAAGAATCACACAGACAAGCCATGTTTGCAAGAAGCAGTCTATCAGGATGGCAGAAGGAAACAGAGAGGCTCTAAATTGGGCATCTTCTGCTGTGCCAACCTGGCTTGGCTGGGGAGAAAGGAACACTAGAGAAAAGCACTCATGCAGACAATGTCATCATAGGGAAGCTTCCTGTCAGCCTGGATAGAGCTCTGGCCCTCTCAGACACACGTGTTGTACAAATAACTGGTCCAGAAAAGATACAGCTCATTCTAAGGTGGTTGCTTAAATAAGGGCAAGACTGTAAGGTAATTACAGGAGAAAAACAATAGGAAAAGCGAAAGCAGTTGAAAACATGTGCACAAGAAAACTTTTTAACAGAGCAGATGGAAAATTTGACCAAACTTTATCACATTAAAAAAATAATAATAATGAAGTAATTACCTCCATGAAGATAACTCCATGAAAAGACTAGAGATCAAAGAGTTCAGGAAAACATAATAAGACAATAAAAGTGGATAAAATATGAGTCAGTAAAAAAGAAGAGTAAAAACTATGACAAAAACACCAGTTAAATTGAAAGCATCACAAATTTGAAGCGACACTTGAAAACAGCAAGAATGTGAAGAATAGGATAGAGAAACAGCAAACAAAATAGGATGAGCAACTTTTTTAATGAAATAAAAGTAAGTGTTTAAAGAGGATTAGAGAGAACAAAGAAATATAAAAACAATACATTACTAGTGACTTCAAAAATATAATCCAAATAAAGGGACAAAAACATTATTAATAGATATATAACTTTACAATAATTAAAGAAAATTTGGCTCTATCTATTGAAAAGACAAATTGTCCTATAATTAACAGCAGAGGTGTTCTTGTTGTTCAGCAAGTCTTGTCTGACTGTTTGTGACCTTATGGACTGCAGCATGCCAGGATTCCCTGTCTTTCACTATCTCCTAGAGTTTGCTCAAACTCATGTCCATTGAGTTGGTGATGCCATTCAATCATCTCATCCTCTGTCACACCCTTCTCTTACCCTTCTCTTACCCTTAATCTTTGCCAGAAGCAGAGTCTTTTCTAATGAATCAGTTCTTCACATAAGGTGGCCAAAATATTGGAGCTTCAGTTTCAACATCAGTCCTTCCAATGAATATTCAGGGTTGATTTCCTTTAGCATTGACTGGTTTGATTGCCTTACTGTCCAAGGGACTCAGAGTCTTCTCCAGAACCACAGCTTAAAAGCATTAATTCTTAGGCATTCAGCCTTCTTTATGGTCCAACTCTCACATCCATTTATGACTACTGGAAAAATCATAGCTTTGACTATATAGATATTTGTTGGCAAAGTGATAGCTCTGCTTTTTAATACACTCTCAGTTCAGTTCAGTTGCTCAGTCGTGTCCAACTGTTTGCAACCCCATGGACTACAGCTAATGAATATTCAGGGTTGATTTCCTTTAGCATTGACTGGTTTGATTGCCTTACTGTCCAAGGGACTCAGAGTCTTCTCCAGAACCACAGCTTAAAAGCATTAATTCTTAGGCATTCAGCCTTCTTTATGGTCCAACTCTCACATCCATTTATGACTACTGGAAAAATCATAGCTTTGACTATATAGATATTTGTTGGCAAAGTGATAGCTCTGCTTTTTAATACACTCTCAGTTCAGTTCAGTTGCTCAGTCGTGTCCAACTGTTTGCAACCCCATGGACTACAGCATGCGAGGCTTCTCTGTTCATCACTAATTCCCAGAGCTTGCTCAAACTTATGTCCATTGAGTCAATGATGTCATCCAAACATCTCATCCTCTGTCATCCCCTTCTCCTCCTGCCTTCAGTCTTTCCCAGCTCAGGGTCTTTTCCAATGAGTCAGTTCTTCGCATCAGGTGGCCAAAGTATTGGAGCTTCAGCTTTAGCATCAGTCCTTCCAGTGAAAATTCAGGACTGATTTCCTTTAGGATTTGATCTGGTTTGATCTCTTGAGAAGATCCTCAAGAGTCTTTTCCAACACCACAGTTCAAAAGTTCAAATATGCTGCCTAGATTTGTCAAAGCTTTTCTTCCAAAGAGTAAGCATCTTTTAATTTCATGGAGATAATCTCATAAAATCACATGACTTCAAAAGATAAATAATCTTTGGAGCAGCTAGTCGAAAACTCCTAAGTCACTAAGAAAGGCGGGGGGGAAGCTAAATAATAACAGTGATAAATGGCTAAGCAATGAAAAACAAAACAGTTAAATAATTAATGCTTCCAAAGTCCTTGAGGAAAGATATGACTCAAAAATTGTATACCCTGAAAAAATTAATTCAAATATAAAGGCAGCATGAAAATCTCTACTGAACATGCTATTAATAGAACTCAGAATATGCACATGAATTCTTCTTGGAGAAAGTATGAGGACACACTTGAGTCAACTAAAAAATAATGGCTTCACTGGTAGCTCAGCTGGTAAAGAATCCACCTGCAATGTGGGAGACCTGGGTTCAATTCCTGGGTTGGGAAGATCCCTTGGAGGAGGAATGGCTACCTACTCCAGTATTCCAGTGTGGAGAAGTAATAAATGGAGAAACTGCATTTGAAAAGAAAAGACAGCAATGAGCACTGGATCCTTAAACTTAAGTCACTGTCTCAACTAGATGTGGACAGACCACACCAATCTTCTAATTCTGCAGGCAGCATCTTGATTATCTTCAGTGAGGAAATAACTTTAATGTCCTTCTTCTTTCTCCTCTTATCCTCTCTCTTCTAAACCATCAATTTCTACTTCATATATAATTTTTTAAGTTAAATGTCCTGTTTTTCTTATGCATCTATATATTTATGGTTTTGCTTAGCAGCTTTAAATAGTGTATTTTTTCCTAGCCATAAAAAGAAAATCATAATACTTTATCTTCACCATTTGTCATCACTTACCCTTGTAAACTTTGTTAATTATTTCATATTTACACTGTAAATTTCCTAATATTTTCTTAAAATAAATATCTTCCTTATTTCCCCTGAGAACTCTGACTAACTCAACAGTAAGACTGTGTGTGTGTGTGTGTGTGTAAAATTTTAGGGTCGTATGAATTATATATAATATGTAATTCTAAAATATGCACAACCCTACCCTGTGGTAAGATTGATCATAATTTTTTTACAAGATCTCAAAAATATTTGCAATTAAGCCCAAAGAAAGTCAATGCATTCCAAAAGGTAGAAAAAGATAAAGCTAGAAAAACTAAGAAAATCTCTATACAACAGTTAGTTTGAACAGGAAAAGTGGAGTTGAATTTCATCAACAAAATAACAATAATTAAAACAATGTCATAATCTATGAGCAGTGCTCAAAAATGTACATTTACATTAATGAACAAGAAAAAGCTTATGTTTACACATATTTTAAATAAATAAGAAAATATACTTTAAATAAACTTACATTAATGATTATAAATTGAGGGTAGGAGGAGAAGAGGGAAGAAGAGGATGAGATGATTGGATGACATCACTAACTTGACAGACATGAGTTTGAGCAAACCAGGAGATAGTTAAGGACAGGACAGACTGGCATGCCGCAGTCCATGGAGTTGCAAAGAGTTGGACACGACTTAACAGTTGAACAATATTAACATTAATAAATATGCAAGAATAAAAATAATCAATAAAATGCCTACAAAGCAAAGAAATAAAATATTATAAATGAAAATTAAAAATCATAATTTGGAAAATAGAATAATGATAAAACTGAAATAAAAGCCAACATATCTGCTAACATTTAAAAAGTAGAAAGATGTAGAAAAGACATTCCTAAATAAAAAGAAAATTCGTAGGTTTTTTTTTTTTAAAGACTGATAAATTATACATAAAGCTGTGTCAGAAAAAAAGATACTACTTAAAAAGTCTAAGACATACAGTGGCTGATTCATGTTGATATTTGGCAGAAAATAACAACTTCTGTAAAGCAGTTATCCTTCAATTAAAAAATAAATTAAATTTTTAAAAGGTCAAAGGCAATTGACAAAATAGTAAAAAAATATAAAGTCCAACTCAAATCACAGAAGTTAACTAAAATCTAAACGCTGCTAAGTCACATCAGTCGTGTCCGACTCTGTGCGACCCCATAGACGGCAGCCTGCCAGGCTCCTCCGTCCCTGGGATTCTCCAGGCAAGAACACTGGAGTGGGTTGCTATTTCCTTCTCCATAAAATCTAAATACCTAGTAATAAATAGGAGGTCAACAACCAAATTCTTTAAAAATTGAAGAATATGAGGAGGAAAATGAATTATGAAGGACTCAAAAGTAAAGAGACATTTGATCTCATTTATATGAGAATTGAAAAGTAAAATGATAATGTTATCTTCTTTTTACCAGCCAGATAATATAAAATCAAATGTTTGGAAACATTATGTCAGCAGTAATGTAGGGTACCAGGCACTCTCCTCACATAGCAAGTGGTGAGATAAATTGATAGTCTGTTGAAAGCAATTTGACAACATCCATGAAATTCTAAAACATCTATTCTTTTACCCAGCAATTCTGCTATTAGGACTTTATTTTTTTTGTTTGTTTTTATTTATTTTTTTATTATTTTTTTAAATTAATTTTTATTTTTTAGTTTGTTTTGCTTTACAATACTGTATTCGTTTTGTTACACATTGACATGAATTAGCCATGAGTGTACATGAACTCCCAATCCCGACCCCCTCCTCCACCCTCCCGCCCCACACCCTCTCTCTGGATTATCCCCGTGCATCAGTCTCTATCATCCTGCATCCTGCATCAAACCTGGACTGGCAATTCATTTCGCTTATGATATCACACATGTTACATTGCCACTCTGCCAACCCATCCCACCCTCTCCCTCTCCCACAGAGTCCAAAAGGCCATTCTATATTAGGACTTTAGCTCACATATATATCAGCATACTTAATGTTTGGATACAATTATTCACTACTGCATTGTTTATAAAAGCAATCTGTTGAAAACTATTTACCAATAAAGAACTTTTAAAAATTATGATACATTCTTTTAATTCAATAGTATATAGCTATTTTAAAAAGGATAAGACTATTCAATACAAATTTAAATAGTCTAACCTCTAAGATATTATATTGTTGTTGTTCAGTGACAAACTTGTCTCCAACTCTTTGTGAGCCATGAACTGTAGCCTGCCAGGATCCTCTGTGCATGAGCTTTTCCAGAAAGGTAACACTGGAGTAGGTTGCCACTTCCTACTCCAGGGGATCTTCCCAGATCAGGGATCAACCTGTGTCTCATGCACTGCATGTAGATTCTTTATCGCTGAGCCACCAAAGAAGATATTATATATTGTTAAATAAAAAAGATCGGTGTAAAGGAGTCAGTTTGGAATTCCCAAATCTGCTTTTCCAAATAATAGAAAATATTTACACACACTTTTGCTTATGCATGGAATTCAACTGGCAGGATACAAAAGAAATTGATAATAGCAGTTGCCTTTTGAGAAGAAAACTAGGTAGGAGGTACAAGAATGGAAGACAATCCTGCCTTTTACTATCAATCTTTTTTGTACTTTTGCTTTTGTACCATACTCATATCATTTATTTAAAAATAAATGACTAAGTATTAGAGAGAAAATGATATATAAAAGCTCACCAGGGGATTTGAGTTATAAACAAAGTGACTTAGAATAACTTACTATAGCTCTTTCCCAACTATGGTACAAGATCCATTTCTCTGATTCTTGAGGATTTAAAAATCAGTCCTGTATAGCTTTGGGACATGCCATTTGGTCAGTTTCATGGATCTTTAATTTAAGCCCCATTGATTCTGAGGCTGAGGCTGAGGATCACTGACTCTGTTGGTACCAAGGATCCGTGGAAATGAGACCTAACACAAGAGTTCAGGAGGGAATGCAAAAAAAAAAAACAAAAAAAAAAACAGGAGGTTCAAGGACCTATTGCAGGCCAACTACCAATCAGAAGCTTTCTTGTGAGAATGACCAACAGACTGCCTCACCCTGACAGGGGGAGAGTCTGTCATCCCATTTCTCACCCTTCTTGCTGATCTAAACCATCCTTAAAGGGATTAAAGGAAATAAGTCCACACATGAGGACTAAAGCAATGTTCTTTCTCTGGGACAGTAAACATGATTAACTTGGATATTGTTGGTTTCAAAATCCGTTGACTCCTGAAATTTAATTTGCCATTGTGCCCTAAGCTTATTTGGGGCTTGATGAAACAGAAATTAGTGTGAGGTACCAGAGGCTTCATGCAGGCCCTGACAGATCAGTCAATCTTAATAACCTCATTAATGATCAGAAGGAGGTTGGATAAGAACCTGGTTGGAAAGGGTGGGAACATTTCTTAAAATAGCCTCTGCTTTTATTCTCATTTTATTAGCACCCAATGCATTTTTTAAAAATTGTGATTGAATGTAATCTTCAGTACTCCTAACCTTTTTTTTTGTTGTTGTTGTTCTTTCAGAAGTGCAAGCAGCTCCAGTGGAGAGAATATAGAAAGACTTGCAGGCACAGGGAAAGTGCTCTGGAGGACGCCATATGGCCACACTCCCTTAGCCTCCACTGGATTCTAATCTCTGGATTACAGCAACTAAATCCACTAGCAATAGGTTCTCCTAGGTAGTTTTTTTGTTTGTATCTCCAGTCAAGAGAAGTTATACTCTTAAGTGGTATTGCAGAAGCTGTAAAAATAACTTCATCCTTTCATCCACTGCATAAAATCCTTACTAAGCACATGTTGAACACTGGAAGGTGAACGAGAGGAGGACCATGACACAAAGCAAATGTAAGGCTCATTTCTGCCCACCAGGAGCTTACAATTCTATTTGGTAAGACCTAAAGAACACACATGGAAAGAACCAGAGAAGACATACATCCACACTTGATTGAGTTCACACGTCCATGTTCAACGGATTTCCAAACATTCAGTCTCTGATGGAAGAATTTCAAGGAGTTTGGCACCAATGAGCCTATATTAATAACCTTCTGTAGGCTGCAAAATTATTTTCAAATAGAGCTCTGCATTCTCTTGAAACTCTGAGAGAAACGAGGAGACTTAAGCCCTTCGAGAGGAGTTGCATTGTCTGTCAGTGTGCTGGGGGATTCAGTTGGTCAGTGATGTTCAGAGGCCACCTCAGGGGCGAAAAGTTGACTGCAAGTGAGGGTATCAACAATGGGGGGAGTAATGATCAGGAAGAGTTTATACCTTCCTACTGTTCCTTTGAATCTCAGAACGGAAACCCATGAGGATGTGAATTAGATTTTTCTTCCGGTGTAACACAAAGCACAAGGCACTCCACTTCCAGAAGTATAGTAGGGATTTGGAGAGGGAAAGGCCAGGCCGGTTGGGTCCTTGTGGAAGATTGGGAAAGGCTGGGGATTTGAGCTGAACTCAGAAGCTAAAGAGAGAAGCCAAGGAGGGGCAGTTGAGGCAAGTGAGCTGTGTGAACCAGCCTTCAGAGTCTGGGATGGACTGGCCTGAGGGGACCATCTGTAAAGGAGAAACATCTGAGAGAGTCTCTCAGGGGCCTACATGGGGCTCACCTGTCAAGACCCCCATGCCTCCTCTACTTGGAACACTCATTTTCATTCTGAATCTGAACATCCCAGTGATTCACAACTACTAGTAAATATCTGAGACCTCCAAGCCTTTCTAATCAGGATGAGCTGGAATCAGAATTCCCTGTTGCACCCCCTATGTCACTGACCAGTTACTCATTTTTTTTCTGGTTTATAAAATGAAAACTTTAATATCTAGTGTGCATTTATATTGTTCAGATATAATTTATGAAAAGGATATGACATATAGTAGGTGCTCTGAAATGGTAGTTGCTATTACCCTTGGGCCAGGTTACTATGCTCCTCAACTAGTAGGAAGCTCAGCTTGATCTTCTTCAATAACCTAGAGGGATGAGATGTAGTGATGGGGGTAGGGGGGAGGGTCAAGAGGGAGGGGATATGGGTATATATATGTTAGGGGAAGCATACTAACAAACCACCCCCCCCCCCCCCCCCCCCCCCGCCCCCCCCAACC